>OU343224.1:134501947-134751960 GCA_910596185.1 Chrysanthemum makinoi | reverse complement strand
TTTTGGAGAACACACATTTGGAGAACAAAAATTTGGAGAACTAATTTGGAGTACTTTTTCTTATAAAATGATGTCTTCTAGTAGAAGTAAGTTCGCCTAGCATATTTCCAAAATGTCCAACCGTTCGTCAAGCGGAGTTGTAACAAATAAAATACGGTCACTTAAACTTTGCCGAAAACCACCCTTAAACAATATTTGGATACAAGTACCATACTTTACCTATCTTTTTCTCCATGATCGAGACCTCTAGGATGAAAACTTAAATGCTAAAACTTTGAGATAATGATACAAGCTTCCCAAAATAGTTGAGTTTGTTTCCTAACGCTCAATGTGCATCATTTTACGACTAGCTTTTCGAGGCCGTTTAGTCACTTTCATGAAATTGTCAAATGACATTCTTTTACGACGAAAAGTTATAATTTCATAATAAATCACTAAATGACTATCGTAGGATATCATTTCAACGTAAATACTTGTAAAGTATTTTATAATATGACGAGATGTCATAAACATATATTTCGACGATAAACATTATTTTCAAATGTACAAGTGGTATGGATTTCATATGAGTTTGCATGCACGACATTGTTTCATGATTTACATTAGAACATATTATTCATAATAGGTCACGGTCAGAGGTTGCGCCTCATTTCAGTATTGCCATTATATCATCATTATCATTGCAACATGTGAGTTCATAGCCCCACTTTTTATTACTTAATTGTTTTACAAACTCTTGGGGGGAGATACATGCTATATTTTTAATTGAACACAAATGCTTTGAACTGTATGCTATATCCAAATGTTTTATTATCACTAAGTAATCAATTGCCATGTTTGAAGTCTCTACATCATGCACCATTAGTCACTTGCGAGTGAGCGCGAATATTGTGAATAGACCTATTGGAATTAACACTCCCGTTCTTATTGACCCAGTTAGGGGAAATCGAACGCACTATATTTGAATCATTAAGGTAAATTGGCAAGTTTACCATATTAGGGCTGCGATGAAACGATTTTACCAATTTCTATTGGTACGAGGTTTACGCTTTGGTTGTCATGAACTTAGTGAAATAAATGCTGCTTTGTTTTCAACGATGAGTGTGAAACAACGTAACTCACACTACGAATATTGTGTTCAAACGAATTAATTAAACCTATGGATTTCACTCAACCTTTGTGTTGACTGTTTTAAGCATGTTTTATCTCAGGTAACTAAGGCATTCACTTCATGGCATGCATGAGGACTAATCATAGAGTCGCGGTGACTAACGCGACGCGTGCACACATGGATTTATACATTTTTTAAAAAACATCTTTTGACTTGTACCAAATTTATTTTCCGCACATGTTGCTTTTCATTTGGGACCTATCTTTGTAATTCTGAATGTTTTTAATATATCAAACGATGTTCTTTTCAAACGACACTTTAGGTCGTTCAATATAACTGTGATTGTGATGCTATGACAGTCAATCCCCAGGAATTCCATTCCGCTGCAAAACATGTAATTTGGGGGTGTGACAGATTGGCATCAGAGCTTCGGTTATAGAGAACTAGGTTGCATCATTGACCCTAGACTATAACTACATCATCATAGCATCTCATCATATCATTATAAGTGCATACTCATTATACATGCGGGTTTATGACTCAACACCAAACATCATATGAGTCGATTAGTCCAAGCATTGCATAGTTACTCCTAAATTATACATAGCCTGATCACCTATGTCTAATTCAGGAAGAATCATGCAATGAAGGGGGTAGTAGTCTCATATGTGTAAGCAATTCAGTAATCGAGCCAAATTTTCAAAAGACCTCCTTCAAACCAATTTAGCCTAATCTCATGACAGTTCTCGTTTGATGAGTTGTGAGATTAAGTAAAAATTGGTTACCTAAAAGTCTTTTGAGGGTTTTGCTCGACAACGGGAAAGTTTGCCACATCAAACCCTAAACTTGAGAGACCAACACGAACTGAATTCAGGGACTGAATTCCTTTTTGGGTGGGCGAATGTGACAAATCGTAATTTCAGGTCATTTTACAAACTTTAAAATTTTCACTATTCATCTCGGGAATCACTATTCACGCTTCACTATTCTTCATTTATCGTAAACTAGGTTTACGAGTATCAAATTCGCGTAACTGTAATGGTTTAGCTGCGAATTCATGAACATTTCATCAAAGACATTTCATATAGACTAGATTTAGTCTACAGATCATCAATAACATCATTTCATATCGGTTCATGCATGGATTTGCATTTTACATTAAACGTTATTTTCTTATTAAATAAACGCTATCGCGTAATTAATTATTTTGAACATTTGATCCGACGCTTCCAAAAATTATTCCGATATATTTTTATACTCATATTAAGATTATAAAAATAATATTATGAGTTTACCCGGTGTTTTAAATTTATTTTGTATATAAATTGTTATATTTATATAATTACGACGGTTTTCTTAAAAACTACACGATAATTATTATTTCACTCAAATTTTGCAAGAAATGTATTTTTATAATTTTTATGACTTCAATATATTTTATTTTGACCCGTTAAAATTTATTTTTAGTTAACGCTACCCTAAAAGCTCAAATGTGTATACAAGTTACTACTTATCTCCAATTAACTTCACATCTATTTATGTTTATACATTAAAAAAAAATATAATCACTAACTACTAATACCCCCTTGTCGACACAAGGGGGTGAGTCACTCAAAAATTCACTAAATATCTTGCAAGTATATCATATTATACTCAAACAATAATACATACAACACAAAAATTACAAAGTGTAAAGATCAAAAGTTCTTCTTCCTCTCTTCTCTCTATAACCGGCCACCATAAGGATCAAGGAAGAGTTCACCAAAAATTTTCAAGACAAGTTTATTACACTCTAGTTACACTCTTAGTTTAGGTTTTGAGATAATGATACAAGCTTCCCAAAACTTTGATCGAGACCTCTAGGATGAAAACTTAAATGCTAAAACTTTGAGATAATGATACAAGCTTCCCAAAACCGTTGAGTTTGTTTCCTAACGCTCAATGTGCATCATTTTACGACTAGCTTTTCGAGGCCGTTTAGTCACTTTCATGAAATTGTCAAATGACATTCTTTTACGACGAAAAGTTATAATTTCATAATAAATCACAAAATGACTATCGTAGGATATCATTTCAACGTAAATACTTGTAAAGTATTTTATAATATGACGAGATGTCATAAACATATATTTCGACGATAAACATTATTTTCAAATGTACAAGTGGTATGGATTTCATATGAGTTTGCATGCACGACATTGTTTCATGATTTACATTAGAACATATCATTCATAATAGGTCACGTCGAGGGTTGCGCCTCATTTCAGTATTGCCATTATATCATCATTATCATTGCAACATGTTGGTGAGTCAGTAGCCCCACTTTTATTACTTAATTGTTTTACAAACTCTTAGGGGAGATACATGCTATATTTTAATCGAACACAAATGCTTTGAACTGTATGTTATATCCAAATGTTTTATTGTCACTAAGTAATCAATTGCCATGTTTGAAGTCCCTACATCATGCACCATTAGTCACTTGCGAGTGAGCGAGAATATTGTGAATAGGCCTATTGGAATTAACACTCCCGTTCTTATTGACCCGGTTAGGGAAATCGAGCATACTATATTTGAATCATTAAGGTAAATTGGCAAGTTTACCATATTAGGGCTGCGATGAAACTATTTTACCAATTTCTATTGGTACGAGGTTTACGCTTTGGTTGTCATGAACTTAGTGAAAT
This sequence comes from Chrysanthemum makinoi, assembly GCA_910596185.1. Lineage (NCBI taxonomy): Eukaryota > Viridiplantae > Streptophyta > Magnoliopsida > Asterales > Asteraceae > Chrysanthemum > Chrysanthemum makinoi. Next base: position 134,748,162 of record OU343224.1, on the reverse strand, counting down.
AAATGCTGTTTTGTTTTCAACGATGAGTGTGAAACAACGTAACTCACACTACGAATATTGTGTTCAAACGAATTAATTAAACCTATGGATTTCACTCAACATTTGTGTTGACTATTTTAAGCATGTTTTATCTCAGGTAACTAAGGCATTCACTTCATGGCATGCATGAGGACTAATCATAGTAGTCGGTGTGACGAGCCGTCACACATGGATTTATACATTTTTTAAAAAACATCTTTTGACTTGTACCAAATTTATTTTCCGCACATGTTGCTTTTCATTTGGGACCTATCTTTGTAATTCTGAATGTTTTTAATATATCAAACGATGTTCTTTTCAAACGACACTTTAGGTCGTTCAATATAACTGTGATTGTGATGCTATGACAGTCAATCCCCAGGAATTCCATTCCGCTGCAAAACATGTAATTTGGGGGTGTGACAGAATCTGACTGTGAGTGTAGGCTCATACAACATGGAGTAATTGTTTGGGTCATCGAGTCTCAATGGAATATCGGGATTTAACCCAAGAGCTCTTTGGATCAGCAGTTTTGTGTATCTGATGTATGGGATCTTGGTGCCTCGCTTTTTGAGGAAAGACATCATGTCATCCCATATCAGAGCTTCAACTTCGATATGTTTCATGTTGACCAAAGCCCAAAAAATCTGTAGTTCCATGAGCTTGGGATGCTCATAACCACTATCCTGTCCAGAAACAGATTTTGTGATGATGATGAAGAGGGTTCTCAAGGGCTGAGGGATATTCTGCAAGTCAACGGAAGAGTGCTTGGTGATTGCCCCTGTTGCTTCGTCATAACCGATGTTGATCATGAATTGCAGAACAGTCTCTTCGGTTGGTGCGGCATTGTATTCAGTTGGCTCGATGACCGGAATGAGGAGAATAGCCCGCAAGTCTGCTGGTGTGATGGTGATTTGCTTGTGATTGAGAGTCACAGTCACAACATTTTCCCCTTTGATCTGCTTCATTGTGTGCCAGAATTGCTGAATGTAGATCTTTGAAACTGTGGCAGAGTTGGTGAGCATATTCTGATAAGAATGGTTCTTCAGAATGTCCACAACTATCAAGAAAGAAGACTCTGAGCATGTGAGAGTATCAAAGTCAACCCGAAGGTTGTTCTTTCCAATCTTCATTGGATAGCCATTAGGGAAGATATCAGCAACGGTGAGAACATTTGGTGCATCCACATTCTGCATTTGAGCGTCCATGTCGTGATCTGAAAGATATTTAGATAAAAGAACCAACATATCGAAAGACATTATGTTAGTTAACAGAAGGTTTTATTGTCTAATTATTGAATGTGATATGTCGATGATTGTTACGAGTACAATGTCACTTGTTTGTTCATTAGTATAATGACGTCGTGATAAGTTTCGTGAGTTGATTAACTTTAAGTTTTAAAGTCCATGTTTTCACTTATTATTCACAACTTGTTAAACATTTAAGCTTATAGTGACATTATTGGTTTCGTGGCGTTATGATTTATTTATTTACAAGCTTGCACGCGTAACAATTCAAAATTAAGGTTAAACAAGGCTTAGGCGTAGAAATGGCAAGCTTATGCGTAAACAGGAGTGATATACGCGTAAACGCAAGCTTATGCGTAGGTTCTTGACTTATGCGTAAGAAATATTATGCGTAAGAAAAGGAGACCTTATGCGTAGAGCTTACGCGTAAAAGCGTATATAGACCTAGCGTAAGGAAGCTTACTCGTAAGAGTCAACCTTATCGTAGAGGTCACGTTTACGCATATCCTTCACTGGATACGCGTAGTCCCTTATGTAGAACCTTACGCGTAATAGTTACGCGTAAGATTGCTCTTACGCATAACATTCTACGCGTAAGGTGATCCTTATGCGTAGTTTGCTAGAAACCTTGTGTTGGATCGATATACTTTAATCAAACTAACTTAACTAGCTTGTTAAGGTTTAATAACCTCGGATAAATCCTAAGTTATTAACAAAGAAACACTGAGCAATTTTTATCAAGTATGCGGAATTTACTTAACAAAGCTAAGAAGAATAACCTTTTATTATAAACTCTAAATCTGCTTATTATGCAGATACTCTAATACAACTCTAAGATAATTGAACTTTTCTAAAACTCTAAACAACTTGTGAATTCGTAAACTCTAAAACTCCTAGACTCATTCCTCTAATGCCAATCTAGGAGTCCTTTTATAGGCTCAAGGATATCCTAGTCGGTTTACAATTTGTAACCTTGTACGACAAGTAATCTAAACATAGAATACAATACATTCCATAAACGAATATAACAGTTCTTTTGTTCTTGCAGTACTTTGACTTCTAGATGCAGTACTTTGACTTTGTCTTTAGCAGTACTTTGACTCTTTGACTTTTTCCAGTACTTTGCAGCTTACAGTACTTTCATATTGTAAGATATAACTTTTCACATACACATCATAACATTAACACAAGGTAGCATATAGATGGAATTCTAGAGAGAGAAAGTTAGAGGTTTAGGGAACTTAGTGAGAGAAAGTGAAAGATATTATTATGAGCTCCAACTCCCTACCTTGGGAGGTAGAGAGTATTTATAGTCTTACATGAAACGCCACACATCGGGTGGGATCAGGCATACAAAGGGTAAAGACCCGTCCGTCCTCCACGGTGTTACTTAACTAAATACTACTTAACTTAAAATAACTACGACTACGAGCTTTCTAACGATTACATATACTTGAGGTGACCGACTCTTTAATACCTGGAATTTCTAATTCCTAACAATCTCCCCCTAAGGGAGGTTGTTAGCCTTAATAGTTTTATTAGAAGTGATGGTCATTCACGATTAGGAACTTTGTAACGTGTGTTAGATATCGTGATAGAATAGTCATCGGGCTCGTGGACTGGGCTAAGCTAATTGGTTAAATGTTAAGGTATGCTAAGCCGTGTATAAGCTTAAGCATCCCAAGCCCAATCCAAGTCCACGAAAAGCCCATGGAAAGCCTTTAGGGCATCAAGTCCCTTGGACTATAAATACCCCTCAAATGGTCATTTGAGGGGTGTGCTTGAAAGTGTGTGTGTGTGTGTTTTTCTTTATTGAATATACAACATCTTGTGTTTATATCTTATCATCACATACACGATTTTTATATCATTCAAGTCACCATCTTTCTTTTCCTTACTTCTAAGCATAACGTTTGTGTTTGTGTTGTTTGTGTTAACGTGGTATTTGTGTTGGGTTTGTGATAAGGTTGATAGATATAAGGTCCTACAATTGGTATCAATCGCCTAACAATGGTTTAGGAGTGTTTTGGTTGAAGTTTTTTTTGTAGTATACGCGTAGCTCTCGCTATTCAAAGTTGTCACGCATAAAACTTTTATTTTTGCACTTAAATCTTCAAGATTCTTATGGTCTAAGGTTTATATAGTGTTAAAGTTCTAGTTTTGGCAAAAAGTTCGAAGCTTTACGTGTTTTAAATCATTTTTAAGCTCGTATTTGGTTTTTGGTCATTTCTACTCGTAACTTTTCTAAGCACTTTGGGTGAAAAAGGTCAACATTTTTGGGTTATTCGAGTGTTTTTAAGGCTATCTGGGCAAAAGAAATCATTTGAATCGTTGGAAATTTCTTACGAGTAGAAGTCAAAAAGTCAAAACCCTAGTTTTCTACTCGTAACTTTTTGGTGAAGAATCTTCGTGCTATAACTGTTACTCAGTGCTTCCCTCACTTGGATAAGTGTGTGGAACACTTCGACTTGTGGATATCCCTTACCCTGTGACAGTGTAAAGGATTTTTGGATTCTAACGCGTAAGTTTACGCTAAGCCATTCCTACGCGTAAGCTATTCCTACGCGTAAGCACTCTTGCTACGCGTAAGTTGGGTTCTACGCATAAGAATTTCCTACGCCTAAGGATTCCTACGCCTAAGCATCCTACGCCTAAGGATTCCTACGCATAAGCTTCCTACGCATAAGATCCTACGCATAAGCACCAGATCCTACGCCTAAGCCTCGTCTACTCGTAACTTCTGTTTCTACGCCTAAGCTCTTTCTACGCATAAAGGTTAAAAAAAAAAAAAAAAAAGTTTTTTGGCGGGAAAACTTGAGTAAAATTTAAATTTTTGAGGAGACTAAACGTTCAATTTTTACGCGAGATTCAAATTTTGGTTTAACTGTGAAAATTTTGGTCAAAAATTCAAATTTTTGAGCCTAAATTCAAATTTTTCGGTCAAATTTGGCGTCAAAATTGTCATAACTCAAAATTTTCATACGTCCTAAGAATTCATTTTTATAGTGAATTTCAAATTTTGGGCGAAATTTTTTAAGAACCAAGGTTACGAGTACGACTTTCAGAATCACCTCAACCGAGCTTAATCTTCATCAACCACAACTCCTTTATCGTTGAATCGATCCTACATCAACTTTATCAGATCATACCTTCATCAATGGCAACTCAACAAGATATTCATGCAGCCGGTGCCGAAAACCGTCCTCCTATGTTGGAAAAAGGTGGTTATCTTCAATGGACAAGTCGAATGCTTCGTTACATCAAGACAAAACCTAATGGAAAACTGATGATCAAATCCATTCAGGATGGACCCTTCATACCTCGACAAGTCCAAGACCCGGAAATCCTGATGCAACACCTCCCGCCCCACCATTTTTCGTCTTCAAAAGACACTGAATACTCAAGAGGATCGAAACAAGTCGAAGCAGATGACATGGCAATTCATATTATACAACCGGGTTTACCAAGAGACATCTTTGCTGCTGTAGACAGTTGTGAAACTGCTTTCGACATGTGGGAACGTGTTAGACGACTTTGTCATGGAACAGAAATCGGTCAACAAGACACAGAGAACAAGTTGCTAACTGCATGGGAGAAGTTTACATCTACTCCGGGAGAATCCATTGAATCCTACTATGGAAGGTTTTGTACTTTAATGAATGAGCTGATCGGAAACAAGTTGACACCCAGAACTATCGTTCAAAACATCAAGTTCTTGAACAATCTTCCAGAAGAATGGGGACGATATGTCACTATTGTCAACCAAACAAAGACTTACATCAGGTGAACTTTGATCAACTCAATGATTTTCTAAAACAAAACCAAAATGAAGTGAATGAAGTCAGGCAAGAAAGATTAGCAAAGAATCATGATCCATTGGCACTCATTGCAAAGACTCAAACTTCAGTGAATACACAACAACAAGCTTCATCATCTTCCACTAACAACAACTTGCAGCAATACATCCCTCAACAACAAAACTATCCACCAAAACAACAACATTACCAGGAACAAGGAATCACTGATCTTGAAATGGAACCAGAAGAAGCTTTGTCACAAGCATTTGTATTCTTGGGTAAAGCATTCAGAAGTCGCTATTCCACACCAACTAACAACAACCAAAGGATTTCATCAAACACTCGCAACAGGCAAATTGCACCGCCGGGTGTGAACATGGGCAATCAAGGTCAAATGGTTGGAGTTATTGGGAATCAGCAGGATATGCTACTAGATTTCGCATGGGTAATCAGGCGGTTACGAATCAGGGTAATCAGATGGGTCAGAATGTTGGAAATAGAGCAGTGGGTAATCAGAATGGGAATGTTGCAGCTCCAGTAGTTGGGAATTATGGAAATGTGAATCAGGGTAATCAGGTTAAGTGTTATAACTGTCAAGGATTGGGTCACATGGCAAGGAATTGTCCAACTAAGCCGAAAAAGAAGGATCTTGCGTATCTTCGGAAAGTTATTCTGTTGGCACAAAAGGAACAATCTGGACTTCAATTGAGTGCCGAGGAACATGACTTCATGGCTATTATGGATGATTTGGAAGACCTCGAAGAACTCAATGCAAACTGCATCTTCATGGCAAATCTTCAGGAGACTAAGTACGACACGGATTCTGACGCACCTCCTGTCTATGACGCCAACGCAGAATCTGAGGTACCAATCATTGATCCATGCTATAACAATGTCATATTTGATGTGTTTACTCATGACGAACAAGATTCTGTGACATCAGCACCTACTTATGATACATACATGGACAATCCGAGTTGTAGCAATACTAACTCTGAAACTCCAAATGTGGATCCTAGTGGAGGCTGTGTGGCACAAAATACTGAGACTGATGAGGAAACTCGTGCTTATTTTGAATCATTAATCAACAACTGTGGCATTGAAATTGAGAAAGTTAAAAGGTCAATCGCGATGTTAAGGCCGCGAATGCCAAATTGATCGCTGAGCTTGAGAGTTACAAGGAGAACGCAAAAGCTTTTGAATTTCAGAAAAACAAAGAATCTGAATTAGAAATTGGTTATCGAAATTTGGTTTCTAAAGAAAAAGAATTGCAAATCAAGTATAACACACTTGATGTGAATTCGAACTTGAAAATTAAATCTTTAAACAAGGAAATTTCTGATTTAAATAACCAACTTTCTAAACAAAAAGAAATGTTTTCTAATCTTGAAAAAGAGAAGAAGCAGTTGATTACTGATTTTTCAAAACGAGAAGATTCTCTTCTTGATGAAATTCTTGATAAGAATGAAAAGATAAAAACTTTGGAAAATTTGCTTCTTAAAACGGGTCATTCTGCTCAAACAATCAAGATGCTTTCTAATCAAGTAAATCCGCGTTTTCATACTAACAATAGAATGGCACTTGGTAACGACCCTTCTTCGTTCCTCAAGAAAGCTCAGAAATCTCAGAATGTGTTAAACAATGGAAAAGCTTTACATGAACCCATTATTGTTCGTGATTCTCTTGAAACGTTAGAACTATCTGAGGAGAGTAGATCAAAAATGAAACAAAAGAATCCGAAAATCAAACCAATTGATTATAACAAATGGAACAAAATTAACGGAATTACTTTTGTCAATCAAAAGAAAAGTCAAAGTTCTCCATCACACCAAGTGTTTCAAACAAAGAGTCAACACCTGTTTCAAAACCAGTTGTTGTCTCAAAATCTCTTTCGAACATTGAACAAATGTCTTCAAACAATCCTTTTAACACAAGTGATGCGAGAAGTATTTTAGACAATGTGAAAACTAGAATTGTGGATCTTCAAGACACTGTTAAAACTAAAACCACTATTACACCTAACAACCGGTTCTCTAGTTTTGACATCGAACAAAGAAAGTTTTTGAAACTCAAATTGCCCCTCAGCTGAATGCCATCAACTCAAGGGTAATTCATTTTGAACAAGCGTTTTTGAAAGAAACAACTGACTTTGTCAAGGACCATAAATCCCTGGTAAAGCAAGCTAATGACTGTTGAACAAATCAAAGTTTTGGAAAATTTAAATGACTCTCTTCAAGATGTTCGACTAATGATATTATGTCCATTATTTTGCAAACATATTCTGTTGAAGATCATGAAAGACTCCAGTTTGAGACCTCCAAAATTGTTTCAAAATATGAAAAAGCACTTGAGAAACTTGAAAAGAAAATGTCTCATATTTTAAACAACTTGATCGAAAAACTGAGGAATGCAAGTATGACAAATTGTCGTATGAGCGTGCCTACAATGACATGAAAGCGAAAAATGATCTTTTGAGGGCTCAACTGGAAAGTCAAAAAGGAAAGGCAGTGGATACTGTGATTAAAAACCATTGACTGCGGAGAAAGCAAATGTTCCCAAACCGGTTTCCAAACCAAAAATGTCTGTTTCTATGCCTCCTCCAAAAGTCAATGAGAAAAATGTTTCATCAAAACCAGTCACTCCACCTGCCCTACCTAAACAAAATGTTGATAAAGGAAAAGCGGTTATCGAGAAACCAAAAGTTTTAGCTCCGGCCTTTTTAAGATGAGTACCACTAATGCGTATGCCTCCACATCTAAAACATATGGAACAAACGACATAAGTTTAGACAAGCACTCTAAAGAGACTAGGAAAGCTGAAACCACTTCTCTTGATAAGAATGTGAATCCTAATGAGTGTGCCTTACCTTCTACAGGACTAGAAAGCACCTCTAGGAGCAGCAGACTAAAGCCTAAGAGCAATACAAGGAACAATAGAGTCTCGCTGCCTCTAAGATTAGTAGCTTGAATAAAGAGAAGAAAGTAGAAGAACACCCTAGGAATTTACCGCTTTGAATAAGAAAGACATTTCATCTGAATGTACTGAACCTATGAAATCTGCTAAGTTTAATGAATCTATTGAATCTGTTTGTTTAACTTGCAAGAAATCTTTATCTAATGTTCATGATGATTGTGTTTCTAAGAATGAGATTGTTAAGCCTGTTAAGAAGAATGTTCCCAAAAGAACTTATGCTAAACGAATAGGAAGACTAGTTGCAAGACTTAGGCTTTACACTACTGATAGGGAGCATAATGTTTACTTTAGGGATGACATTTGGAAACCCACGGGTAGAACTTTCACACTCGAGAATGGTAGAATGAGTGATGCACCTGTCTTACCAATAGATAACTTCTATGAGTGTGATCAGGATTTTACCTCTAACCCAAAGGAACCAAAATCAAAACGGTTTCCAAAATCTTCTTCTTCTCTTATTGGCAGGTTATCGAAATATGTCTTTGGATCGTCGACTCGGGTTGCTCCAAGCACATGACCGGGAATCAAAAGCTGCTGATCAATTTCATCTAGAATTTCATGGGAACCGTACGCTTTGGAAATGATCATGTAGAAACTATCATCGGTTATGGAGATCTACCTTTTGGAAATTATTTGATCACTCGGTTTACTATGTCGAAGGGTTGGGACACAATTTTTTTTCAGTCGGGCAGTTCTGTGATGCAGATTTAGAGGTTGCTTTTAGGAAAAATGCTTGCTTCGTTAGAAACTTGGATGGCACCGATCTCTTAACTGGGAATCGTGATACAAACTTGTATGCTATCGACATCAATCAAATGGCCTCTTCATCACCAATATGTCTTATGACACGAGCATCTGGAACACAGTCCTGGTTGTGGCACAGACGGTTATCCCATCTCAATTTCGACACCATCAACAAAATTGCCAAAGACAACATCGTCAACGGACTTCCAAAGTTCAAATACACCAAGGATCACTTATGTCCATCATGCGAACAAGGAAAAAGCAAAAGAGCATCATATAAACCCAAACCGTACCTAGTTCGGAAGCAAAGTTGCATATGTTGCACATGGACTTATGTGGCCCAATGAGAGTTGAAAGCATTAATGGAAAAAGTATATTCTTGTTATCGTCGATGATTATTCAAGATATACATGGGTTAAGTTTCTGAGATCAAAAGACGAAGCACCAGGCATCATCATCACCTTTCTGAAACGTTTTCAAGTACTTCTTCAAACTCCAGTAAGGGTTGTAAGAACAGACAACGGCACGAATTCACTAATCGAGTTAAGAGCTTATATTGAAGATGTTGGAATCACACATCAGACATCAGTTGTTAGAACTCCACAGCAGAATGGGGTAGTTGAAAGAAGAAATAGAACTCTTGTGGAAGCTGCACGCACAATGCTAATCTATTCTAGTGCACCGTTATTTCTATGGGCTGATGCTGTTGCCACTGCTTGTTTCACTCGAACCGATCCCTAATTCATCCAAGATTCAATAAAACCCCATATGAGCTTGTGAACAACAGAAAACCGGATATCTCTTACTTTCACGTATTTGGCGCTTTGTGCTATCCTACGAATGACAGAGAAGATCTAGGTAAATTGAAAGCAAAAGGTGATATTGGAATCTTCATTGGATATTCAGATAACTCGAGGGCATTCAGGGTGTATAACAGAGGAACTAGGAGGATCATGGAGACGATGAATGTGAAGTTTGACGAACTTTCACATATGGCTTTTGAGAGACTCGCTCTAGAACCCGCACTAAACCGAAGACTTCGGACACATCAGTTCATGACTCGTACCTCAAAGAGCTCAATCAACTTCGTTTGACAATCCTAAAGAACAAGAATGGGAGAATTTCTTCGAGTTAATGTTCGATGAATACTATGGTGGAACTTCGACAAATGCATCAAACCATCATTCCGCTGCACCCGCTCAAAATCATCCACCACCACCAACGAAGATGCATCTACAATTGTCGAAACCAATGCACCAATTCCATCTACATCATCTACATCTACTACAGTTATTGCACCCGTTCTACCAGCAGTTGATGAGCAAAACCAAAACCATAACGATGCAACGTTAGATGAAGACTTATTTGAAAACCCGTTTGCTACGGAATCACTGAATCTTCTTCAAGCTTACGAGAACCATCTAACTCGCATACGATTAACCAACGGTATCCTTCTACTCTGAAGTGGACAAAAGACCATCCGATTGAACAAGTTATTGGTGAACCTTCAAGGCCAATTCAGACGAGACGCCAACTTGCCACCGATTGCGACTTGTGCATTTACCTTTGCTCAATTAGCAATATAGAGCCAAAGAACATTCGCGAGGCAATGGCAGAACCCGCATGGATAGAAGCGATGCAGGAGGAACTTCTCCAATACCGTCTACATGACTCTTGGGAAATGGTTCCAAGACCCATTGACGTTCGCGTCATTGATCTCAAATGGTTATGGAAGAACAAACGGGATGAAGAAATGACTGTAATTCGCAACAAAGCTCGTCTTGTGGCCAAAGGATACAGACAAGAGGAAGGGATAGACTTTGAAGAGTCATTCGCGCCGGTAGCTAGACTAGAAGCAGTCAGGATATTCTTAGCCTATGCCGCTCACAAAAACATCACGGTTTATCAAATGGACATTAAGACCGCGTTCTTGAATGGAACTCTGAAAGAAGAAGTGTACGTGAGTCAGCCGGAAGGCTTCATAGACATGAATCATCCAGACTACGTCTACAAACTCAAAAAGGCAATCTATGGATTGAAACAAGCTCGAGAGCGTGGTATGACGAACTGTCCTCTTTCCTTATCCTAAACAATTTCACCAAAGGAACAGTTGATCCTACCTTGTTTACACAAAAATGCAAAACGACATTTTGATTGTTCAGATTTATGTGGACGACATCATCTTTGGGTCCACTAATCCGAATCTTTCAAAACATTTTGAAAATCTCATGAAAAGTAAATTTGAAATGTCCATGATGGGGAACTAAAATTCTTTCTTGGTTTACAAATACATCAATCCCCTCGTGGAATTTTTATAAATCAAGCTAAATACACAACTGAGATTTTGAAAAATCATGGTATGGATAATTGTGACTCGGTCGGAACACCAATGGTAACTTCACCAAAAATTGGAGCCGATTTGTTTGGGAAACCTATTGATCCAAAGAAATATCGGAGCATGATTGGTTCTCTCATGTATCTTACTGCTAGTCGAACCGATATTCATTTTGCTGTTTGCTTATTAGCACGGTTTCAGGCAAAGCCTACCGAAACCTCAAAGACGTTAAAAGGATCTTTCGGTACCTGAAGACATCCATTCACATGGGACTTTGGTATCCGAAGGAATCCGGATTTGATCTAATTGCCTTTTCGATGCGGACCACGCAGTGATCAAGTTACAGTAAAAAGTACATCCGGAGGAGCACAATTTTTGGGTGAAAAGTTAGTAAGCTGGTCTTCAAAGAAACAAGATTGCACTGCACTTTCAACCGGTGAGTATGTGTCTCTAACTGCGTGTTGTGCTCAAGTTCTATGGATGAGAACACAACTCACAGATTATGGCTTTACTTTCGATAAAATACCTATGTATTGTGACTCGAAAAGTGCCATAGCCATATCATGCAATCCTGTTCATCACTCAAAGACTAAGCATATCCGTGTCCGCTATCACTTCATCAAAGAGTACGTCGAAAATGGTATTGTTGAATTATTCTTCGTGAAGACAGATTACCAACTCGCCGATCTATTAACTAAAGCCCTTCCAAAAGAAAGGTTTGACTATTTAGTTCGACGAATTGGAATGCGAAGCCTAACCCCTGAGGTGTTAGAACGTCTTCTCGAATCTTCTTGAAAATGATTTTCCAAAAAACTTCGCTGTAAATATTTTTGAAAAACAAAATACAAAATTTGAAAAACCAACAAAAGCAAAATATAAAAATATAAAACTTTCAAAAATACAAAAACAATATAAAATCAAAAATCCAAAAATATTCTTCTCACGACATGTCTCTCGTATAATCGATATTCTGTACGTTTCTAGAAATGTCATTCAACAATGATACGGGTATGTACAGATGCTTGAGCGAGAGTTCTTTAATGTTTTCTAAAACATGTCGTTTCTCAAAATTTCTTCAATAATGGCTTTCGTATACTTCAGATTTAAACCCGGACTAAAATGATGACTTTTGATTTTTATCAAATCAAAACTCGTGTTTTCAAAGAAAAATGTAAGTGTACGAAAAGATTGCACTACATTTAAAAAAAAATGGTGAGAAATCATCATCATCTTGAGCACCTTTTCAAGATTGTTCAAAAAGATTTTCAAAATCTTTCAAAATATTTTGTGCTCAAGATAACTCCCTCTAAAACCCTTTAATTGATTATGCTTTATTAAAGGGGGAGTATAAAACTAAAATGTTCCATATTCATGCTTAAATCAAATCCGTTTGTCTCCCCAAAAGATTCTAAAATGTTGTTTAATCCGTTGATATCAAAAATATCACGAATATGCTATTTTTGAGGGGGAGGAGACGTGATTAAAATGTGATCAAAAAGTTTTAATGATCGTTGTTTGAATCTCAAAATGAGCTCGACTCAGACGGAACCAATGAATTGACGAGGAATCATGTACCATCTCGAGAAACTTTCTATGGACTTGACCAGGACGGGTAATAATTTCAAGCTAGTTCTCTAGTGATGTAAACGTGTCTCGAATCGGTCTTGTTCATTTAAAGTCGATCAATTCAAAAAGTGCGAACTCTACCCTCTATGTGCAGATTTCTGTCAAAACTTATAAGCACATGTGAAGGGGGAGTGTTTCTGAAAATATAAAACTCTCGGAGTGTCTCAAACATGTTTTCTATCATAAACACTCTGTGAGATTTTCAAGAAAAATGGTTTTATGGCAACAATAGGACAGTCATGGAGTTATAAGGTGACTAAGGATAGGAAATTTGTCCTATGATCCGCCAGAGCCGGAGGGATCTACCCAAGGACATCACCAATAGTTTGGTATTAGAAGTCCTTAGGTATGATTGAAAAAGGAGTAATGTGAGAAAGGAGAAAGAAGGGGTTGAAGAATTAAAAAGAAATGTAAGAGAAAGGGTGAAAAGAAATAGCCCTCCATATTCAACCTTAGGGCATAAACCGGGTTCAATACATATGCTACTGGTTGTCACTAGATGACACCGGTATTGAAGACAAAGACGTCATGGACCCAAAGTGACGACCGCACTAAACCTTCTAGAAACTCAATTCCTCTTAAAAGGATTTGTTTCATTCTCACTGGGAACCCTACATAATCTATCGACTTTCTCTTAGAGATCGTTGGTATTGAAGAAGGAGACCCTCTCCCTAGTCTCCGCTCAGGAAAACCAAAATGCACTAATTGAGTCTAGAGCCACGAGATTCATCAAAAGATCTCATAGGAACACATGACATGACATCGCTTGTTGTTCATCAATAAGGACACAAGTGATATATTATAGAGTCCTACGCAGATCTTAGCAATTTGCCAGAACATTTATGAGAAGTTTCACATCTGTGATCTTCAGTGATTGAATGGAAACTCCTGCCAGGGTCAACATCAAGCAGCCCTGACAGCAGGTCACTTCGGTAACTCCCCGTGGATTACGCTTAGTGTGTCTCAAACGGTCTACAGTCGTGGGGTGATGCTTCGGTGTACCTCAGCGACTCATCTGAACTGTAGATGTACTTCGGTATATCGCGTTATCTCACTTGTGGGACTCCAGTTCAGAACGGCCCTTGTCAGAATTAGAGACGTGTTTTCACACTATGCTGTTAACACCCTCGAAATTCAAACTTGTAAGTGCCGGAATCCGCTTATTACTAACTGTTTTATGTTTTCTTCTTATGGAAGCTCTGGAGCGGATGGATCGTGCAGACTCGCCACATGCTCATACCAACGACACATGAAAGTTCTCATCACAATCAAAGGCTACACAAAGTTTAAAGACTCGAGAACTACATCATTGGTAACCAAAAGTCAAATAGAAGTGTGAGCATGGTGGAGAAAGACGTGGAGATACCTAACCAACGAAGTTGACAACGGCAGACAACCACATTATCTGATCACAAAGCATGAAGGAACAAAGAATCAAGACTATTCTATATCTACACACAAAGTTCAAGCTCAAGAAAAGTAAAGACCTAATCAAGTGGAGCATCATTTGAATGACCACCCCTTAGGGGGAGATTGTTAGCCTTAATAGTTTTATTAGAAGTGATGGTCATTCACATTAGGAACTTTGTAACGTGTGTTAGATATCGTGATAGAATAGTCAACGGCCTCGTGGATTGGGCTAAGCTAAATGGTTAAATGTTAAGGTATGCTAAGCCGTGTATAAGCTTAAGCATCCCAAGCCCAATCCAAGTCCACGAAAGCCCAAGCAAAGCCTTTAGGGCATCAAGTCCCTTGGACTATAAATACCCCTCAAATGGTCATTTGAGGGGTGTGCTTGAAAGTGTGTGTGTGTGTGTTTTTCTTTTGAATATACAACATTATTGTGTTGCATATCTTATCATCACATACACGGATTTTATATCTTCAAGTCACCATCTCTTCATCTTTATCATCTTATTTCTAAGCTTTGTTTGTGTTTGGTTTCACATGGTTAAACTTGTATTTGTGTTGGGTTTGTGATAAGGTTGATATATCTTTGGTCCTAACAGAGGTCACCTCAATCATGCACTAAAATTACATTGAATACAAACAGATATGACATTAACAATTGTTCTTGCATTCTTGATGTAGTCCTTTGTTCCTAAGCTCGTAGTCATTGATTCTTCACATTGCATGTTTGGTTACTTCAAGTGGAGGTCTTTTACTGATCCACGTGATAATAATTTTGAGCCATCATTTGAGATCATCGCATATCAAAATCTCTCTGACATCCATTGTGGTGTTGGTATTATGTGATGTTGTGACTTTAGGACCGACATGCTCACATTCTGGATCATGATATCTTCTCATCGGAGTAGCGGAAGCTTTAGTTGATTCATGATATTGGCAAAGCAGGTAGCGTAAGCATGGAGTGAAATATCAGAGTCATTGATGCACTAATCATGATTTCTTTTGAGATGAATGTGTTAAGTGAGCATGCGGCTATGGATTGACCGCTTCATTACGAATTACATGCAAAACGTCGGGCGTACGCATACAACAGATTAGCAATAAATGCACGAAAGTGTCTTTGATCACTTTCGCTGAATTGAGGTACACGCCCACGGTTCCCGTTGATCGATTACAAGTACCGCCTTGTGATCGTATAATTCGAAGAATTTCCTTTGACAGGTTTCGCGTGCTCTAGCTGTTCTCAAACCGAACGTCTCAAAGAAGACAACACGGAGTGAGTGAACCAAAATTTTAAGTCCACTCGATTGATGAAAAGAGACTTGAAAAACAATCATGTATTGCTCAATAGAAATTGTTTTTGCAATACAACGAAGGTTTTAATGAAAATCAATTATCAATCATAAAACACCTTTTGATTTGAAAATTAGTACACGGTCGACGTGCTAAAGAAAAGAGTTTTTAAGCACAAAGACCGGTTTTTCAAAGGTATCCGTCAATCCCTAACCTGAACCAGGATTGATTCAAGAAATTGAATCGCCCCATTGTTTCTGCTCAGTTGTCACATGGTTGATCCATATAATAGATCTCACATGCCACCTACCAGAAGCTTGTTTGATGTTGGCTCCATAAGGCTTTCCATCTTCATTGTGAATGTGTAAACACATCACTCAGATGTTCCGGCAATACCACAAGGATAATGCGTAGGACTCAAGATATAATCTCTCTTTCCACATTGTGTGAAACAGAGAGTCTTCATTGAAAGTGTCCTAATGAGATTTATTGATGATCTCGTGGCTCTAGACTCAATTTGTGCATATTTGGATCCTATACGGGAGACTAGGAGAGGGTATCCTTCTTCAATATCAACAATCTCTAAGAGAAAGTCGATAGATAATGTCGGTTCCCGTGAGAATGAAACAAGTCCTTTTAAGAGGAACTTGAGTGGTTTGGAAAGTTGAAGTGCAAGTGCGTCCACTGGGTCCATGACGACTTGTCTTTAGTACCGATGTTACCATCAGTAGCATATGAATTGAACCCGCCCTAAGGTTGAATTGATGGAGGGCTATTTGTTTTCACCCTTTTCTCATTCAATTCTTTTTAATTCTTCAACCCCTTCAAGCTTACCGAGACTTCAAAACTAGAACCTTGTTGGGTTTATTCCAGTACTAGCTCAGTCTTAGTCCGCACTCTTCCCATATCTCATTTTTCTCCTTTTATCATCATACCTAAGAACTCTACACTAACTAGTGGATTGTCCCTGGGTAGATCCCTCCGGTTCTGGCGGATCATGGGAACCAATACCTAACCTTATCATCCTTATATCACCATACATAAAGTAAAGTTGGTCGGTCTATTTGGTATTGTTCATCCGCCATTGGAACCAATTGAAAACCATTTGAAAATCAATCCATATACTTGTGATATATTATCAAAGCATTTTGTACCTGAATTGTTTTTGATATTTTTAGAATAAGAACTCCCCCTCAACATGTGCATCAAGTATTTGAAATTGTTTTGCACACGGAGGCAAGAGGAAGAAATTAACTTCTTTGATTACCATTTTCTAAAAAATATCAACATCACTTTCCTAATCAAATCAAGTAGATAAAGCATTTTGGGGAAGGATGAGGTTTTCATGATTTTGCTCCCCTCAATATGTGCCTCGAGGTTTGAAAAGAGTTTTACACATACTAGAGGGAACCAGCACATTGAGATAAATGATCACGTTTCAAATCATAGGTTTAAGATAGATGCTCCCCTCAACATGTGCATGGAAAATTTGAAATCGTTTGTCACATGTGGGAGGAAGAGCATGTACATCCTTATAAAACCATTTACCTAATTATCGGTTTAAATCCATTTAAATCACACATGCTCCCCCAATCACAATTATCAAATCATTTGAGATTTGTGATCTCTTATAGATTTAAATTGATTTTGAAAGCTTTTAAGGAGAATTGTGACTTGATTATGAAAGCGTTTTAACCGATAAGGATCGGATTTTGAGACTTTAAACTCCATTGATAGAACATGCATGTATATCTTTTGAAAACAATTTAATGCCAAATAACTTTTTAATTTAATTGAAATCATTCTCCCCTCAATCAATGACATAGGTTGTTGATTGAGAGATAGAGATTTTGACAAATAAGTCCTGATGATTATCAAAAATAGAGACCGAGTTATTTTTCAAAGCATTTAGTTTTCAGCAGATAAATGTTTATAGAATCAGAGCATGGAATTTGAAAACATGGTAAAACATGGCTCTGTTCTTTCTTTTAAAACCGGGTTATTTCCTGAAAATGACAATAAACCATTTTCTCTTTCTCCCAAAAATAATTTTTGATTTTTTGATTTTTTTTTTATAAAAAATTCGAACAACATCTAAAGTCCCGTGTCATTCTTTGAATGACGACACAAACCGTAGATATTATCGAACCGAGAAAACGCATGACAAAATGACAATATTTTTGAAGATTTTTGAATTTTTCAGATTTTTATGGATTTTGAAAGTTTTATAATTTTGTATTTTGTTTTTTCGAATAAATATTTACAAGAGATAGATGAAGAAAGACCTTTACTCCTCGTTTCCTCACGAAGACGTTTGAGTGTTTCTGGTTGAAGGCTTTTCAAGCCAAGACGTGGAAGAATAAACTCAAAACGTTCTCTTGGAAGAGCTTTGGTGAAGATGTCCGCTAACGGATATTCAGACCTCACAAAATATAGTTCCACCACACCTTTTTCCACTTGTTCACTGATGAAATGATGTCGAATGTCGATATGCTTTGCTCTTGAGTGTTGAACGTTGTTGCATGAGAGAGCAATAGCACTTTTATTATCACAGATGCAGAGGGATTTTGTTGAATTCAAAGCCATAGTAGATAATTGAGATCTCATCCATAAGATTTGAGCACAACATGATGACATGGCTATGTATTCAGCCTCAGTAGAGGAAATAGAAGTACTCATTTGCTTCTTTGAAGACCAGCTCACAAGCTTATCACCCAAAAACGAGCACCTCCGGATGTACTTCGACGTGTATCTTGACAACTGCATGATCAAGGCATCGTGCATAGGCCGTTAGTGATATACCGGTGTCCTTCGGGTACCATAGTCCCATATTGATGGTTCCTTGGAGATACCGAAAGACCCGTTTAACCGCTTCAAGGTGCTTTTTAGTAGGCTTAGCCTGGTATCTAGCACACATGCAAACAATGAACAAGATGTGCGGTCTACTAGCGTGAGGTACATCGGGGATCCAATCATACTACGATATTTCGTTTGGTCAATCATGATCCCAGAGTGGTCCTCATCTAGTTTGGTTCGATCAATCATGGGGGTGTCAACAGGTTCACTTGAATCAAATCCAAATTTCTTTAAAATCTCTGTTGCATATTTAGATTGATTTATGAAAATGCCTCAGGGACTTTGTGAAATTTGTAATCCCAAGAAAAATGACATTTGTCCCATCATTGACATTTGAAACTTTGAACTCATTTCATTAGAAAAGCGATCACATTCCATTGGGTCAGTCGAGGCAAAAATAATATCATCAACATAAATTTGAACATGAGTTAAATGTTTGCACGACTTCCCGGTGAACAATGTAGGATCAACTGCTCCTTCTTGAATCCGGTTGATAGTAGAAACTTTGACAGTGTATCATACCATGCCCTTGGAGCTTGCTTTAAACCGTAAAGAGCCTTCTTGAGACGATAAACGTGAGTAGGATGCTCTTGATTCACAAATCCTTCGGGTTGGCTGACGTAGACGACTTCTTTAAGATCTCGTTCGAAATGCCGTCTTCACATCCATCGATAGACTACCATGTTCTTACTAGCGGCGTTAGCGAAGATTCTGATTGCCTCGATTCGAGCAAAAGGAGCAAAAGATTCTTCAAAGTCTATACCCTCCTCTTGACGATATCCTTTAGCAACTAAATGAGCCTTGTTCTTCAACACATCACCATGCTCATCAAGTTTTACTTTGAAGATCCATTTGAGAGCTATAATCATAGCACAATCTGGAGCAGGTACTAACTCCCATACATCAAGTCGATCAAACTCATGAATTTCATCTTGCATGGCATTGAACCAGTAGTCTTCATTCATGGCGGTTTTAACATCTTTTGGTTCGATCTTAGAAAGTACGGAGTTGAAGAAACACCATAAGGCATCGGTTGCAAGTTGTTTCGGGGTTGATACAGGACGAGAGGGATTTCCAATGATGTTGTCTAATGGATGATCGTGAGTCCATTTTCTAAGGTGTTCATGTGGCAGTTGTTGAGGAACTGAGGTAGCGGAGTCGATGTCTCCTGAGAAGATGGTTCGATGATGATTCGGAGTAGCAAATATGGTTTCAAATGGAGCATCTTCAGGAGTAGCAAAGGGATTAACTTCATCATTGATGCCAGAAACATTTCCATGATGTACATTTGAAGAATGATGATTTGTTGATGAGATGAAGGATAGCAGCAGGTGCTTCTTGACTCAAAGATATTGAGACTGAAGGATTGACTTCATTCACAGGAATATGAGCATCCTATCATCTTCAGATGGAGGTACATATGGAGTTTCTTGAGTAGAGTTTGGAACAAGAGATGAACCAATGGGACTGTCTTTGAAGTGCGGGTCTGACTGGAGTGTCAGAGCCATTTGACCGGTAAACTCATCAAACGTAACGTGAATGGTTTCCATGATATTTCGGGTTCTTTTGTTGTAGATTCGGTATCCCTTTTTGTTTGGTGCGTATCCTACAAATACTCCAATGTCAGCTTTAGCCCTAAGTTTCCCTAAGTCTTGACCCTCATTAGTTGGATAGCACAATGCACCAAACACACGAAGGAAAGAGAGATTAGGTTTTCTGTTGTGGACAAGTTCATATGGAGTTTTTCCATGTACAGTGTGGATTAGGGAACGATTTTGTGTATAGCATGCGTGGCATTGCTTCAGCCCAGATAAACATTGGAACCTTTGAGTAAATCAGCATTGTTCTAGCGGCTTCAACAGAGTCCGATTTCGTCTTTCAACTACACCGTTCGTTGAGGAGTTCGTGTAAACACTTCTTTGATGACAGATTCCAACGCTTTCATAGAATTCATTAAGTTGTTTGTTGACAAACTCGGTTCCATTGTCTGTTCTGACAATTACGGCGGTTTTGTTAAGTCGAACCTGCAGGTACTGTTGATGAGTTTGATGATGATATCAAGAGTTTCATCCTTTGTCCTTAAGAACTTGACCCAGGTGAATCTAGAGTAATCATCAACCACAACTAACACATATTTCTTCCCAAAGATATTCTGTACCCTCATTGGTCCACATAAATCCATATGAATCATATGAAGAACTTCGTGACGAGTTAGTAGGTTTGGGTTTATGGGCATATTTCTTGCTTTTTCCCAATTGACATCTTTGAACAAAGATGATCCTTTTCATACTTTAGTCTAGGTAAACCTACAACTAAGTCCTTTCGGAAAGATCATTGATGGTGCGGTTCAAGTGATTGAGAAGACGGTGCCATAACCATGACTTTGTTTTTGAAGCCTTTGATAACAAGCAGATTGGAGAAGCCTTCATCATGTCATCGATAGAGATGGTGTAAAGGTTTGAACCACGAGTTCCTTTTAACAGTTCCTTACCATTAAGATCTCTAACAAAGCGGTATGTTTTCGAAGGCAACTTCTAGATCGAGTCACGAATTGACCAACAGAGAAAAGATTATGACCCAACCCTTCAACATAGTAGACTCTCGAGATGACACTATCACCAACAACATAATCTCCATAACCCATAATAGCACCGAAATGATCATTACCAAATCTAACAGTCCCGATGAACTTGCTCACGAAGTTCATGAGCCGACCGGTCTCGGTCATATGCTTGGAACACCTGAGTCCAGTACCACGAACGATTTGAACGATCTGCAGTTGAACACAGACAAAAATGGATAGCTGGATAATTGGGATCCCCATGCAAGAATGGGTTCCATTTGGTTAGTAACATGATTGGAACACCCACATCAAATAGAAACATCCATATCGAAAGTAGAAGCAATGGAATCATTGGGAATAGATGCAATCTAGTGTCAGATTTGCCCTATTCAAAATATGTTCACTTCTTAAGGGAATAGTTCTACCAGTAGGCATCCATTTTCTAGTGGGAATTGTCTGATTAATCTTAAGGCCAAAAGGTATCCAATAATAACCTATTTTATAAAAGTTCTTCCCGTGGGTTTCCATTGTTTTCTAACTTTCTTTTTGCCTTTTAGCCTTATTTGCACGATTATTAGCATTAACAATTTTAACTGGGCATTTGACATCATTAGACAAAGCATTCACACCACATTCATGATTAGAAATGAATTCAAGCTGCATCATTACAAGGTTTGCAAATAGTATCGAATTCGAATTAATTACAAGATGCGCCTAAGGCTAATACTAGAATCAACACGATTCGTTTATTCAACTCAAGCTTAAAGTTCCTAGATTGGTCTTCTACTTTCTTCCAATGCACATTCTTAGCTTGCAAGGTCCTATCATTCCTTGTATTGTCTTGAGACTTTGACCCGCTCGCTTTAAAGTCACTGATTACTCCTGTAGAGGGAATGGGAACATTAGTTGGTTGATCTAATTTTTGCATTCCTTGATGTGCAAGGATCGAAGTACTGAAGGCACTTAGTTCACTTTCTAAAACTAGAGGCACTGTGATTTGTACTTTAGAGGCACACTTGAGTTCACTTTCTTAGCACTAACATATCTAGAATCTGAACTGCTTGAAGGCACATTAGTGTTTCCTTTTTTAGCATTAGGCATAGAACGGATTTCATGCTTGGAACTAGGCATAGAACAAGGCATCACAGCTTTGCCTTTTGCACCTAAGGATTTTGGGCATGTGCTTACACATTCTAGCAACTCTTGAGATCGTTTGGCCTAGAGGCAAGCAAACCTAATTTCACTATCAAGAGGTTTGTTAATGAAATCCTCTTCGACAATCTCACGGAGACATTCTAGACTATCCTTAAGGTGAGAAGTATGATGAAAAGCATGTTCATTATTCCTAAGATGAGGAGGAATATATTTAACACATAAGCATATTTATTATAAGGGTGACTTTGAGACAACATTCTTATTGAAAACAGTGGCATTTTCCCATTTCGACTTCTTCAGATTCTCAATTTCGTTTTGTAAAGACGTTACTTTTTCGTTGTTTTGGTCACGGGTGACTTTAATTGAATCATATAACTCTTTAAATTGTCGTTTAACCTTTTCATTTTCTTCTAGAAAACTTTCGTTTTCCTTTTGTAAAGCATTTACTAAGTTTTGAAGATGAAAAGTTTGAGAATTCTGAGAATCTAAAGGAGGAGGCATTTGGGAGCCTTTCATATTGTTCGTTTGACCCTTTAATTGAGAGATTTGGGCTTTCAACTTTCTCGATGCGTGTTGCAATGAGCTTGAATCTGTTCATCACGTTTGTTATTTTGAAAACTGCATCAAACTCTGGAGCATCTGAAGATGTCTTGATATTTGAAGTTTTAACATTTTCTTTAAGATGTTGATATTTTAGTTGTAAATTAAAATGCTCAACTTCTAGTTTAGAAAAATGTTTAACCAAAGTGTCGTGATCATCCAGTTCAATTTTCTCGTTTAGTTTAGAATTAGTTTTTTCAAGCTCAATGACACGATCATGGGAGACTTTCAGGGCAACAGATAGTTCATGAAATTTGGAAGCATTAATAGAGCAATTTGAAGCAGTGAAAAAAATATCTTGAGCAACACATTCAGTAATAAGAGTCTCATTTAATGTATGCAAGTTCTTCCTCTCAATCTCATTATATTTTAGTGCACGCTCATAATCACTAACTTCAGCTACCATTGCATCAAATTCCTTTTCCATTCCCTTGATATCAGTTTCTATTCCCTTTTTAAGACTCTCAAAGTGATCTTTTAGAAGTTTAAAGAAAGGCATGACCTCAGTTAAATAACATTCTTTCATTTGCTCAAAACCCCTTTCTCCTTCTGTTATACCAGTGGGTGTGATCCTTTTCTTGCAAGTTTTCTCAAAATCAACAAACAGTTGAAATATAACATATTGACTAATTAAGGTCTTGCTTTTAGTGGCAATTTTTCTAGGAACTAGATGCATTGGTGTATTAGGAGGATACTCAGTCGCTCTAGGCATTTTCCATAAGGGGGTTTGTTTCAACAATATTTTCACTTTTTTCTAAATCCTTTTTCCATAAAACTTGTTCGGGAGTCAACAATGTTTGAGGCTTAAACATGTTCAAGGAAATCCAGTTTTCCTTCTTGTAGTCATGGGGAGTGATAATAATCTTTTTCTCTTTGCATTTAGGATCATCTAATTTTTGTTCATCCTTTCCCTAGTGACTTCATCTGATTTCTTATCTTCCTCGGTGCACTCAACGCAACTAGGTTTCTGCCTAGGCTTAAGAATTTCATTACCATCATAAAGCACCTTATGAGCATTTCTAGCCTTTTTAATTACCTCTGGATTTGGTTCCTCAACAAGGGGAATGCTATGCTTATCGCTTAAGACTCAATGTTTAGTGACCATGTGAGCAGTCTGAATGGTGTTTCCTTGTATGTACAACTTGTTCTCAAGTTTGTTTTTCAAAGTTTTCAGATTAGAAAAATCTCTCAAGAGTTTTGATTCCTTTGCATTAAATTCTTGCTTAAGCATTTTCACATTTTCTTGAAGTTCTTGTTTTTGTTTAGATGTTTTAGAAAGTTTTTCTTGCAAGGAATTTAATTCTTGTTTCAATACTTCTTCTCTAAACTTACTTTTTCTAATTATTGTACTTACTTGGTCATCCATTTCCCGCTCCGCAGTGGTCAACTCAAATATAGCACGTTGTTCATAAATAGCAACACGTTCTTTATAGGCATTTAGTTCAGAAATAATGGAATCATCGGGGCACATGCAAGGTGTATTCATCAAAAACATAGTCATTGTTGAATGCAGAAGATGCATCACTTGGTACAACTTCACTTTCACTTTGTTTCACATATTGATCATATGGGACAATATTGATATTACCCATATTTTCAATATTTGATTCAATAGTTTCGGTTGATTGTACTTTGTCATGCATCTTTGCACATCAAGCATCATCGTATAGTTTTAATACCTCTGAGATGAGCTTGTCATGGATGGCCCAAATAGTGATGAAGAAGAGACCTTGGGAGAAACCATTGGAGAAATGCTAGCCATAAAATTGTGTGTGCCGTAGGTCCATCATCCACATCAGAGTCGTATGCATCACAATCCGCGACTTGAAAGGCATTCTGATGATTGTGACCTATCTCCTGAATAGGTCGCTCATCCACATCGCATCATAGGTCTTGACATTGCCCTCAGCTAGAAACAGCAATTCCTCTTCATCCAAAGTAGCACCATTGTCCGAGCTTGAGCCAGCAAAGCATCTTATCTCTGAAGTAATCAAGCATTCTGTGGGCGCTTTGGAGATGTACCTTCCTTGCAATGTGTCCCTCTCCACCACAGTTATAACATTTGATGAGCTTAGCTTGACCTTGGTTACCATTCCTTCCTCGATTCTGGTTTCCAACATAACCTCTCCCAGCTCCACCTCTTCCCGATCATCTATGTCTTTCCTGAACTGTTTGCACCACGATCCTTCCATCTTTAATAGTGGCTTGATTGTGTGGGTTAGATGCGTTCGAGGTTGTTGTTGGTCTGTGGGAGAGTATTCATGTTTTGACTGATGAGAAGAGCTAGTTGATTAATGAAGCTACCCACGTGAGCATCAAGGCATCGCTTGTTTGTACATATGATCAGGAATGAGTTTGTGATTACCATTACCCAAGGGTATGACTTGTGATGCTTTGGTTGTGATTCCGATGTTTGAGTAGAAAGCTGTAGAGTCATTAGACGAGCTTGTCTCTCCTTGGTTGGTTTTGAACTGATTGAGAATTAATTTTTCAAACATAGCATGTCTCTCATTCTGAAGGAGGAAGGCATAGAGTTGCTCATAGTTTGTATTCTTCAATCCTTTAGTGAGCTTCACAGCGGTGTCAAACTTGTGCCATTCGGGATTCATGTTGTTCACAAATTTTGAGTTCAACTGAATGTTAGGCATAGTCATTCCGATGTTCCTCATGTCATTAACTAACTTATGAAATCTCACATAGTACTCATAGACACTCTCATCTGGTTTCATCTTGAAATGCTCAAATTCGTCATAGAGTTGGGATTCTCTGTCTTCCATAGTTAATTCAGAACCTGAGAGAAGCATCTTAACATTGTCCCAAACGCCTTAGCATCACGTGTTATGATTGATCAACTTGTAGATATCTTTAGGAAGACCTTGAAGAACAATGTTTGAAGCCCTGATATCTGCATCAAATCTCTTTTATCCTTATCATCAAGCTCATCATACATCTTAGGTCTGTCCATTCCGTAAACAGTAGTACCATCTGCATTAGTATCAAGTATGTCTCTAGTCGTCTCAACTCGATATGGTCCTTCATCAATGGATTTGAGAATGTTGACACCATTTTCCTTTCCAAGGCAATACAGTCTAATTCGTTGAGCCCAAGAGTCGTAGTCAGTTCTGTCAAGCATGGGTGGACGAGTATCCGAACGGTGCTTGAACATCCTCGGCAACGATGGAGATGATAGTGGGAGCGTTGGTAGACATGTTAACAGATTATACGGATTTTATAACTCTATGATTAAACCGGAAATAGATTCTTTCACGGATTTTACGAATCAAGAGAAAACTGTAAACAATCACTCAAGACTCTAGAAGATAAAATACTAAATCGCTAGAAGATAATGCACTAAGTCGCTAGAAATTAATGCACTAAGTCGCTAACCTTAATTCGCTACACCCTAAATCCGCTAACAGAAAAGCAAATTAAGCTAAGTAGTAACTCGCTACTGAGACCAAGTCGCTAACCAAATTTTTAGCAATTAAGCTACACAAGTCGCTAGAGACACAAGTCGCTAAAGAGCAACTCGCTAACTGACAAGTCGCTACCACAAGTCGCTAACCGTAGTGGAGAATCCACTACTTGTACTTTAACTCGCTAGATCTAACTCGCTAGCTCCAACACCGTAAGTCGCTACAAAAATGTGAAGCAAGTCGCTACCAAGAAAATATTCCGTGAACTAAGTCGCTAGCTTGAAAAAACCATATAAACCTCACTTTTCAATCCAAAAACAACCCAACCAAGATGATTCAAGCTTACCAAATGAAAACCTAAACACTTTTGATGATTCTAAACATAAAAGTACCAACAAAATTCAAACTTTAACACAAGAAATCAACCAAATGATGCAAAAACCACTAAACTTTTTCAAACTCAAAAACCACCTCAAAACCACTAGAAATCCAAAGATGTGCAAGATATGATCTAACCATGGCTCTTGATACCAATTGTAAGATATAACTTTTCACATACACATCATAACATTAACACAAGGTAGCATATAGATGGAATTCTAGAGAGAGAAAGTTAGAGGTTTAGGGAACTTAGTGAGAGAAAGTGAAAGATATTATTATGAGCTCCAACTCTCTACCTTGGGAGGTAGAGAGTATTTATAGTCTTACATAAACGCCACACATCGGGCTGTGGATCGGCATATGGGTAAAGACCGTCCGTCCTCCACGGTGTTACTTAACTAAATACTACTTAACTTAAAATAACTACGACTACGAGCTTTCTAACGATTACATATACTTGAGGTGACCGACTCTTTAATACCTGGAATTTCTAATTCCTAACACATATCTTCAGTACTTTCATGTCTTCAGCACTTTCATAACCCAACAATCCTCCCCTAACTTGAATTCTACTTGCTTGACTTCAAGTTCCTTTGTAAATATATCTTTACTTGACTTCATCTTTAAGGACAAATTGTTTCTTAGTCTTTAGATTGTATCTTTTGTAGTGTCAGTGCTTGTCCAAAGTATCTCTTAGAATTGTTCTTTCTCAAGCATCATCCATTAAGCTCCATCTTTTCAAAGAACTCGGCAACATATGTCAATTTGTACATTAATTCAGTTTAGGTTGCATACTATTCTCATCACTTCCAGGTGTGTTAACTCCTATGAGAGGTGAATCATTGAAAATTTAATGGATTTAGATCTCTTTACCAAAGCCATTTATCTTTGAGTAGCCAAATGTTATGGTGTTTAAGACCATGGTACATTGATAACCATATGATTTTTAGCAAATCATCATCTATCAACAGATTTGATTTGTCTTTACCAAAAAATTTGTCACGTACACTTCTAGACTAGTTAGTTCTTCTATCTAATGGTGAACTAATTACCAATAATGGTTTTCCACTGCCTTTACCACAAGCCATTTTCTTGTGGGCTAGCCAACTCTTCACATTAACTGATATGGTGAGTTGATTTCCATACAACTTATTAGCAAGTTGTCAACTAAAAACGGATTTGATATATCTTTACTTGAGCCGTTTGCTCATGGATTAGCCAATCCTTTTGTAACCATGGTGGATTGATTACCTATTGATGTTTCCATCTCAAAATCCATTTAATTCATTTAACCTTTGTTTCAAAATATTTGATATTTTAACAAAAAATTTCTTTCAAAAATCATAGCTTAACCGTTTTAAAAGTCGCAAGCAAATACTTTGATGAAAGCACTGTTTGATCGGCCAGTACTTTGAATAAAGTAATCTGATTTATCAAAATAAGTTATTCAATAAACTTCATACCGTTTACTCATCTATTCTTCAAAGCAATAGTAGTCCAGTTGATAAATAGGTTGATAACCATGCAAGCAGTTTCATTATCCTTTTCTACTTCCAATCCATGCTCTAGCATTCTTCTCATAAGCTCAACTGTGAGAGGATATCTGATTTAAAACATGTGTATCATTTTACCATTCTCTCTAGCTCTAAAATATGAACTCGGACTCTTCAAAAAAATCTCCAAATAACAATTTCCCGCTTTTCTTGATTTTTCCATATATCATCAGTGCTTTCCCTCTTACGTTTCCCACATGGTTATGAGATCTCCAAGCAAAACCGTACTAATTCCTTCCGATGGAGTACCTCCAAAATAAGCTTTCACCACATTATATAGATAGAATAGATCCACTCTATCTATAATATGTAACAAATCCCATAGCCTGTTGAAAACTTTGAAGCTTTCATCTTCTTTATGAAAAATCATATAATCTCCTTCTTTGGATTTCACAACATTAAAAGCACTAATCTGAGATCTCGTTTCATCTTCATGTCAAAGATCTTCTTTTGAATAATCAAAATCTACCACTCTGAGATAATTTCTTAATGCATCTTTAGACTCAGACCTTAATTCAGCTTTTTCTTTCTTTGAAAACTGTCTATCGTAACTTCAGGTTTTTCTTTTTCTTTTAAGCTTTTCTTCCTTTCAGCCTTCAACAAGAAGTTTCTTCTCTAAAATCTTTAATATCTGCAAACACTCTTCTTATAAGCCTCTGTTTCAAGCATTATAGAGTCTTTTCATGTCAACATAGTTCAAAACTAAGCAATCCTTTATACCCCGACCTTTTAAATAGCCATCATAGCATTCCCTCTGTCCTTAGCTAAATTAGGTCTTCTAGGCATATATCTAATGAGGAGTAGGTGACCGAACGGTTCATCCAAATGCATTTAATTGCTTTTTGTAACTTTTTAGCCGCTTCTCTACTTTGAACTTCTTAGCTTCTTGAGTCTGCTCTATCTTTAGCATTTTATTCTTCTTGAAGCTTTCTAGCAGCAGCTTCATTCCTAGCAACTTCAATTTCTCTAATTTATGCTAAAGTAAGTTTCTTCTTCTTTACTTCTACTAGAACACCTTTCCCTTTATCCTTAGGATCGATTGCAGGTTGAGAAGTTCTTTGTTGTTCATCTTCTTGTACTTCTCGAATAGTAACACCACCTCTAGGTTGAGATAAATCTTCTAGAATTGTAGCAATGAACTCATCATCACTTTCAGAATGAATAGGTTTGAGAATAGCTTCCTCCTCTTCTTGTATAACTTGTAGTCCAGGGACCGCTTCTTCTTCAAAATTCAAAACTCTTGGAGTTATTACCTCTTTTCTAAAAGTACCTTGCTGTTCATACCTTGATTATCGATTACATCTTGTGAAATTGAACTTGTTCCTCTTGTTCATCAAGTATCTTGAATGATCTTTTCATGTTTATCAAGTACTCTTGATAATCAAGATACCTTCTGTGTTCTTTTTCTCCTTCAAACATCTTCTTTCAAATTTTCTTTGTGTAAATTCCTCCCAAATTGACGAAGATTGTTGATGAACCTTTTGGCGTTTACTTTTCAAGAACTCGCTTTTGCACTCTTCTTTGATTTAACCCAGATACGAAATTTTGAACTAATGGCCACACAAAGTCTTTAGCCTTCTTAAACTTAGTTGTAATTTCTTTATCTGTCTGGCTTGAAGTAGTCTTTTTCAACTTAACCAACTCCCTTGTTAAAACATAGTTATCCAATGTGATTTCATCAGGAGGGATGGTATGTGAATCCTCTCCTTGAATAGGTGAATGATCCTCTGATTGAGAAACAGGAACAGACCCTTGTGGAGATGGAGAAGGTGAAACTGCAACATCTTCTTGAAGTTCAAGATTGGAGAAGCAAAGTACCTTGTAGAGATGCAAGTACCTTCTTTTGATACAAATTTGTAGAGAAGCGGTACTTGCAGATGCAGTACTTCAACCGAGTAGCTTCATCGCCTTCAAAGATCAATTCTAATGGCCTGAACAACTTCCATCATAGAGGTAGTTAAGGAGTATCTTGACCCCGAATAAAGCACTCCTTTGCCATAAAGGTAAAAATCTTCGATTGTTGAACAACCACGTGCAATAAATCAGTAGGTTTTGGCATATCGAAGTTGCTTGTTTAAGAAAACCTGTATAAAGCTTGGGTACATTAGCCAAGTAGATCCATGTGATATATGCGATAGCATTCCATCCAGTATTAGCCGTGAGAAGTTAAAAACTCTATCTGTAGCTAACCCAACCATAGCAGATGCTATATTTGACCAAACTGCTCCCAAGAGGTACTCTTAGCACTTATGCAATGGAGCAACACATGAACCAAAACTTCCAATGCGGAAAAAATAGTTGTTTTCGAAACGTTTGTTCATTCAAAGATCCTTCATAACCAATATGTCGAAAAGTATCCCATATCAACTGCTTATCAAACCTTATAGCCCCATCTGCATCATTGAACAATAAATCTTCTCGGATGGAAGCTTCAGTAATCTTGACAGTTCTTCCAGCAACTGTTGATCTAATATAATATTCATCATTCTCCATATTATCTCTAGCATTAGCCCAAAATTCTTGAATCCAAGGTTCAATTATATCCGTCCTCCACTAAGAGCATAACCGATGGCGAAGTAACCATTAAGATAATCAATTATATCATGAAAGAGTATATTCGCTTCAGTCTTATCTTATCAAATTAATAGCGACCATATTATGCTTTGCTAACAGTAGACGATTTGCCATCGTTGATTATGTAAGCACAAAAGAGTTGTAATCGAATAAAATGAATATGATGAGAGAAAGATGGAAAAGATTCTAATGTATCAAGATGAGAGGGAAAATCGGAAAGTAGGTATTTATAGGTGAGATTTAAAAATCACACCTAAAATAACATTGTGACCGTTAGCATTAATTACCCTCAAGATAACCGTTGGAACAGTACTTTAATAAGACAAACAAGATTGCTTCCACGTAACAGCGATACTTTCCCAAAGCCGTACTTTCCAAGCAGTACTTTCCGCGACGAACAGATTACTTTTCCAATTTCTTCAGTATAAACGAAATATACATAACTATCCTCCCCTCAAGCAATACGTAGGACTATACAAATACTAAATAGTCCTCCCCTTAAATGTAGCTTACTAACTAATATCCAAAACATCTGACAGAAACTCCTTGTCTCCTGTCATGCTAACAGAACAACCACCATCAACAATAATATGATCTTTAAGTTCCTCTGCCGGGTTGCCCTGTCTAATAAGATGAGAAAGTTAGTTGCTTTGAGGAACCCAAGCCATTACTGACTTGTGTTCCCCTTGTGGAGTGACATACTCACATTCTTTGAGTATATAATCTCCACTGTGTTCTAAAGCATGATCCAGTATTATCTTGTTATTCAAAACATGCGGATTTTCAACAAAGCTCTCTTTTTCAATTTCATTTACTTTTTCTTGTATCACAAAAACATCAGATTCACTTTTTGTTGAAAGTACTGATACTGTCCCTCTATTACTTTCCCTCTTAACCCATTCTGTTTTAACACTTGGTTCCCGTGATCTAAATCTCCTATGTGAATTGTAATACCTTCTAGGTTGATAGTGAGATCTCCTAGGATTCCTATACCAAGTAGTGTTATCATTACCTTGTTTTGTTCGAGCAAAGATACTTTGAGAAAGTATCTGGACCAGAGTTAACGACTTTGGAAAATACTATGTGAGATACTCGGTTTTGAAAAAGGTTGTCGCTGGTGTGGGTATCTATGATCTGGTGAGAAATTTCTGTGATTGACCCTATTTAAATTATTCCAAACTGATTTGTGTTTTCTAGGTTTCTGGTTGGCAGTCTTGTTCTTTGGAAATTTTCTAAGGTATTCTGAGTGATGTTCACAATCCTTAATTAGATGAGTAGAACTAAAACACACAAAACACAGTTTCTGACCCATACTTCCAAAGTGACATCTTCTATGTCTATTCCCAAAATTATTTTGCCTTCTTGGTGAATGATTAAACCTATTTTGACCAAAATTATCCCAAAAGGTTTAGCATCATTTTGTTTTTGAAAAGGTTTTGAAGAAGGTACGCGCTTGTGGAGCAGATTTTGTTTTGAAGGTACTGTTGAATTTTGAACATTGTGTTCAACAGGTTCTTTGGGTTTCTCAGACCTAGATTGAGCAACTAGCTTCTTCCTAAACTCTAGATTGTCTACTCCAAAACGAGAAACATCAGGCCTAGGGGGTTGATGAATGCCAGTGGGATGAGGAACAACATGATAATCATTAGCTTTCTTATATTCAGGAGGTGAATCACTTATTGAACCCTCATTACTAGATGTATCAACATAATTAATGAGTTCTTCATCACTAGTAATTATATCCTCAAAATCACCTTCATCCTGATCACTAGATTGGTTTTCTTCTAATTTACTAAAATCCATTCAAAAACCTAATCCGCTTTTAAGGTAGGCTCTATGCTGTTTTTGAACATAAGAAACATGTGTGCAGACCACTTCACCCCCAAGCAGACAAACTTAGCTAACAATTCGTCTCTTTCCTTAGTTAATTTCTCAATTTCAGCAATTTTACAGTTTAATTTCCATTCACTAAGTTTTAACTGGTAATCCTGTTGTTCATATTTTTCATCCCAAGCTACTTCATTAGTTTCATGTGCTAAGATTTTGGCTTCCATAGATTCTAAGGTTATTTGATAACCTGCTACCTCAGACCTAGCCCTAACACAATTATCTCTTTCAGTAAACATAAGCATTAAGTACTTTTTTTTGATAAAAATCATGACACTTAGAACATACCTCATGTATATAGGAGTTGATGCAGCTTTCACGACATCTTGAATATAATTGAAGTAGGGTTTCTTCCTAGTCAGAGTTTCCACACAAGCTCTGATACCACTTGTTGATCGATATACTTTAAACAAACTAACTTAACTAGCTTGTTAAGGTTTAATAACCTCGGATAAATCCTAAGTTATTAACAAAGAAACACTGAGCAATCTTTATCAAGTATGCGGAATTTACTTAACAAAGCTAAGAAGAATAACCTTTTATTATAAACTCTAAATCTGCTTATTATGCAGATACTCTAATACAAATCTAAGATAATCGAACTTTTCTAAAACTCTAAACAACTTGTGAATTCGTAAACTCTAAAACTCATAGACTCATTCCTCTAATGCCAATCTAGGAGTCCTTTTATAGGCTCAAGGATATCCTAGTCGGTTTACAATTTGTAACCTTGTACGACAAGTAATCTAAACATAGAATACAATACATTCCATAAACGAATATAACAGTTCTTTTGTTCTTGCAGTACTTTGACTTCTAGATGCAGTACTTTGACTTTGTCTTTAGCGATACTTTGACTCTTTGACTTTTTCCAAGATTTCTGGCAGCTACGATTACAAGATTTCATATCTTCAGTACTTTCATGTCTTCAGCACTTTCATATCCCAACACCTTGATTCTGAATTTTCAAACGTAGAAGACCTGAAATAAATTCGTCATAACACAATCATTAACATCTACATTCAATCACCATCAGATCATATCATGAATACGCATAAAATAGTTACGCGTAAGAACACTTATGCGTAAACCTAAACCCTAAGGTTCAATTTTTACGCCTAAGTTATCTAGCCATAGGAATTGCACAAATCTTGTTCTGGTAGTTCTATGAAGTCAAGTGAGTTGTTATATCCAAGTTTTAACATCTAATTCTCAACGAATCAAAAATACCCAAATATGAAGAAAATAAACCCTAATTTCTAATTATCAATCAATTAGTGTTTCTGGGTTGATTCTAAACATGGATATGATCAATTCATCTTATAAACAACATCACACAACAATCTTTTTAACCAAAAACGTTCTCATTTGAAAATGCCCAATTTCACGCATAAACCCTAATTCCCAATATCAATCAATTCGTGTATCTGGGTGTGTTTTAATGATCAAAATAGTTTCAATGATGTTAGATAAACGTTTTGACACTATCTTTTTCACCACAAACACCCACATTTGATTAGGTGTTCATACGCTTATGCGTAGAACACCAAATCCTTCATAAGTGAAAATCTAACCGTTAGTTTTTAATATAAATCAAAACCTTTGTTTACAATTACGTTTAGATTGTGAAACCACTTACAAAATGAAGATCAAGCAATCGGATTGAGAGATTGATTTTTACGCGTAGGATTAGGTTGGTAAGATAATAAATGAAGTGAAATAAATGAGGTTGGTGGAAGTTTTATGAAAAATAACTTTGAGCTTTTGACAATATTAGTCCCTCCACCTTTACCATTTACATCCAATGCCTTTAACTTCCATTTTGGTTACCAAACAAGTGATATTTGGAAAGAAATTTGACGACACTCCCCCTTGACTTAAGAAATAATGAAAGTTTATAAATTTTAGTCTGAGGAGTGTCAGTAAACCAGGAAAGTAACCACCATTATTAAAGAAACAACCGGGATAGGATAACATGCAAGTACAAGGTTTTATTAAACTGAAAAATATTAGCTTTCTCCCCCCTCAACACTTGATCGAAAAAATACTGAATTTTGAAAGATTTGAGTGTTGACGGAAGAATTGTACTTGCAATGTTAAAAGAAATATAGATAGAATAATATTTTTGTTGTTTTATCGGATTTTATAATTTTGTATTTTGTTTTTGAAAGATATTTACAAAAAAATGTTTTGGTGTTTGACTGGTTTTTAAGAATGTTTTAAGAGTGCATCCAGTTCCTCTTGAGTCAAACACCGCATACCAATCCGGTTGGACCAACTCAAGAAACCTAGCAGGAGCTAAGGCTTTAGTGAGAGATCCGCCAATTGGTATTCTCACCCACAAAATATAATTCAACAGTACCCTGTTCCACGTGGTCCTTGATGAAATGATATCGAAGATCGATGTGCTTTGATTTCGAGTGTTGAACTGAATTGCACGAGATCGCAATAGCACTCCGATTGTCGCAGACATCGGGATTCTGTCAAATACGTAACCATAGTCTTTGAGTTGTGTTCTCATCCAAATGACTTGAGCACAACACGCACACATGGCTACATATTCTGCTTCGGTTGAGGACAGTGATGTACAATCCTGCTTCTTCGATTTCCATGACACCAGTTTATCACCAAGAAATTGTAAAGCTCCTGAAGTACTTTTCGTGAATCTAAGCATCATGCATGGTCAGTCGAAAAGCTATTAGTTCATAACCAGAATCCTTCGGATACCAGATCCCCAAATTAATGGTTCCCTTGATGTATCAGAGGATTCTTTTAGCCTCAGAGAGGTGGGTTTCAGTTGGTCTCGACTGATAACGGGAGCAAAGATAGACGGCAAAAACAATATCAGGTCTGCTAGCTGTTAGATACATGAGAGACCCAATGATACTACGGTATTTGGTAGGATCCACCAATTTCCCATGTAAATCAGCGTCTAGCTTCTTGGTATGAGCCATTGGTGTGGCATAGATGTCACAGGTTTGCATTCCAAATTTGTTTAATAATTCAAGGGCATATTTGGACTGACTCAAGAAAATACCACGGGGTGATTGATGAACTTGCATTCCAAGGAAGAATGTGAGTTCACCCATCATTGACATTTCAAAATGTTTTGTCATAAGTTTTGCAAAAGCATTTGAGTATTTTAAATGTGTTGACCCAAAAATGATGTCATCCACATAGATTTGAATGATTAAGACGTGAGCCCTGTGATATTGTATAAAGAGTGTAGGGTCGACCGAACCTTTGGTAAAATTATTGGCAATAAGGAAGGATGATAACTTATCGTACCACGCCCGAGGGGCTTGTTTGAGACCGTAGAGAGCTTTCTTCAGTTTGTAGACATGATTAGGGAACTCGGGATCAATGAATCCTTCTGGCTGGCTAACATAGACCGTTTCTTTCAGTTGTCCATTGAGAAAGACCGTGATGTTCATGTGAGCTGCAAATGCCAGAAAAATCCGAACAGCCTCAAGACGAGCAACTGGAGCAAATGATTCTTCAAAGTCAATACCCTCTTCCTGTCTATAACCCTTAGCCACCAGACGTGACTTGTTTCTAATTACGGTTCCTTCATCCAATTTGTTTTCCAAATCCATTTTACCCAATGACGAGACCCCTGTTGGTCTTTCACCCAGTTCCCATACTTCAAGATGTTTGAATTGGTTGAGTTCTTCCTGCATGGATTCAATCCAGTTGTCCTTTGTCATTGCGTCTTTAATGTTTTTAGGCTCAGATTGGCAGACAGTGAGTGCATAAATGCAATGTTCACCATCTGTGTGAAGATGTTGTCTCGTTACGACTGGTTGATTCGGGTTACCAATAATATTCTCAAGAGGATGGTCTTTTGTCCAACGATGTGTAGAGGGTTGATGTTGGTATACATTATGCAGATTTTGAGGATTCAAATGGCTTGTAGATGATTCTGCAACATCAGGTGCAACAGTTTCATTAGCAAATGGGTTAAAGAACGCATTTGGATCAGAATCTGCAGGTGGGGGTACTGCATTAAGAACATCATCAGTTGGTTTAGCGTCGTTGGAAGCAGTTTGTTCAACTGTTGTTGTAGAGTCAACTGGTGGTGCTTCTTCAACCGTAGTTGTTGTGGCAGGTGTATCAGGTATTGGAATATGATCAGGTTGTGCAGCGGAAACATTGGATACACCTGGAGCACGTTCATCAATATCGTCACTGAACCGCGAAAAATAGCCTTTCCATTTGTTGACGAGAAGCTGGGGCTTGATTCAACTGATGATGGGGTTTGAGGGAAGTTTAAACGGTTGTAATCGGGTTCCAAGCTGTTATGCTCAGAAGCCATTTCAGTAAGCTCATCAAAATTAGCATGAATCATTTCCATAACCTGCTTTGTACGACGATTCCAGATCCGGTAACCTTTAGAATTATCACACTATCCAATAAAAACTCAAATGTCAGCTTTGGCTTTGATCTTTCCAAAGTCATCACGATCATTATTTGGGTAGCAAAGAGATCCAAATACATGAAAGTGTTTGAGATTCGGTTTTCTGTTGTGGATAAGCTCAAACGGTGTTTTGTTGTGGCGTTTTGTAATCATTGAGCGATTCTGAGTGTAGCATGCAGTTGAGACAGCTTCAGCCCATAAGTAATCTGGACGTTTAGCATTAATTAACATCGTTCTGGCAGCTTCCACTAACGTACGGTTTCGTCTTTCAACAACTCTGTTTTGTTCTGGGGTATGTGCAATGGATGTTTGATGCTCAATTCCCACTTTCTCATAAAATTCTCGAAGATTTTGGTTCACAAATTCAGTCCCTTTTTCGGTTCGAATTTGTCTGACGGTGTTCCGGAGCTGAAGTTGAATTTTTGTGAGAAAGGTGATGATCATCTGTGGAGCTTGATCTTTACTGCGAAGAAAATAAACCCAGGTCCATCTTGAGTAGTCATCAACAATTACCAATATGTAGCGTTTGCCATTAATCGTTTGCACGCGCATCGGGCCACACAAATCCATGTGAAGAAGATGAAGCACATGCTGAGAGCTGTGTTCCACCTTTGAGGGAAAATGAGCACGAGTGCTTTTTCCTTGTTCACAAGCTGAACATAGGTGATCTTTAGAATACCGGAATCTCGAGAGACCTTCTACAAGTTTGTGTCGAGCAAGGTTGGTGATGGTTTGAAAGTTTAGATGTGAGAGACGACGGTGCCATAGCCAAGATTTTGTTGATGTAGCCTTTGAAAGTAGATAGATAGGAGATGAAGCAAACATGTCTTGCATTGAGATTGTGTACAGACTAGAATTGCGAGAGCCAGACATAAGATCGTTTCCTTGTAGATCACGAATGAAACAAGTTTTCTCCCTAAATGCAACTTCCAAGTCTCCATCACAGAATTGACCGACTGAAAAGAGATTGTGACCGAGGCCTTCCACATAATAAACCCTATTAATTTCAATATTGCCATTGATATAATCTCCGTAGCCCATGATAGCTGCGAAGTGATCATTCTCGAATCTGACAGTGCCAATGAACTTTGCAATAAAGTTTGATAACAGTTTAAGGTTGCCTGTCATGTGTCGGGAACATCCGCTATCAACAATCCAAGGAATGATCTGTATCACCTGCATTACACACAGATGACACAGATGGAATAGAAGTAGATGTGGAACCCGATGAGTTAGAGGGTTCCTCAGCAGTTATAGTAGAAATACACACATCAATGATTTTAGGCATCCATTTAAATCCTAGTGTATTATGTATCCATTTCTGCCATCTCCAACTAGTCTTAGTGAATGCACTAGGTGGTACAACAATCCTTGGAGGTGATACTGGAACTACAAGGACATCAATGCGTTTCTTAGAATCTAAGGAGGGCGGTTTACCAAGCACAGACTTAGAAGAATTAGTGGGCCTAGAGGTATTCCGATTCTTAGGATTCCTTAAACGAGACAGGATAGCTCTAGCAACACATTTGTCATGACAATCAGAAAGCATACTTTTACGACAAATAACACAAGAAGCATCAGACTGAATATCAAAAGTACTTAAAGGTTTAGCATTCGTTACACACTTTTTCCATTACATTTGTCAGACGCAATATCTAAAGTGGGTGCAACTTGAGTCTTATTCAAAGTCCTAGGTGTTCTTCTACTTCAGCATTCCTTATTATTCTTTTCTTAGGTCGAAACTTCCTATTCTTCCTTGTATTGCTCCTAGGCTGTGAAGTGCGGACGGTTGGAAAAGAAGCAACTAGTCCTGTTTCAGTAGAGGGAAGCACATTAGTAACTTGTGTTTTGTCAGTAGGCAATCCGGGTTCACGTTTGCTAAGTGTTACAGGTGCAATTCTCTTAATGATGCTAGGCTGAACTTGTTCATACTTTCCTAACATTTCCCTTAACTTAATGATAGTGTGCACCAAATCTTGATTTTCATAACGAAGATTTCCAGCAAAATTCATGACTTCTTTAGTGTGTGCAAGATAATGATCAAGTTCGTTTGATGCTTCATCACGTGTCTGTTTGAGTAAATCAAATATGACACCATATTCCTGTTTAACTTTTGCAAGTCCATGTTCATATTTTGAGATTTGACACTTAAAAGACACGTTTTGATCATCCAGTTGCTCAAGTTTAGGATTAAGATTTTTTTCATGCAACTTGGCGATTTTGTTTTGAAAAGCAAGTTGTTGATAGTGAATATCTTTTTGACACCAATTAAGACGACGTTTTGCATATGAAAGTTCGTTTAATAATCGTTCATTTTCAACTTTTAAAGACTCGATTTGAAGCACATTATCAGTATTCTCAACAATTTCAACAGAATCAACAGTATCAGCAGAGATATAATCATATGCATATGCAACAGATTGTAATAACACAAGATTATTGATATCAGCATAGATAACATCTTCCAAGAGTCGATCAACATCTTTTCTCAACAGTTTCTTTTTACGTTTAGTATTTGAAATCGATGTTTTCTGTTTCTCGAAAACTATCTTCATGAGACCAAGTTCCTTGTGAAAATCCCTTTCCCAATATAGTGCACAAGTTTTCAAATTTTTGACATGGGGTAAAATTCTTTTCTGAAGGATATCTCTTTGTTCTCGCGCCATTGGCGATTGAAAATGTTGAACTTTTATTTCAGAATGAAATTCAATCTCACGTTCCAAAATTTTGAGGTCAGATAAGAAAGTGTCAAAGTATTTGATAACACGACAAATTTCGGCATTAGTTTTTACTTCACTAAGTGAAGGTAAAGGACCATTAATTTGTGCACCATTGTGTTGGGGACTAACTTCAGAAATTGGTGTGATAACCAAAGGTTTGTTAGAAGTATCTTGTTGTGTGACAAAAATTACGGCTTTTGAATAGTTAAATGGTTTGTTATAAACGACATTTTCCATTTTTGACCGACTCTCGCCATCAGCATGTAATTCCTTCATGCGATTATATTCAACAACAGTCATAATTGAATCATCAATTCTATGTTCTGCACTGTAAACTTCGGGATTTGGTTTGAATGCTCTGTGTGAAAACTTTGATTTGTAATCAGCAAGATTCGGTCCATATCCATTTGGATTTGGTTTGAAAGTAAACTTTTGAATCGTTGTGATTGATTCACCATGTTTATAAACAACATTTCGAAACTCTTTGATTTTGTTTTGTAAGTCGACAATTTCTTCAAGATAGTTATCTATTAGTTTCGTGGAATGCTTTTTGTACTCAGAGAACTGTTTTTGACAAGTTAACAACTCAGCCTTGGCCTTTTGAGTTTCCAAAGTAAGAGCGTTAATTTGTTGTTTATGTTCATGTTTCAGTTGTTCTATTTGAGACAACAAAGCATTCTTCGAAGTGGCTAGATCACGCATCTGTCGTTCTAAAGATTTTTCGTTTTGATGAGATTTAGCAAAAGCGGCTTCAAAACCTTTTTCACGTTTTTCTTGAGTTTTGAAAAAATTGAGTTGCCGTTTTAAGCATTCAAGATCCCTGTTTAACAGTGCATTTTTACTGTGTAAGTTCTGATTTAAGGCACGACATTCTTCCATTCGGGATTGTTGGTCTTTAAGTAACAGATCAATATCTGGATTAGGCAAAGGTTCAGCGTGTTCAACATGAGTCACAACATGATCATTATTCAGATCCTCAAGTATAACCACAGAGTCAATTTGATTATCAAAGGTAACCATTAGATCATCTTGATCGTCAAATGTAACTACGGGGTCTAGTTGAGAATCGTCAGAATGAGATGTGGACGACTCATTTTGAACATTCGGAGCCTTGTCGGATTCAGATGTTGGCGGAGATATTAGATCAGAGATGAATATGGTTTGTTCGGGTACTTGAGACAAGCCATCAGTGTCATACATTGGGCCTGTGTTATTCATGTGTAGTGCTTGCATTTGTGCCATCAACATCACTGCTGCATTGGCCTGCAAGTCCTCCATATCATCATCAGAATCTGCATCTGCCATAAAGCTCTGTTCCTTGTTGGTGAGAGTTCCACCAGCTTCATCCTTGAGAGCCAAGAGCAAAGCCTCTTTGAAATAAGCACTGCCTCTTATCCTCGGCTTAGGGCATGCATTAGCCAGATGACCCTTCTCATTACAGTTATAACAACGAAGACCATTAACCCCATTATGAGCATTCCCTTATTCAACCACTTGAGCCTTTTGTTGTTGCGGAGCACCCATGTTATTCCTTCCCATAGCATTAAACCCTGGACCACCTCCCATCTGACGAATATTACCACGATTCTGAACTTCAACTCTTCCATTGTTAACCACAGCCTGATTCCTTATGTTGGATGAGGTACGAATGTGATTGTTGGATTTTTTGGAATATCGGCCGAAGGCTCTAGTAATCATGATAAATCCTTGTTGCAGGGCATCAAAAGCTTCAGTATCCTTATTGGATTCACTGTAAAGTGCTTGATCAGTGTTGTTGTTGTATGGAACCAATTGAGTTTCTTGATATTGTTGTTGTGATGGATTATATGGTGTAATTGTTGCAGTTGGTTGAGGAGCGGGTTGAGGAGGAACACTAGTTTGAGCCCACAAAGCAAGTTGTTGATTGTCCGGAAGTGACTGTGGAGCCGGGAGTCCACAGATAGCCCTTTCTTTGTAAACTTCTTTTTGGTGAGGCTTCAAATAGTCGTACAACAATCCGTATGTAGCATGATGAAGATTCTTAGCTTGACGGAGAAAAATGACATACTTCTCCCATTTCCACCAAGACTACTTAGGAACTTAGTGTTGACAGCAATTCGTGACATGATGATATTGTGTTTGTCCAAATCATTGATGATGTCTGAAAAGCGATGATGATATGACTCTAATGTCTCTCCTGGTTCAATCATGAAGTGTTCATAAGCCAAGTAGATTTTGGATTCCATGTCTTCCTGATTGAGTGTTGTGCCTTCCATAAAAAGATGAATATGTTCCCACATTGCTTTAACAGTCTTTTGAGCATCAACACTTCGAAGGATCGGATTGGGTAATCCCAAAAGGATGTATTGCATTGCTAGTTCATTGGCTTCAAAATGTAGAAGTTCATCACCTGTGAGGTCTGAGACGGTTGCAATGTTGGTGACAACATCTCTTGGTGGATTGGCATTAGGATCTGCGGGTGTAACAACAGTAGGCATCTGAAATGGACCTTCCATAATGACCTTCTTTAAGAACTTTCCATGTGGCTTCTTTAGATCACAAAACCTAAAGAACCTTATCACCCATTGATCATAATTTCCGGGAGTGAGCATCGGAGGTCTATCAAGTGAGCCAGCTTCATGAATTGATTGTTGGCTACTTAAGGCTTCACACATCTTGCCAAACCATGTTGGTTCCTTCATAGTACTCCTGGATGGATGTTGATTGTAGAAGTTTGTGTAAGGTTGTACTTGAAGACTAGGTGGTGGTTGAACTATTTGTGGTGGAATTGCACCAAGTTGTGGAGTATGTTGTTGATTAAATTGTTGTTGATGATTAAATTGTTGATGTTGTGGACTTAGTTGTTGTTGTTGTTGTTGATTATAAGTGTAAGGAAAATAGCTAGAGTATGGTGGTTGTGACATGTTGAAAACTTGTGTAGTTAAATGGATCTTTGTAGTCGAATGAACCGTTGTTGATGAAGTATCCGTAGGCGTAGAAATCACAGAAAAGCAAAGTACCACTTATGCGTAAAAACACCAAAGATACGCGTAACAGCAATAGTTACGCGTAGGATTAGCTTACGCGTAAGGAATGAGAAAAAACACTAAAGTTATGCGTAAATAGAAAGTTAAGCGTAGAAAACTTAGGCGTAGGATTAACTTATGCGCAAGACAAAGCTTAGGCGTAAAATGAATCTTATGCGTAAGGAGATCTACTTAAGCTTAAGCTTATGCGTAATTTTAGGGTTTTACCCAAAAGACCTTTACACTATCACATGCAAGAGATATCCAAAGTAGAAGTGTTTTCAGGCTTATCCAAGCAAGAAAACACTGAGTAATCCACGAAACTGAAGATCAAACCAAGGAACATTACGCGTAGATTAGGGTTTCACTTACGCGTAAAAATAGCCAAAAATGATTTTTGCCAACTGATGTTTCCAAACCAGATTTTTGTGATGAAATAGCTTCAATATCACCAAGATAACACAAAAGTGTGAAACTTGATGATCCAAAGCGTGTAAACACGTTATGCGTAGAACTTAACCCACGTAAAAACCTAGCTTAAAAAACAAGGATCCACACGTAAAGTTTGAAACTTTTTGCCAAAACAGATATTTTAACACCTAAAAACGTTGAAAGGACAAGAATCTTGGATTAAAAAGTGTTAAAAATCAGTTTTTAAACGTGAACAAGTTAGAAGCTCGTTTACGCGTAAGATCAAAAACTTCAAAAACAAAGTATGTTCACCCAACTATTTGGTGAATGATACCACTGTTAGGTTCCCATATTAGTAACACAAGCATCAATAGAAGAAATAGAGAAGAGAATAGATCGGTTGAACAATAACAAACAAACACTTATGCATATGAATAAGGAATGATTATGCGTATGAAGTGAAAGAGAATGAAATTGAACAACCAACCCTCAAGTGAGGGTATTACAAGACTATTTATAGGAGAGGGAGCTAGGGCAACACTCCTAGTCCCTTCCTTTCCTTATTGGACTTGGGCCAAAGCTCATGGGCTTTCTACATAAGCCTTGGCATGATTACTAACATAAAAGCCATATTAAGCTAACTATTACATATGAATCACTAACACTTGAATTAATGTTTAGGAGTGATTCCAACAGTTTCTATCTTTTGAATTTTTAACATATTATACACATCACCCCATTCACCTTCTCATGTTACAAACAAGTCCTCTAGTCTTTGGTTTAACTCATAAATTGTCTATTAGCTAAGTATAATACAATTATTTTTATTGCTATAAAAATTTAGGGTAATACAATTCTACCCTCCTTAAAAAAATAAATTCTGTCCTCAGAATTTAAAACA
This sequence comes from Chrysanthemum makinoi, assembly GCA_910596185.1. Lineage (NCBI taxonomy): Eukaryota > Viridiplantae > Streptophyta > Magnoliopsida > Asterales > Asteraceae > Chrysanthemum > Chrysanthemum makinoi. The sequence continues at coordinate 134,704,280 of OU343224.1, read as the reverse complement.
AAAGAAGACATGAGCACCTTGTCGTAACATCTCATTTGATACTCTAAGCTTTATTATGAAACTAAAAATTCAAATATTATCAAAATGTTTGCAACAAGCATGAAGTGAAAGTTTCAGCAAAATAAACCAAACTTAATAATTCGAACACATCAAAATGCATAACCCTAAAATAATCGAAAAGGTGCTACTAGACATCACATACTTCTTTATTATCTCATTTCTTATGCGGAGTGTCTCGAGCATTCTCAGTATTCAGTTGAAAAACTCTTCCCTTTGTCTTAGTATCTTTGTACTCCACTCGGTTGCCGCTATATCCGGTTTTCTGTTGGGAATCAAGAGGCTTCCATTTAGGACAATCAACAATCTTGTGTCCTGGGTTCTTACATCTAAAACAAACCCAATCAGCTTTACAGTCCTTTGTTGCATGTCCCGGCTTCCCACAATTACGACAATCCTCATGCCAACATTTCCACACGTGTGTCTTTTTGCATATCGCACATGGTTTATACTCACTTGCATTCTCCATTTTCTCACCAGTTATTTTGATCTTTTTCATGTCATCGTCCCGATTCTCTCTCTTTCTTTTGTTGTCTCCTCCTTCTTCTAGTTTACGACTATTCTCTTTCTCAACCATCAAGGCAAGTTCCACGGCTTCTTGAAAAGTTGAGGGTCTTGCTTGTTGAACTGGACCCCTAATCCCGGATCGTAAACCCCATATGTATCGTTTGATTCTTCTTTCCTCAGTGGCTACCTGGTATTTTGCAAATATAGCCTTTTCATTAAACTTTGCCGTGTATTTCGGAACTGTCATATCATTCTGTTGCAGCTTCAAGAATTCCTCCTCAAGCTTATCCATCAATCCTTGGGGACAAATAATTTTCCATGACCAACTCTTCAAATTGTTCCCATGTCATAGCACTCACAGCTTCATTACCACGAGCGATCTTGATCATATTCCACCAATGTCGCGCTTCTCCTTTAAGCAAATGGGATGCATACTTCACCCTTTGTCCACGTGAACATTCACTAATTTCAAAGATGTCCTCTATCTCCTTTAACCAGTTGGTGACAATCACAGGGTCGCTATCTCCATGAAATTCAGTCGGTTTGCAGTTTAAGAAGGACTTGTAGCTACATCCGTCTCTCTGGGCTTCTTCATTTCTTAATCTCTCAGCATCTTCTGCATTTTTCCTAGCTTCTTCTGCATTCCTAAAGTTTTCTTGACTTTGAGCCAGAATAGCGGGCATGTGTTCTGACATAATTCTTATGATTTCGTTACTTAGTTCTCCTTTGGTAACAGGAACATCTTGGTTCTTTCCTGGATGTTGCTTGGATCCACCGCCACCCTTTCCTTCCATTTCTCTATGCCTTGAATTTCACAAGAATATTTCAAAGACGGTTATATTTAACTATTACTAAGTATCTATCTATGTAAAGGCATCTAATTCATGTCAAAATACAACTATTACTCCTTATCTTTAATGAGCCTAGAAGGCATTAAATATCGAATGTTTTCGCAACTTAAATACTTAATCTAGGTTTAAGACTAGGTTCCTAAAACCTAATTCACTTAAACCTTTGGCTCTGATGCCAACTGTAACACCCCGCCTTTTCGGAGCGTTAAATCCTCTTATTTACCTTATATCAGCGGAAGCGTCTACTCTTACTCGGTCTCGAATAATCTCTTTATTCCTAAAAGCAGCTCATCTGGGTTGAAAATTTTAAAAGAGTTTTGGGTCAGCCCAAGGCCTAGTGAGAATTCATGGTTTTCACATACAAAACAATTCACATAAAATCAAATTTATAAAATAATCATGCAATTTGTTCAAATCTCATATAAATGTTATTCAATTGTAACTTATTCTTATCCAATTCAATACCAACAACTCATATAATAAACCAACAATTCAACTCTTTTCATATACAACATATACCAATTTTTCATAATAATTCCGTTCGGTTCAACGGTTCCAACGATTCACATTTTTACCCGTTCGGTTCAACGGTTCTAACAATTCACATATTTACCCGTTCGGTTCAACGATTCCAACAAGTCACTTTTTTACCCGTTCGGTTCAACGATTCCAACAATTCACATATTTACCCGTTCGGTTCAACGGTTCCAACAAGTCACATTTTTACCCGTACGGTTCAACGGTTCCAACTTATTCATTATTCATGATTTACAATTCACAATTAACGGTTCACGTCAAAATTTATATATCTCATCATGTAAATATAGCATATTTCATAACTTTCACATATTATCAAAGAATCAAAACACGTAGCAATTCACGACAATTTAAAAAACTTTGCATGATATCATATTCAAATTAAAAGTGCAACCCAATTTAAAAGCACATCAAAACTCACCTTGAAAATGATCGGAATGAATGTTCACTTTATGTTAAATAAGGTCTCCTACAATTACAATAAAATCTCACTAAGATTTTACACAAGTTCAATATAACATTATTCTTTATTTATATAAAGGTCCTAGTCGATTGGTCGAGCTTCTCGTGACCGCCTAAACGATGTTTGCTAAACCTTTTAAATATGATGTTAGACTTTAAACGTTTAAGGAGCTGATTTTTGTTACCTTAAATTAATCAACTGTACTAGCATAAAAAAAATAATGTTAACTTGCTCATACAAGTATATGTCTCAGTTACACAAGTTTTTGATATACCCAAGTAAAACCATCAACATTTTTACATACCTGTAGGTTCATGCAAATTTAAATAACCAAGAGATCAAGCTTTATCCACATGGAATCAATTAAAAAAAAACAATGATAGTATGGTTGTACTAAGGTTGTCCATTCTTTTCTACACCTTGATCCATCATAATTAACCAAGCCTTTTGTTATAATTACATTATAAAGATTAAGCCTATTTAGTACAATATTACCCATATCTACACGTGAACTGTTTGATGCATGTTGAATGAAGCCAAATCCAGTTTAATTATCACTACCACATATGAAGTCATCAAAACAAAACAAGTAGCAGAACCTATTTGTTTAATGTGATTAACGCTCGACCAATTCACTAAAGTTCTAACATGCCATGATAACTGTACATCTAAATACTCAATATAAAGAGAATATTACCTTACTTGGCTATTAAAACGTGAACAAAAATTGAAGTTTAATGAACGATCCTCCTGTTGCCGCTAAGTCTTTTAGTAGGGTTTTATTGTTTGTGTGTGTGTATTTTATTTTGTAATCGATATATAGGATAACCGCTATATTTAAGAAACCGTCTTGGGCCGAAAGTCTCGTAAGTATCCCGTCAAATGCTAACAGCCCAATACCCACCCTTTGACTAATTTTTAGTCACGTTTCTATCTTTGGAATTTTTAACATATTATAGACATCACCCCATTCACTTTCTCATGTTACAAACAAGTCCTCTAGTCTTTGGTTTAACTCATAAATTGTCTATTAGCTAAGTATAATACAATTATTTTTATTGCAATAAAAATTTAGGGTATTACAATTCTACCCTCCTTAAAAAAATAAATTCCGTCCTCGGAATTTAAAACAAAAGAAGACATGAGCACCTTGTCATAACATCTCATTTGATACTCTAAGCTTTATTATGAAACTAAAAATTCAAATATTGTCAAAATGTTTGCAACAAGCATGAAGTGAAAGTTTCAGCAAAATAAACCAAACTTAATAATTCGAACACATCAAAATGCATAACCCTAAAATAATCGAAAAGGTGCTACTAGACATCACATACTTCTTTATTATCTCATTTCTTATGCGGAGTGTCTCGAGCATTCTCAGTAGTCAGTTGAAAAACTCTTCCCTTTGTCTTAGTATCTTTGTACTCCACTCGGTTGCCGCTATATCCGGTTTTCTCTTGGGAATCAAGAGGCTTCCATTCAGGACAATCAACAATCTTGTGTCCTAGGTTCTTACATCTAAAAAAAACCCAATCAGCTTTACAGTCCTTTGTTGCATGTCCCGGCTTCCCACAATTAGGACAATCCTCATGCCAACATTTCCCCCTGTGTGTCTTTTTGCATATCGCACATGGTTTATACTCACTTGCATTCTACATTTTCTCACCAGTTATTTTGATCTTTTTCATGTCATCGTCCCGATTCTCTCTCTTTCTTTTGTTGTTTCCTCCTTCTTCTAGTTGAAGACTATTCTCTTTCTCAACCATCAAGGCAAGTTCCACGGCTTCTTGAAAAGTTGAGGGTCTTGCTTGTTGAACTAGACCCCTAATCCCGGCTCGTAAACCCCATATGTATCGTTTGATTCTTCTTTCCTCAGTGGCTACCTGGTATTTTGCAAATCTTGCCTTTTCATTAAACTTTGCCGTGTATTTCGGAACTGTCATATCATTCTGTTGCAGCTTCAAGAATTCCTCCTCAAGCTTATCCATCAATCCTTGGGGACAAATAATTTTCCATGACCAACTCTTCAAATTGTTCCCACGTCATAGCACTTACAGCTTCATTACCACGAGCGATCTTGATCATATTCCACCAATGTCGCGCTTCTCCTTTAAGCAAATGGGATGCATACTTCACCCTTTGTCCACGTGAACATTCACTAATTTCAAAGATGTCCTCTATCTCCTTTAACCAGTTGGTGACAATCACAGGGTCGCTATCTCCATGAAATTCAGTCGGTTTGCAGTTTAAGAAGGACTTGTAGCTACATCCGTCTCTCTGGGCTTCTTCATTTCTTAATCTCTCAGCATCTTCTGCATTTTTCCTAGCTTCTTTTGCCTTCCTAAAGTTTTCTTGACTTTGGGCCAGAATAGTGGGCATGTGTTCTGACATAATTCTTATGATTTCGTTACTTAGTTTCCCTTTGGTAACAGGCACATCTTGGTTCTTTCCTGGATGTTGCTTGGATCCACCGCCACCCTTTCCTTCCATTTCTCTATGCCTTGAATTTCACAAGAATATTTCAAAGACGGTTATGTTTAACTATTACTAAGTATCTATCTATGTAAAGGCATCTAATTCATGTCAAAATACAACTATTACTCCTTATCTTTAATGAGCCTAGAAGACACTAAATATCGAATGTTTTCGCAACTTAAATACTTAATCTAGGTTTAAGACTAGGTTCCTAGAACCTAATTCACTTAAACCTTTGGCTCTGATGCCAACTGTAACACCCCGCCTTTTCGGAGCGTTAAATCCTCTTATTTACCTTATATCAGCGGAAGCGTCTACTCTTACTCGGTCACAAATAATCTCTTTATTCCTAAAAGCAGCTCATCTGGGTAGAAAATTTTAAAAGAGTTTTGGGTCAGCCCAAGGCCTAGTGAGAATTCATGGTTTTCACATACAAAACAATTCACATAAAATCAAATTTATAAAATAATCATGCAATTTGTTCAAATCTCATATAAATGTTATTCAATTGTAACTTATTCTTATCCAATTCAATACCAACAACTCATATAATAAACCAACAATTCAACTCTTTTCATATACAACATATACCAATTTTTCATAATAATTCCGTTCGGTTCAACGGTTCCAACGATTCACATTTTTACCCGTTCGGTTCAACGGTTCCAACAATTCACATATTTACCCGTTCGGTTCAACGGTTCCAACAAGTCACATTTTTACCCGTTCGGTTCAACGATTCCAACAATTCACATATTTACCCGTTCGGTTAAACGGTTCCAACAAGTCACATTTTTATCCGTTCGTTCAACGGTTTCCAACTTATTCATTATTCATGATTTACAATTCACAATTAACGGTTCACGTCAACATTTATATATCTCATCATGTAAATATAGCATATTTCACAACTTTCACATATTATCAAAGAATCAAAACACGTAGCAATGAACGACCATTTAAACAACTTTGCATGATATCATATTCAAATTAAAAGTGCAACCCAATTTAAAAGCACATGAAAACTCACCTTGAAAATGCTCGGAATGAATGTTCACTTTGTGTTAAACAAGGTCTCCTACAATTACAATAAAATCTCACTAAGATTTTACACAAGTTCAATATAACATTATTCTTTATTTATATAAAGGTCCTAGTAGATTGGTTGAGCTTCTTGTGACCGCCTAAACGATGTTTGCTAAACCTTTTAAATCTGATGTTAGACTTTAAACGTTTAAGGAGCTGATTTTTGTTACCTTAAATTAATCAACTGTACTAGCATAAAAAAAATAATGTTAACTTGCTCATACAAGTATATGTCTCAGTTACACAAGTTTTTGATATACCCAAGTAAAACCATCAACATTTTTACATACCTGTAGGTTCATGCAAATTTAAATAACCAAGAGATCAAGCTTTATCCACATGGAATCAATTAAAAAAAAACAATGATAGTATGGTTGTACTAAGGTTGTCCATTCTCTTCTACACCTTGATCCATCATAATTAACCAAGCCTTTTGTTATAATTACATTATAAAGATTAAGCCTATTTAGTACAATATTACCCATATCTACACGTGAACTGTTTGATGCATGTTGAATGAAGCCAAATCCAGTTTAATTATCACTACCACATATGAAGTCATCAAAACAAAACAAGTAGCAGAACCTATTTGTTTAATGTGATTAACGCTCGATCAATTCACTAAAGTTCTAACATGCCATGATAACTGTACATCTAAATACTCAATATAAAGAGAATATTACCTTACTTGGCTATTAAAACGTGAACAAGAATTTAAGTTTAATGCTCGATCCTCCTGTTGCCGCTAAGACTTTTAGTAGGGTTTTATTGTTTTTGTGTGTGTATTTTATGTTGTAATCGATATATAGGATAACCGGTATATTTAAGAAACCGTATTGGGCTGAAAGTCTCGTAAGTATCCCGTCAAATGCTAACAGCCCAATACCCACCCTTTGACTAATTTTTAGTCAAGTTTCTATCTTTTGAATTTTTAACATATTATACACATCACCCCATTCACCTTCTCATGTTACAAACAAGTCCTCTAGTCTTTGGTTTAACTCATAAATTGTCTATTAGCTAAGTATAATACAATTATTTTTATTGCAATAAAAATTTAGGGTATTACAATTCTACCCTCCTTAAAAAATTAAATTCCGTCCTCGGAATTTAAAACAAAAGAAGACATGAGCACCTTGTCATAACATCTCATTTGATACTCTAAGCTTTATTATGAAACTAAAAATTCAAATATTGTCAAAATGTTTGCAACAAGCATGAAGTGAAAGTTTCAGCAAAATAAACCAAACTTAATAATTCGAACACATCAAAATGCATAACCCTAAAATTATCGAAAAGGTGCTACTAGACATCACATACCTCTTTATTATCTCATTTCTTATGCGGAGTGTCTCGAGCATTCTCAGTAGTCAGTTGAAAAACTCTTCCCTTTGTCTTAGTATCTTTGTACTCCACTCGGTTGCCGCTATATCCGGTTTTCTCTTGGGAATCAAGAGGCTTCCATTCAGGACAATCTACAATCTTGTGTCCTGGGTTCTTACATTTAAAAAAACCCGTCGCTTTAACGTCCTTTGTTGCATGTCCCGGCTTCACAATTACGACAGTCCTCATGCCAACATTTCCCCCTGTGTGTCTTTTTTGCATATCGCACATGGTTTATACTCACTTGCATTCTCCATTTTCTCACCAGTTATTTTGATCTTTTTCATGTCATCGTCCCGATTCTCTCTCTTTCTTTTGTTGTTTCCTCCTTCTTCTAGTTGAAAACTATTCTCTTTCTCAACCATCTAGGCAAGTTCCACGGCTTCTTGAAAAGTTGAGGGTCTTGCTTGTTGAACTGGACCCCTAATCCCGGCTCGTAAACCCCATATGTATCGTTTGATTCTTCTTTCGTCAGTGGCTACCTGGTATTTTGCAAATCTTGCCTTTTCATTAAACTTTGCCGTATTTCAGAATGTCATATCATCGTTGCAGCTTCAAGAATTCCTCCTCAAGCTTATCCATCAATCCTTGGGGACAAATAATTTTCCATGACCAACTCTTCAAATTGTTCCCATGTCATAGCACTCACAGCTTCATTACCACGAGCGATCTTGATCATATTCCACTGTCGCGCTTCCCTTTAAGCAAATGGGATGCATACTTCACCCTTTGTCCACGTGAACATTCACTAATTTCAAAGATGTCCTCTATCTCCTTTAACCAGTGGTGACAATCACGGGTCGCTATCTCTATGAAATTCATCGGTTGCAGTTTAAGGAAGGACTTATAGCTACATTCGTCTCCTGGCTTCTTCATTTCTTAATCTCTCAGCATCTTCTGCATTTTTTCCTAGCTTCTTCGCCTTCCTAAAGTTTTCTTAACTTTGAGCCGAATAGTGGGCATGTGTTCGACATAATTCTTATGATTTCGTTACTTAGTTCCCTTTGGTAACAGGCACATCTTGGTTCTTTCTTGCCTGATGTTGCTTGATCCACCGCCACCCTTTCCTTCCATTTCTCTATGCCTTGAATTTCACAAGAATATTTCAAAGACGGTTATGTTTAACTATTACTAAGTATCTATCTATGTAAAGGCATCTAATTCATGTCAAAATACAACTATTATTCCTTATCTTTAATGAGCCTAGAAGACACTAAATATCAAATGTTTTCGCAACTTAAATACTTAATCTAGGTTTAAGACTAGGTTCCTAAAACCGAATTCACTTAAACCTTTGGCTCTGATGCCAAACTGTAACACCCCCGCCTTTTCGGAGCGTAAATCCTCTTATTTACCTTATATCACGAAGCGTCTACTCTACTCACTGGCTCTCAAATAATCTCTTTATTCCTAAAAGCAGCTCATCTGGGTTGAAAATTTTAAAAGAGTTTTGGGTCAGCCCAAGGCCTAGTGAGAATTCATGGTTTTCACATACAAAACAATTCACATAAAATCAAATTTATAAAATAATCATGCAATTTGTTCAAATCTCATATAAATGCTATTCAATTATAACTTATTCTTATTCAATTCAATACCAACAACTCATATAATAAACCAACAATTCAACTCTTTTCATATACAACATATACCAATTTTTCATAATAATTCCGTTCGGTTCAACGGTTCCAACGATTCACATTTGTACACCGTTCTTCAACGGTTCCAACAATTCACATATTTACCCCGTTTTTGCACTTCCAACAAGTCACATTTTTACCCGTTCAGTTCAACGATTCCAACAATTCACACATTTACCGTCGGTTCAACGGTTTCCAACAAGTCACATTTTTACCCGTTCGATTCAACGGTTCCAACTTATTCATTATTCATAATTTACAATTCACATTAACGGTTCCACGTCAACATTTATATATCTCATCATGTAAATATAGTATATTTCACAACTTTTACATATTATCAAAGAATCAAAAACAAAACACTTAGCAATTAACGCCATATAAACAACTTTGCATGATATCATATTCAAATTAAAAGTGCAACCCAATTTAAAAGCATATGAAAACTCACCTTGAAAATGCTCGGAATGAATTTTCACTTTGTGTTAAACAAGGTCTCCTACAATTACAATAAAATCTCACTAAGATTTTACACAAGTTGAATATAACATTATTCTTTATTTATATAAAGGTCCTAGTCGATTGGTCGAGCTTCTCGTGACCGCCTAAACGATGTTTGCTAAACCTTTTAAATCTGATGTTAGACTTTAAACGTTTAAGGAGCTGATTTTTGTTACCTTAAATTAATCAACTGTACTAGCATAAAAAAATAATGTTAACTTGCTCATACAAGTATATGTCTCAGTTACACAAGTTTTTGATATACCCAAGTAAAACCATCAACATTTTTACATACCGTAGTTCATGCAAATTTAAATAACCAAGAGATCAAGCTTTATCCACATGGAATCAATAAAAAAAAACAATGATAGTATGGTTGTACTAAGGTTGTCCATTCTCTTCTACACCTTGATCCATCATAATTAACCAAGCCTTTTGTTATAATTACATTATAAAGATTAAGCCTATTTAGTACAATATTACCCATATCTACACGTGAATTGTTTGATGCATGTTGAATGAAGCCAAATCCACTTTAATTATCACTACCACATATGAAGTCATCAAAACAAAACAAGTAGCAGAACCTATTTGTTTAATGTGATTAACGCTCGATCAATTCACTAAAGTTCTAACATGCCATGATAACTGTACATCTAAATACTCAATATAAAGAGAATATTACCTTACTTGGCTATTATAACGTGAACAGGAATTAAAGTTTAATGCTCGATCCTCCTGTTGCCGCTAAGTCTTTTAGTAGGGTTTTATTGTTTGTGTGTGTGTATTTTATGTTGTAATCGATATATAGGATAACCGGTATATTTAAGAAACCGTATTGGGCCGAAAGTCTCGTAAGTATCCCCGTCAAATGCTAACGCCAATACCCACCCTTTGACTAATTTTAGTCACGTTTCTATCTTTTGAATTTTTAACATATATACACATCACCCCATCTCATTCACCTCTCATGTTACAAACAAGTCCTCTAGTCTTTGGTTTAACTCATAAATTGTCTATTAGCTAAGTATAATACAATTATTTTTATTGCTATAAAAATTTAGGGTATTACAATTCTACCCTCCTTAAAAAATTAAATTCCATCCTCGGAATTTAAAACAAAAGAAGACATGAGAACCTTGTCATAACATCTCATTTGATACTCTAAGCTTTATTATGAAACTAAAAATTCAAATATTGTCAAAATGTTTGCAACAAGCATGAAGTGAAAGTTTCAGCAAAATAAACCAAACTTAATAATTTGAACACATCAAAATGCATAACCCTAAAATTATCGAAAAGGTGCTACTAGACATCACATACTTCTTTATTATCTCATTTCTTATGCGGAGTGTCTCGAGCATTCTCAGTAGTCAGTTGAAAAACTCTTCCCTTTGTCTTAGTATCTTTGTACTCCACTCGGTTGCCGCTATATCCGGTTTTCTCTTGGGAATCAAGAGGCTTCCATTCAAGACAATCTACAATCTTGTGTCCTGGGTTCTTACATCTAAAACAAACCCAATCAGCTTTACAGTCCTTTGTTGCATGTCCCGGCTTCCCACAATTACGACAATCCTCATGCCAACATTTCCCCCTGTGTGTCTTTTTGCATATCGCACATGGTTTATACTCACTTGCATTCTCCATTTTCTCACCAGTTATTTTGATCTTTTTCATGTCATCGTCCCGATTCTCTCTCTTTCTTTTGTTGTTTCCTCCTTCTTCTAGTTGAAGACTATTTTCTTTCTCAACCATCTAGGCAAGTTCCACGGCTTCTTGAAAAGTTGAGGGTCTTGCTTGTTGAACTGGACCCCTAATCCCGGCTCGTAAACCCCATATGTATCGTTTGATTCTTCTTTCCTCAGTGGCTACCTGGTATTTTGCAAATCTTGCCTTTTCATTAAACTTTGCTGTGTATTTCGGAACTGTCATATCATTCTGTTGCAGCTTCAAGAATTCCTCCTCAAGCTTATCCATCAATCCTTGGGGACAAATAATTTTCCATGACCAACTCTTCAAATTGTTCCCATCATAGCATCACGACTTCATTACCACGGCGATCTTGATCATATTCTACCAATGTCGCGCTTCTCCTTTAAGCAAATGGGATGCATACTTCACCCTTTGTCCATGTGAACATTCACTAATTTCAAAGATGTCCTCTATCTCCTTTAACCAGTTGGTGACAATCATAGGGTCGCTATCTCCATGAAATTCAGTCGGTTTGCAGTTTAAGAAAGACTTGTAGCTACATCCGTCTCTCTGGGCTTCTTCATTTCTTAATCTCTCAGCATCTTCTGCATTTTTCCTAGCTTCTTCTTCCTTCCTAAAGTTTTCTTAACTTTGAGCCAAAATAGTGGGCATGTGTTCTGACATAATTCTTATGATTTCGTTACTTAGTTCCCCTTTGGTAACAGGCACATCTTGGTTCTTTCCTGGATGTTGATTGGATCCACCGCCACCCTTTCCTTCCATTTCTCTATGCCTTGAATTTCACAAGAATATTTCAAAGACGGTTATATTTAACTATTACTAAGTATCTATCTATGTAAAGGCATCTAATTCATGTCAAAATACAACTATTACTCCTTATCTTTAATGAGCCTAGAAGGCACTAAATATCGAATGTTTTCAAGAACATTATTGATCACGTTATTTATAGGGCAATTTCATATTTCCCCGATAAAACACAAAATTTCATATATCCCCAAACACGTCATTGCACAATATGCATTATTCATGTAACACCCGCTTTTCCGGTGTTAAATCCTCTTATTTACCTTATATCCCGGTGAAGCGTCTATCTTACTGATCTCGAATAATCTCTTTATTCCTAAAGCAGCTCATCTGGGTTGAAAATTTTAAAGAGTTTTTGGTCATTAGGGCTAAGTGAGAATCATGGTTTCACATACAAAACAATTAACATAAAATCAAATTTATAAAATAATCATGCAATTTGTTCAAATCTCATATAAATGCTATTCAATTATAACTTATTCTTATTCAATTCAATACCAACAACTCATATAATAAACCAACAATTCAACTCTTTTCGCCTACAATATACCAATTTTTCATAATAATTCCGTTCGGTTCCAACGGTTCCAGCGATTCACATTTTTACCCGTTCGGTTCAACGGTTCCAACAATTCACATATTTACCCGTTCGGTTCCAGCGGTTCCAACAAGTCACATTTTACCGTTGGTTCAACGATTCTAACAATTTACATATTTACCCGTTCGGTTCAAGTTCCAACAAGTCACATTTTACCCGTTGGGTTCAACGGTTCCATCTTATTCATTATTCATGATTTACAATTCACAATTAACGGTTCACGTCAACATTTATATATCTCATCATGTAAATATAGCATATTTCACAACTTTCACATATTATCAAAGAATCAAAACACGTAGCAATTAACGACCATTTAAACAACTTTGCATGATATCATATTCAAATTAAAAGTGCAACCCAATTTAAAAGCACATGAAAACTCACCTTGAAAATGCTCGGAATGAATGTTCACTTTGTGTTAAACAAGGTCTCCTACAATTACAATAAAATCTCACTAAGATTTTACACAAGTTCAATGTAACATTATTCTTTATTTATATAAAGGTCCTAGTCGATTGGTCGAGAGCTTCGTGACCGCCTAAACGATGTTTGCTAAACCTTTTTCGATGTTAGACTTTAAACGTTTAAGGATGATTTTGTTACCTTAAATTAATCAAACTGTACTAGCATAAAAATAATAATGTTAACTTGCTCATACAAGAATATGTCTCATTACACAGTTTTTGATATACCCAAGTAAAACCATCAACATTTTTACATACATGTAGGTTCATGCAAATTTAAATAACCAAGAGATCAAGCTTTATCCACATGGAATCAATTAAAAAAAAACAATGATAGTATGGTTGTACTAAGGTTGTCCATTCTCTTCTACACCTTGATCCATCATAATTAACCAAGCCTTTTGTTATAATTACATTATAAAGATTAAGCCTATTTAGTACAATATTACCCATATCTACACGTGAACTGTTTGATGCATGTTGAATGAAGCCAAATCCAGTTTAATTATCACTACCACATATGAAGTCATCAAAACAAAACAAGTAGCAGAACCTATTTGTTTAATGTGATTAACTGACCAATTCACTAAAAGTTCTAACATGCCATGATAACTGTACTTCTAAATACTCAATATAAAGAGAATATTACCTTACTTGGCTATTAAAACGTGAACAAGAATTGAAGTTTAATGCTCGATCCTCGTGTTGCCGCTAAGTCTTTTAGTAGGGTTTTATTGTTTTTGTGTGTGTATTTTATGTTGTAATTGATATATAGGATAACCGGTATATTTAAGAAACCGTCTTGGGCCGAAAGTCTCGTAAGTATCCGTCAAATGCTACTGACCCAATACCCTTCTGACTAATTTTTAGTCACGTTTCTATCTTTTGAATTTTTAACATATTATACACATCACCCCATTCACCTTCTCATGTTACAAACAAGTCCTCTAGTCTTTGGTTTAACTCATAAATTGTCTATTAGCTAAGTATAATACAATTATTTTTATTGCTATAAAAATTTAGGGTATTACAATTCACTTGTAAATTGGGTAAATATGACAATTTGAGGTTTATATTGGGTAAATATGAAATTATCCCATACTTATAATGGTAAAACCCTAATTCCCAAAACCCGGGCTTGGGTTAATTATCCACTAATAATATTTTGGTTACACATTTAAGAAGATATATTGTTGTGATCAAATTCAAAGGGTTGTAGCTTGTTATTAACATTAAAGATACAACACCTTCTATTAAAGGAATCGTTGTCATTGTGTTCATCAGTTCATGTATCATTGAACGAGTACACAAAAACTTTTGCTTTTTACATTTTGATGTATCCCCTAAAATGTTGTAATATTAAGAACTAACGAAGTCTGCATATAAAGGATGATCAAATGGAATTGATTCTCTGTTGTACCTTCATTGTGCAAGAACTCCAAGTTGTTTATAGTAGTTCTCAAATGAGTCAACACTAGCGAAGAACAACCATTACCCGACATATCATCCAAAATAAAAACCTTGTCTTGGACCTTATATAAAGACTTGTGGAAAGAGTTAAACTGAAGCTATGCTCTTTAAAGGTTATGCAGTCCAGAAGTGTCACAGAAGCTGCTAAGCTTTGGAATATCTCATGGGGCTAACCAATGGAATGTTTGGGTCTGTTCTATCCCATGTTCCAGTTTCTTATCCTGGTGCAGCGAGTTTAAGAGGTGTTTGGATGATGGGATTCAGGAAGCCTAAAAGGGAGTCATAGATATGGTTGGGCATGGGATGTGGGATGATGCCAGTATGCAATCAACCTGTGAGGTGGCTGCTGCAGTTTGGTTGTTGGCTGCCTTCATAAAGGAAATGTAATCCTTTGTTCGAGGTATCAAGGCCAATTTTAATGTCTGCACGTAGCAGAAATTCAGTCCTGTGAGCCTTTTAGAAGATGATGGAGTGGTAAATGAAATAGAACGCCTTGCTTCTACATACCTGATCCATGTTGGCATCTGACTTTTGTCCACGGATCACAATAGTGTGCTGAACTATTCCCATAAGATGCATATATGACGATGCTGACCACAAACACAAGCATAATGATTAGAATCAGATCATACAGTTCATCCAATACTACACACTCATACTCAACACACTATATAAGTTAGAACGGGCAACACCTTGGGTGTAATGAGATATCTCATGTGTCCTCTCGCTAAATTGATAAGATTCGCCACTGAGATGCAACTTTCTACCTTGGACACCCTCTTGAAAGGGTTCCCATTCCACCCCTGAAACTCCACGATATGAGACTAGCATCATCATCATACACCTGACTTATAGGTAGTAAGTTGATCTTTGATCATTGACCTTCATATTTTCATATGGCAAATTGAAGCTGCTGCACGTATTCAAACAAATGATCACTTTTCCCCGATAAATTGTGCTGAATATTCCAAATGCATAATACATCTGCCAAAACAAACCGCAAAGCAAAATTAATCAGAATAAGTCATATATACACACTCATATAAACACATATAGTTAGAGGAACCTGGGTTTGAGATATCTCTGGTCCTCTGCTAAATTGATAAATTCCCACATGCCTTTCATTAATGAACTTTAAGTTCCTCCACCCCAAACTACGTAAGATAGCATCATCAACACCTGCTATAGGTTGGATTTTGATCATTCCTTCAATTTCAATGGATGAAGCTGCTATATCAAACAAAGACAACCATAATTTGAGTGGGGGCATTTCTGGATCAAATGCAACTTTCTGTATCAAAGACTTAGAACCATCTTGGCGACTCTTCATAGAAACCTGACATGCCAACGCTTTTAGTGTACGTGGAGGATGTTCGATTGACACCAGCATTTCACAGTCCTGCAAACTAAGTGTCTCAAGCCTAGGAAGACTTCTCACACAATTGGGCATTGAAACTATTGGATTACCATCTAAACATAAATACGTCAACATAGATAGGCAACTGAAGTCCATGGGAAAGGATTCATTGGACAGCTTATTATTTGCAAGTGACAGCGTTACCAATGAGCTCGGTAAATAAATCGCCAAGGACTTCGAATCTCTTGGTACAACCTCCATGGCAAGTTCACCTATATTACATCCATCTAGCACCAGCTGTTCAACCTTCTTTAACTTGGCTAACGCTCTTGGAAGCATTCTTAACTCTTTGCAGTTACTGAGATCAATGAAGATAAGCTCATCACAATGATCAATTGTTTCACTGACTTCAATCAAACTCGAGCAATTTCTAAGTAATAAACTCTGGAGTGAAGGGAGTTCATAGAAGCCACCGAGATTATGAAGCTGATCGCAGTAACTTAGATCAAGAATCTTCAGAGATCCTAGCAACGGGTCATGTTTTGAACGCGACCCAGTCAACTGTTGAAATGGGAAGAATAGTTATTCTAGTGCAGTAACTAAACATTGAAGAACATTAAAAGTTGAAGTAGATTCCTTATACTAGTACTTACCAATTTCCTACCCAAAAGTGGTTTAAAAGACATGTCAAAAGATTCAAGTTTGCTATATGACATGTCAAGAACAACCACATTCTCCATTGGAATTTCTGAAGGTATAGACTTTAAAGGGAACCCTCGCATGCACAACCAACTTAGTTCTTCTGGAAAATTCAAGAGCCAAAAGAAGTCCTTCACGTAGTTGAGTTGTAGTAGTTTTAGATTCTCCATCTTACTCAATGCATCTGGTTTCAACTTAAACTTCTCTTTCTCAAGCATTCTCATGTCAAGGGCAAGCCCAAGAATATTTTCCTTACCCTATGAAAAAAGGAACGTAAAAATTAGAAGGTAATAAAAAAATGTTATACACATGTACGTATATAATAAATGATACTAAATGCCATCTTACCTTTTTTTGTCTCAAAACATCAAATGACCCCTCATCACACCATAATCGCCTACGAGGTGATTCTTGGCGTGCTGCATCTCTGCCCATCTCTTGAACCAAGTGATGCATTATCAACTCGTTATTCCATCCAATACTAAGAAGGCATCTGTCCATGAGATTCGTGATCCCAGATGTTGCCTTCATGTGACATGCAATTAATATTGTTTCAGTAATATCTCTATCCATTCCAACAAAAAAACAAGCAATATGCTTAAACAATTCTTTATCCTTTTGAGATGGCAAAGAGTCAAAGCTCATTCTCAAGACCTTATTTATCCGAGAATCAGTTTCTACATTTAGATTTTCTATACATTCCTCCCAATAAGCTACATCTCGATTATGTAAAGACCTGCCCAAAACTTTAAGAGCCAATGGATGTCCTTGACAATAATTCACCATCTTATCTGAGACCTCTTTGTAGCCTTGTTTGGGATCTTCACACTTAAATGCATGAAGACATAAAAGCTTTAGTGATGCACTCTCATATAAGCCTTCAAGTAAGTGTGTTTTATGCTTGGGTTGAACTTGCGAGTTGAATAGTTCACATCTCTGTGTTAACGACGCGTCTTTGGTTGTTATTATTATTTTGCTTCCTGGATAAAAACCTTTGTTTCCAAGTAACGCATCCAACTGGTCAAGACTATCAATATCATCAAGAACTATAAACACTTTTTTACGGGCTAGAGCGTTCTCAATGGTAGAGGTGTACACAGAAACATCATGAACTCGATTTAAACTTGCTTTCGAAATGTCTTCAAAAAGTTGTTTTTGTACATCGAGCAATCCATTAAATTTTTCCACACATTTACTTATATTTTCAATAAAGCTGCTTCGGTCGAATTCACGACAATGTAACTTATAGACATGTTTGGCCAAAGATGTCTTCCCGATCCCACCCATACCCAATATAGTGAGGATATCAGCGGTATATTCAGATCCATCTTGGAGCCATGAACTGAGGAAATCAACGGAATAATTTATCCCAATTAGTTGGGGGTCTTGTGGCAGTGAACTCCTTAGGAGTACGCCTAATTGATGATAGATGTTGGTGACAATTTCTTCGATAAAATCTGTCTCTAGCCTGAAATAAATTTTACTTAGAAGTAGAAAATACAATTCATGCATCTGACAAACCAAATTTTTGTTGGAATTTAATTATTGACATTCATATAACTTAACAAATATCACAAAGCACGCAGCAGAAGACTAGATCTAATATATGTAATTAATTAACTTAGACATAAAGAAAACATACCTTGTTAGCTTCCATTGCAATTAGGGTTTATAGAAAATCCCCAATTGAATCAAACGCAAGATCAAAACCCATAAACCCTAATTTAGGGTTTATAGAAATCGACTAAATGGTTTAGCCGAATACTTCACCACCAAAAATCCAAAGTAGGATTTCTCTACGATCTCGCACACACGTTGTTATAGCAATTCAATTAGAATGCTAGTTCTTGATCAGGTAACAAACCAATTACTAATGTTCAAGAACCAAAATTGAGAACCCCAACCTTTATTGGGGGTGGTCGATTCGACGAAGAAAAGAGAGGAGAAGGAAAAGAAGATTGGCTTGCTATAGCCTAAAGGTTCATTATATAGTTTTCCCATAGCAAGCTAAATCCCTCTCTCCACCAATTTAGGATGGTGGGTTTTTCGTGAAATAATTAATACAATACTTTATTAATAGAGTTAATTATATAATTGGTCCTTGTGGTTTGTCGGATCTTGCAGAAAATGTCTTTGTGTTTTTTTTTGACGGGTCATGTCCTCGTGGTATGCAAAAGTTACGGGTTTGGTCCTTTGACGGGTCATGCTGTTAGTTGACCGTTAACTTGGCAAACCACAGGGACGATTTATGTAACTAACAAAAAAAAAAAAAACTGATTAAAAAAAAAGAAAAATTGTTTAAAAAAAAAAAAAAAAAACTGGTTTAAAAAAAAAAAACTTAAAAAAAAAACGAAAAATTGTTTAAAAAAAAACGTTTACAAAAAATATTTATTACACTTAAATTGGTGCTTATGTATAATGTGAGGGCCTAAGAGTTTTTTTTTTTTTTTTTTTTTTTTTTTTTTTTTTTTTTTTTATACTTAAATTTTAGGCTTATGTACAAAATGAGGGCCTAAATTTTTTTTATTAAACTTTAAAAAATGATAAATAAAAAAATTAGGCGTATTTTGAAAAATAAAAAAATGAAAAATAAAAATGAAAACGTATAAAAATGGATGAAAATATACAAAAATTTAATGCGTATTTTGTACGCATTAAAAATCCATTTTGTACGCATTAAAAATTTTTGTACGCATTTTGTAAAAACTTTTGTACGCATTTTTGTACGTATTTTGTAAAAAAATTTGTACGCATTTTGTACGTATTTTGTACGCATTTTGTAAAAAATTTTGCACGCATTTTGTAAAAATTTGTACTCATTTTGTAAAAATTTTGTACGCATTTTGTAAAACTTTCTAACCCGTCAAATACTCTTTCCAAACGTATATAATTTTGACGTATCAAGTTTTTATTAATTCAAATTAATGTTAAAGTTGTAAAAGGTTTGAATCAAATTAAAATAAACTCACTAAAAATATATCAAAATGGATATTGAATTAAAGAGTACAAAAATTTTACAAAATATTGTGAAATTAAAATTATTAAAAATAAATCGATAAAAGAATATTTCAATTTGAAAATAAAATTAAATTTTTAATCAAGAAGTGACACATGTCACTCTATGATATGGTTCCCTTGTTAAATATGAGATGGATTATCAAGATTACACCTTATTATCTTAATTTTTTTTATACCCCACAACTGAAATGTTTTATATAATAATATAGAAGTATAGATATAAATATAGATTATCGAGCTCTACATGTTTGCGATAAGATGGAGTGCATCTGATGCGATCAAAATTTCTGAGCTTATTTTACCAAAAATAATAATTAATCTCTGAATACACAAATGTATTCAACAACATATATATTGTTGTAGAAACGAGAACACAATTTTAGGACGGTTAAAACTTTAAGAAAAGAAGTGTAAACTAAAGGACAATATAATTGAAAATGATATTAAGTTTAAATCTTTATTAAAAGAAATTCAAGTACATTAAAAAAAGAGATAATCAAAGGGGTGAAAGCTACGCAATGTACTTTGTGAATTGTCAAAGATACGCAACATATTTTCAAATAATCATCGATCTAGCTAATATGACCGATTACTAGCAGGTTAACATGTTACCGCTGGATAAAAAGTTACACCATTCGTCCCCAAACTGGAACAAATTCGCGTACTTGATTCGTTTAAAATTTAATTTTCTGGATAAATTTAATTTTCTTTCGTTTAAAATTTATTTATTTATTTTTTTTTAATCTGGATAAATTTTTTATATATATATTTTTTAAATCTTGAAAATTATAATTTTCTTAAAAATAAATATAAATCCAAAAATCTTCTAGTTTAAAAAAAAAATTAAAAATCTAAAAAAACCTTTTTAAAAATCTTATCTATATATATATATATATATAGATAAGATTTAAAAAATCTTATATATATATATATATATATATATATATATATATATATATATATATATATATATATATATATATATATATATATATTGGGGTTTCTTGTGAGAAGTCTAATTTTTGTGAGAACGCGAGAAGAGATCATGACCCTCCATTTAATCCCTCCTTTTTCTTGATCTAATGGCTAAGATTAATTTACAATTTACACTAACTATACACTAAACATGGGTATTTTTGTAATTACAATCCTTACACCTAATATATTAAAAACAATACACACATTCCTCACAGTTGGAGGTGAAAGAAGTACGTTCTCTCCCAATCCAACCACTGCCATTACCACCGCAAACCACCACCACTACCACCGCCATAACCACCGTTCAAATCACCACCATTACCACCGTTCAAATCACCGCCATTACCACTGTTCAAACCACCGCCGTAACCACCGTTCAAACCACCGCCATAACCACCATCAGTCAACATCAATTAACAGCTTAAGTAATAAAATTGAAGTAGAGATTAGTGAAGAAGACAATCTTTTCAAATCAGATTACATATAAATTTCAGTGCTTGTTACTTTTTTTATTTTTGTTAAAATTAAATTTTTGATTTGTGAATTATTATGCACTTGAAGTTATTATCATTGTTTTAATTGTAATTATGTCACATGAATGTATTGATTATGAATTAGGGCTTGATTGTTATAGAAACTTAATTCATTGTTTCGCGTAAAGTAGAATATGGCGGTGATTAAGTTTATTAAAGTATCTTCAGCGTGAAAATATAGGAGATATTAATCTTCACATGTGAAAATTTAGTAAGAGCGTGATCATCTTCACGAGTGAAAATATAGGAGATATTAATCTTCACATGTGAAAATTTAGTAAGAGCGTGATCATCTTCGCGCGTGGAAATATAGGAGATATTAATCTTCACATGTGAAAATTTAGTAAGAGCGTGATCATCTTCGCGCGTGAAAATATAAGAGATATTTTTCTTCGCATGTGAAAATTTAGTAAGAGCATGATCATCTTCGCCCGAAAATATAGCCAAGCATATTTGATGTTTTCAGGCTTCCTGTGATTACTGTTTTCATGTAGTCCAAAATGATTCTTTATCATATGAAAAACTCAAAAAGTATGCGGTGTAGTATTATTTGATTCATTCTCATATTTTTCAGTCAGAGAGAAACCAGAAGAAGGTAACTGTATTACAGTTGTAGTCATAATTGGTAGCTTAGGTAGAATATGCCTTAAATATAGCCAAGTATAGTGAATATTGAGAAAATTATTGGGTACAACTAATGCCATCAGTTATTGTAGTTATGAGGCAGGCTAAGTCTTCTTGTTGTTACTTATGATGGAAAGTGTATAATGGGAACTACTGGTGCATGTTTAATTTTGATACGTACTTTGTTTACGGAAAAAGATGAAAAGACTAAGAGGGGTTTAGTGGTCGAATGGGGAGTAAGATTCAAGCTCCAAGGTTATTGTAGTTAAATCTTGTGAATTCACATACGACTCGGAAGCATTATAAGCTCCATGGTGGCCGATTCTCATGGGTATGCATCTATATATTAGTTCTTGTGTTGCCATTATTAATTAGTAGATAGCTTTGCATAATCAGTATATTATTTCCGTTAGAGTTCATGTGCATCAATATTTTATAGCAAGATGTAAATTGTTGTCTTTGATAGTAACTATTGCTCCATTGTAGCTGATATACACACAAAGTCACTGAACATACAAAATGTGTTCCACCCTTTGAAATCTCAGTGCCTTTCAGTGACTTGGGTTGTACAAAATAAAACTAGGGTTGGCTTAGGTGCGTACAAAAAAAACTATGTTGCATAAAACGATACCCTTGGGAAAGAACGAACTATTGCAGGTCGTTATCTCACATATAATTGTTAATCATAGAGATATTTTGAGTAGAATAAAGAGATAGATGGCCAGGTAATGGCGAGTGATCTAAAATTACATGTTGACGCCTTATAGTGGATCTTGGTGATGTACTAGGAGAGTGGAGTCTGTTGTACCAAATACACTTTTTAGTGGTCTTATCTTTCTGGTGCAAAAGTGATTGTAATTTATTCTAATTGTTCAGTTGACTGCTGTATTTAATTTATTTTTTTCCCAGTTTTAAGGTTTGAATCTACATAACTTAGTTGGGTAGTCTCTTGTTTCCAGGATGCAGACACATAAGCTAGGTCATCCCAGCAACTTCCATTACTTAAATCGAAGCAAAATATATGAGTTGGAGGGTGTGAGCAGTGCAGAGGAATATGTCAAGACAAGAAGGGCTATGGATATTGTTGGAATCAATAATGACGAGCAGGTCTTTTACATCTCTACAAGCATAGTTTTTTACTATTCTATAGCTTTTCAATATCTTCATCTCAGTATCTTATCTTGTTAGGAAGCCATATTTTGTACACTGGCCGCCATTCTTCATTTGGGGAATGTAGAATTTTCTCGAGGAAAGAGCATGATTCGTCAGTGTTGAAGGACGATCAATCTAATATTCATCTACAGTCAGCTGCTGAGCTTTTTATGTGAGTAAAACAATATATTTAAGTCGTCTTTCAATCATTCATTTCATATGAGACAGAATTCTAGAAATTACAGTTTAGATGAGCTCATGATCATATGAGTTATTAGTAACGTTAACAAAATTATAGAATTATAAATTCGATATTCTTTGGCATGTTTGAATATAAGTGGAAACAGAGTTGAAATTGGCACCCAAAAGGTCTGAAAACCTCCAATACAGTTTTTTGTCAGTTTCGTAACAATATGAGAAGTCCTTTTTTGAATAAACTTCAAATAGTTTACGCCACTAGGCTGCCGCGAAACTGGCTGCTTTTATGCGTCGTTAGTCTTTTCGTGCTAATTGCCTTGTTAGGTAGTGAATTTGACTCTGTTAGTGGTAGTGGTGTGAAAGTGGAAGTTTATAATAATTATAGAAGGTTGAAGGAGCAAGCTGTGAGTGATTATAATGAGCTCAAGAGTTTTGGTTCTAGAGATGATAAGGAGATTGGATTTTGTGTAAGGGATAAAGAGCATTATGTTCCGTGTTATAATGTATCTCATGAGGAGTTTGATCGGCATTGTGAAGGGCTGTCGAGAGATGAAATGTATTGTTTGGTTCGTGCGCCAAGGGATTATAGGAGTCCGTTGAGTTGGCCGGTTGGTAGAGATGTGATATGGAATGCGAATGTCAAGATTAGTAAAGATCAGTTTCTTTCGTCTGGGAGTATGACGAAAAGGTAATATTTTTATTTGAAGTGGGATTCAAAGGACGGTGAGGAACGATGAATTTGTATTTTGATGTTTTTGTTGCTACTTTTAGGTTGATCTTTGTTGGAAGAGAACCAAATTTCTTTCCATTCAGATGACGATATGATATTTGATGGTGTCAAAGATCATTCGCGCCAAGTTGCAGAGATGATTGGATTAGGGAGTGATGCAGAATTTTGGCAAGCTGGTGTAAGTATAATCGACCTCATATCCTTTTACATTTGTCTTAATTTCGGCTGAATTCACTTTAGGTCTTATATGCTTTCGAATGTTTTCAACAGCTGCGGACAGTGCTTGATGTTGTTGGTTGTGGTTTTGGCAGCTTTGGGGCTCATTTGCTATCGCTGAAAGTAATGGCCGTCGTATGGCTGCATCGAGTTAACGGTAGTCGAGGTTCGTTATCTCTTGAAAGAGGTCTTCCAGCCGTTATCGGCAACTTCCTTTCAAAGAAACTTCCATTTCCATCGTTGTCATATGACATGATTCACTGTGCACAGTGCGGTGTTCAATGGGATAAGAAAGGTAACAGTAAACAGCTTTGAGTATTGTCCATCTGAGACATAAATTCAGTTCTGGCATAATTATGGATACAGAATTATCTTCTGATACTTGTTTCATGATACAGATGGAATGTTTTTAATTGAAGCTGACCGGATACTAAACATGTACAATGTTGAAGCTTTTGTGCATGTATTGGAGGTTTATTCAAAAACATGTACAATGTTGAAGCTTTTGTGCATGTATTGGAGGAACTCACACTAGCTGATGGATTCCAATCAAACAAAGACCAACCTGGCCTTCTAGAGCCACACTGGGATCCAAGGAATTAGCGATTCATGGTAATTATTTATATAAAATTCTGTTGCGTTAAAGATTTTATGTGGCTTAATTTCCTAAGGGTGTTATCAGGTGTACTTTGTAATGACCTTAATGATGATAATCTCAACTGGAAGTCAGCAGTTCGAAATTATTTACGTTTTGATATTAGTTAGTTTGCGTAAATAACATATTATGAGTAAAAAATAGGTGTGATAGAAGTTATACCTTATATGTGCTTTGCTACAGTTGATTAAAATAATCTTAGCTTCTATGTGCACAAAGACCTTAATGATAATGATTTACGTGTTTGTTTTGCTCTAATGCTGGGCATTAATAATCCAACTATATTCTTCATTTGTTTTACTGTGCATTTGTTGACCATAAGTGACTTGGCTGCACATACCATCCGAGTCCTCATCAATTAGGACTTGCAATACTACCGCTTCGGCTATGGCAGCACCCTCTTCATCCAGCCGCTGCTGTTCTTCTTTCTTCATCCGTTTCTTCTTTTCTAGCTCCGAAATAATGGCTGCTGACGTGGCAAGGGCTTTCTCCAAACGCCTCTTTTCCTTTTCAGCCTGTTTGAT
Organism: Chrysanthemum makinoi; assembly: GCA_910596185.1. Classification (NCBI taxonomy): domain Eukaryota; kingdom Viridiplantae; phylum Streptophyta; class Magnoliopsida; order Asterales; family Asteraceae; genus Chrysanthemum; species Chrysanthemum makinoi. The sequence continues at coordinate 134,679,044 of OU343224.1, read as the reverse complement.
TCGATCTAGTTCATCTTCACTTGCTTCTTCTTTGCCTTCCTAACACCCAAAGGTGCTTTACCACAATCCATATCTATATCCTATATGAAAATTACAACTCTCTAAAACGTATAAAATCTAGACATTTTTTTATTTCTTTTTCAAAGATAAGTGATCTTGCTGAATTATTATGGATGCCAGAATAATGAGAGGGTAGTTTAACATGTTATAATATGTGTAAGCTTGTGAAAGGTAGATTAGGTATAACTTAGTGTTTGAAATACACGTGCTACTCAACTCTTGTTTCTGGTCGCGACTTTTGTATACTGTTTATGGATTGTTGTTTTCTCTCTCTCTAATGTTATATCAAGCTATGATTAGTTACTGATACAAAATAGATGAAAGGAGAAGAAAGTGGATGATACAATAACGTAAATAATGATAAATTTTGGCATGCTAATATCCTAATGTAGCTATACCTGGATAGATGTGACAAATGATATTTATAACATTTAATACTTTCTCACCACGATGACTATTTTATCAGAATTATCACCACGAGAAGCAAAGCACAGATGACTGCAACACTTTACAAAGATGAGTTTGGACAAGAGATTAACAAGGTATGATCATGTTTAATGTGCAAGCATGATGATAAAAAACGAATGGGTCAATTGGGTCGGACAATGTGTAAAAACATATTTTAGTTAGGATTTGTAGATATTTAGGACAAAATTTTTAACTTATTAACCAAAGTTTGTGTTTAACCCCAATTAAATTCATTAGAAGGAACAAAACCTATTTATGAGTCCAGCAAAATATCCAAATAAAAAGCTAATGCTTTCAAGAAAATCATGCATTGATGGTATCTTGTAGGCCATAGAAAAGGATTTCATCGTTAGCAGAGGCGGAGATAAAGGGGGGTCCGGGGGGTCATGTGACCCCCTGGCAAAAAAAAATTTGTAATGTAATTTTTCAAAATTTTCCTGTTATTTTTGTCATTTGCCCCCCCCCCCCTGATCGTTAGTGATGATGCTATATCCACTCGTAAATGTATGCATGGTCATATATTGGTAAGGTAACAATGTTATGTGATGGATTGAAAACAGAGTAGTTGCAGGCTATTTATGCATTGCTGCTTAGCAAGTCCGAACAAGAGCGTCGATTGCTCTCTGCACTTGTAAACAAGGTATGTTTTGTCTCACCTCATTAGATTGTCTAAGCAATTCTTCTTGCTATGAATAGTAAGTTTCACTATGTTCGTGGTCTGCAGCTAGGGGATCTTGAAAACAAGGCCGCGTCTAATGCTTCTTATCAATTAAGAAATATTTTGTCAGAGAACCCGAATATAAAGGTATTTTCATCTTTCAATGCCTTCAACATTGTACATGGCCGAACATCAATATTAGTTTGGGTGTGTGTGTGTTTACTTTATAAAGTTTGCTCTGATGAAGGTTTGTACCCCCAACAACCATTCAAATAGATCTTTAACCAGCATCCATTTTAATTGATGATGAAAAGAGTTCTGGAAAAAAGTCCTTGCTGTCCTTAAATTCTTAAGCCATTTAATAAGCAAAAATGTATTCGATTTAGTTAACGCGGATTACATAGTAGAACAGCGCATTGGGTGGAGATAAATAAGGGATATCAGAAGCTTTCACTTACATAATATTGAACAAAAGAACATTAGGACTCGAATAGTGTGCTCTTTGGATGCCGACACGAAGTGGTTTAGAGCTTCAACTTTCATATACTCTTCGCCATCAAAACCCTGTCGGCATTACTATCCCGATTCAGTCTCCATCAATCAATCAAGTTCTTAGCACCAATCATACGGTTAAGATATCTCCAAAAAGTCATGTTGCTAGATTGCGCCCAGCTTCTGGAAAATATATGCTTGGTGAGGTTGCTGATGTGAGAGTCCCGCTTTTACATCTCAATAATTTTCAATTTTATACTGGCCCGAACTTTCAACAAGACGTTATGCATTGATGGTTTTGATGCTTCCTTCGGATTGTCCAAGGCAGTGGCATGTTCATGAGTTCGAGCTTGTGGAAGTGGTGGTGGATCAGGTTTGCACCCTGTCTATATTTTTATATAGGTTAAGCTGATATTCTTTTCATTTTGTTTCTTGCAGAGGTGAAAAATTCAACCCATTTACTAATTAATGGGTTTATATTGGGGTGTGTACTTGTGTTTATTTAAATGGGTCAAATTAATTACCTTACCTAGTAGAGGAGCATGTTGAAAGTGGTTTGTTAATGTAATAATGTGGTTTTGTAATGATGACTGACACGTTGATTATATAATCTATCTGCTTATTTCACCTTGATACATCATTAGTCAATAAATAAGGAGTTTTTGCCAGTTTAGGGTGTTATGATTAGTTATCCTAACTGCTTATCTGAATCATGTATGAGTGAAAGCAACTTTCAGTTACTTACTTAAAACTGCTTATCTCACTCAAAAAGCAGATAAGCAGTATCGATAAGCAATGCTAAACACCCCTAATAAATCCCCAACATAACAGCTGTTGTGTGTTTTATAACACCTGATTCTTTTATTATAATTATTAAACAACATATGATCACCTTCAACACGCAAGTCAAACATCCCCTATGTACAATGTATTAACTTTTTCTAATAAGTTTAATGAAACTCTTATATCATTATTTCATAGTCAATTCGCAGACATCTATCAGGATGACTATTTTATGATTACCTGAAGCCCTATATCCGTATAGTGAAGGAATTGCCAAAGTATTTACAGTTGTTGGATCCTAAAGTGAAGCCATTGGTAGTGTGGTAAGAGTTTATATCACTGTAGAGTAGTTAACTTGTATGTGAACTGTCTTTGAAAATAAATTTAATTATTTTGAAACTTCACAGGTGACAGATGCTGATATTGCCAGAGGCGAAACCAAGTTCTTATCTAAAATTTATTCTTCCACTTCTAATGAAGAATAGAGTTGTTCTTTTTTGTGGGGATTGGTAATCGTTTGGAATCTGATCCAATATCATATCACTTGCAGGTAGCGTATATTCTTTACAATTCCTATGTTCTTTAAACAACTTTTGTGGTGTTGTCATTCATATATTCTAGATAAGTATGTTAGAAACCGCTGGTATTACTAAACTTCTTTCTTACTTTTAATATGTGATCCTGCTTACTAGACGTCGAACATAATATAGTTGAGTACTCTCATGGTCAAATTATATGACATGAATCATCTATATTGTTTTGAACCGCTAATTATGTGATCTTGTTGATATGTGTTGTTGAAACAGGTGCTTCTTCAATCTGATATAGAAGCTGTTGCATTGAGGATGAAACTACAATCTCTAAAATATGGCAATGGGAAGATCACCAAAAGAATGATTCGGGGAAAACCTTTTGGAGTTCAGTCACATTGCGAACATGTTCTGGGGCGTAGGGGCTCAATGTACAAATTGATGCTCTCGGATCAACAACATAATATATTTTTTCAATGGTTAATGCTTGAATAATCTTTTTTCAACATAATTTGACTAAAGTTTTTGTGGTTCAGAATACCCATACTCCAACCAACGGCAACTCACCTTTATCTTTTTTCGGAATCAAATTCCACCACTTAACTCTTTATGGTAACAAGCTTAAAATACCTTCATTTCTTCACGATACATCAATTTAAATAGGAAAAAGAGTATATGTTGATGGATAAATGTACGTGTATTTATTATTTGGGACATTTTATTTACATTTGAAGAACAAAGTATATATGCTCATGTATAAATCTAAGTGTCTTTAGTAGTAAAGAAAGTTTATTCACTTGTGAAAAAAAAAAGGTATATGCTAAAGTACAATATTTAGTAGTGAATAAAATTGATTCACACGCGAAGAAAAATTTTCATGTAAAAATGTATGTGTATTTACTCGTATATATTCACGCAAAAAAAATATATGCTTATGTATACATGTATGTGTATTTACTGGTGTCTATTCACACGCGAAGAAAATAGTATATTGTCATGTATACATCTACGTGTACTTGCTAGTGTTTATTCACCTGTGAAGAAAAGTATATGTTCATCTACAAATGTGTGTGTATTTATTAGTTTATATTCACACGCGAAGAAAAAGTATATGGTCAATATATCCTATTTTTGCACTTCTAGTATAAAAAATGCACTAGTAAGATCAAAGCTTTCAATATTTGCTCATAATTTTCACGTGTGAAGATATTTGTTAGAAAACTTAAATAATCGTCTATTAAACATTAATATCTCCTATTTTTGCATTTCTTGCATAAAATATACGCTAGTAAGATCAAATATTCAATCTTTGCTCATAATTTCACGTGCGAAAACATTCTTACAAAATTTAAATAATAGTCTATTAAACATCAATATCTCCTATTTTTGCACTTCTAGTATATAAAAAATACACTAGTAAGATTAAAGCTTCAATATTTACTCTTAATTTCACGTGTGAAAATATTCTTACAAAACTTAAACAATCGTTTATTAAACATCAATATCTCCTATTTTTGCACTTCTAGCATAAAAAATACGCAAGTTAGATCAAAGTTTCAATCCTTCCTCATGTTTTTCACGCTCAAATATATACTCTTATAAAACTTAAATAATCGTCTATTAATCATCAATATCTCCAATTTTTGCACTTCTAGTATAAAAAATACGTTTGTAAGATTAAAGCTTCAATATTTTCTCATAATTTTCACGCGTGAAGATATTTCTTAGAAAACTTAAATAATCGTCTATTACTCCTATTTTTGCATTTCTTGCATAAAATATACGCTAGTAAAATCAAATATTTAATCATTGCTCATAATTTTCACGTGCGAAAATATTCTTACAAAATTTAAATAATCGTCTATTAAACATCACTATCTCCTATTTTTGCATTTCTAGTATAAAAAATACACTAGTAAGATCAAAGCTTCAGTATTTTCTCATAATGTTCACTTGTGAAAAGATTCTTACAAAACTTAAATAGTCGTTTATTAAACATCAATATCTTCTATTAAACATCACTATCTCCTATTTTTGCATTTCTAGTATAAAAAATACACTAGTAAGATCAAAGCTTCAGTATTTTCTCATAATGTTCACTTGTGAAAAGATTCTTACAAAACTTAAATAGTCGTTTATTAAACATCAATATCTTCTATTTTTGCACTTCCAGCATAAAATATACGCTAGTAAGATCAAATATTCAATCTTTGCTCATAATTTCACGTGCGAAAATATTCTTACAAAATTTAAATAATCGTCTATTAAACATCAATATCTCCTATTTTTGCACTTCTAGTATAAAAAATACACTAGTAAGATTAAAGCTTCAATATTTACTCTTAAATTCACGTGTGAAAATATTCAAGTTTAGTAAAACTCCTTCACTTCTGAAAATATGTCTCTTAGCTTTTTAAGATGTGTGAACAATTCGTCTCGTAGCTTTTAAAGAACTTCTTCACATGTGAAAATATACGTCTCGTAGCTTTTCAAGAACTTCTTCACATTTGAAAAAATACGTCTTGTAGCTATTTAAGAACTTTTTCACATGTGAAATATGTCTCGTAGCTTTTTAAGAACTTCTTCACATTTGAAAATATACGTCTCGTAGCTTTTTATGAACTTCTTCACATGTGAAATTATGTCTCTTAGCTTTTCAAGATGTGTTAACAACTTCGTCACATGTGAAAATTTACGTCTTGTAGCTTTTTAAGAACTTCTTCACATGTGAAAATATGTCTCTTAGCTTTTCAAGATGTGTGAACAACTTCGTCACAAGTGAAAATCTACGTCTTGTAGCTTTTTAAGAACTTCTTCACTTGTGAAAATATGTCTCTTAGCTTTTTAAGATGTGCGAACAATTTTGTCACATGTGAAAATATACGTCTCGTAGCTTTTTAAGAACTTCTTCACATTTGAAAATATACGTCTCGTAGCTTTTTAAGAACTTCTTCACATGTGAAATTATGTCCATTAGCTTTTCAAGATGTGTTAACAACTTCGTCACATGTGAAAATTTACGTCTTGTAGCTTTTTAAGAACTTCTTCACATGTGAAAATATGTCTCTTAGCTTTTCAAGATGTGTGAACAACTTCGTCACAAATGAAAATCTACGTCTTGTAGTTTTTTAAGAACTTCTTCACTTGTGAAAATATGTCTCTTAGCTTTTTAAGATGTGCGAACAATTTTGTCACATGTGAAAATATACGTCTCGTAGCTTTTTAAGAACTTCTTCACATTTGAAAATATACGTCTCGTAGCTTTTTAAGAACTTCTTCACATGTGAAATTATGTCCATTAGCTTTTCAAGATGTGTTAACAACTTCGTCACATGTGAAAATTTACGTCTTGTAGCTTTTTAAGAACTTCTTCACATGTGAAAATATGTCTCTTAGCTTTTCAAGATGTGTGAACAACTTCGTCACAAATGAAAATCTACGTCTTGTAGCTTTTTAAGAACTTCTTCACTTGTGAAAATATGTCTCTTAGCTTTTTAAGATGTGCGAACAATTTTGTCACATGTGAAAATATACGTCTCGTAGCTTTTTAAGAACTTCTTCACATTTGAAAATATACGTCTCGTAGCTTTTTAAGAACTTCTTCACATTTAAAAATAAACGATTATCTAAGTTTTGTTAGTATATCTTCACATGTGAAAATTATGAGCAAGGATGAAATCATTGGTCTTACTAGCATATTGTTTATATTAAAAGTGCAAAAACAAGATATATTGATGATTTTTAGACGATTATTTAGTTTTTGTAAGAATATTTTCACATGTGAAAATTATGAGCAATGATTGAAGCATTTTAAGAATATATTGACTACTTGGTCACATGTGAATATATTTATGTTTTAAAATTTTAAGATGCGTACAAAACTTAGTTACATGTGAAAATATATGTCTATTAACTTGGTCACATATGAAAATATATGTCTCATAACTTTTTAAGATACATGAACAACTTGGTCACATGTGAAAATATACGTCTTATAGTTTGGTCACATGTGAAAGTATATGTCTCGTAGTTTTTAAAGATGAACAACATGGTCAGTTGGTCACTTGTGAATATGTCCCGTAACTTGGTCTTATGTGAAGATATATATCTCGTAGCTTTTTATGATTCGTTACTATCCAATTCAAACCATATAGTAAACAATCAATTAGTGAAAGATGCCAACATTAGCGAAAATAGAACATAGGACCACAAATGAAGAAAAAAGCATGTATGAACTACAAAGTACAAGGCTTAACTTTTGCTTTTAAATTACACACAAATGAAGAAAAAAGCAGGTATGAAAAAAGCGGGACGTCTTAGTTGGCGGTTATTTTCTTAAAATGTTATTCATAAATTAAATGTTTGTAGTTGCCGGTTATTTTTACACATATAATGCTATGCGTTTTCGGTTTTATAATGTGTTGTTTCTAAGTAGAATAGATCACGTGTTTTTTACAACATTGGCTTGTCATATATGTAAGAAATTTTAATAAGTTTTGAATGTTGGTCATTTTTGTTATGTTGTCGGACAGGGAGTAGCAATAGACTACAAAAGAGTACCAAAAGACATATAACTTAAGATTTTTAAGCTAATATTTTTTGATAATGGCATTCTCACACAGGCATAAAGTAGAAACCTCACTATAACCTTTTTTCTTACATGCTTTCAAGAGTCAAGACTTTGGCCAGCATTTTTCGAATGAATACTTGGCAGATCACACTCATTGCCTTTGTAAAGTTCACATTCCATTAACGGCGCATGTGCATGAGGTGAGCTTCTCTCGAAGCTGATCCAACACAGTTGCCTGTAATTCACATCACTTGCAAATCAAGATTGGGTTTGGTAAAAATAAATGAATGAATAAAAATAAAAATTTCGGTTTTAAAGGTAGATGTCGTTGGTTGAACATCTACTTGGTCAGAGAATGACGTGACTAAGAAGCTATTTTTTGCTACTTTGACATGATATAAAGGTATTTACCTTTAAAAAGCAAAACCTAGTTAATAAGTTAATGTATTTTTTTGGTAGTAGCTTAAGTTACATAATATTTTGCGGGTCTTGTCGGGTTAACCCAACAACCCGATAACATAAATAACTAAACCCTAAACCGACTCAATAAAAATTAAAGGTTATCGGGTTTTGGCTATGGTCATACAGTTGAGCCTAAGCTCATGTCATTGTTGGTGATAAACCTAGCCAATTTAAGTTCTTTCTACCATTGACCCATTGTTATAGTTTTTAGAGTTACTAAGATTCTAGTCATCGCACACCTTATAAACTAACAAAAAAAATTATTGTTAGACGTATGTCGAACTTTTTCATTCGCAGTATTTTAGAGGAAACCTTGAAGAAAACCTTTGTTACTTAAGTATTTAGAGGAAACCTTTCAGTGTACTCAAGTTTTGCTTACCTTACAGAGCCTTCGACAATCTCATTCGAAATCACAGGATGATAAGCATATACACCTGCATAGGAACCAATGAGTCTATTAATTTATCATGCGATAAAAAAAATAGCTGAAACTAAAAAGGAAATCCATATGACCCTAAATAAGTACATTTGCAACCCACTTATCGAATATTTCTTTTTTTTTTCTGATATAAGCAAGTTGGATGCTCAAGAACATTTCTAGAAGAAGTTGGTCTAGGAATCTTGTTCATCATTTACTACCAAGTTAAAAGGAAAAAGGTATAGAAAAGCAAAGTGGAATTCAATATTGTAACTGACACAAACCCACAATTGAAGCACATGATTTCTTTTCTTCTTGGGTTGCAGAGGAATCAGGTTTCCTAACCGTACTCGGATCAAATTTATTCATGTCAATATATTCGGCACCAGAAGGTAAGAATGACTGAATTTTAGCGTAAACAAACATCCAAATTTAGTTCAACCTAAAGAGGACTGTGACGTGGAGTAAGAAAAGAATAAATGTTAAAACTACATACACTAACAAACGTATACCTCAGTCCAGTAGCTCAGACATCAAAGCCTTTGATTAGTGTTTTTAAACAGTCAAAGAGATGGAAAGTCACCCAAGGTTTTTTTTTATATAGCATACAACCTCTTAAATCAATTTATTCACATATATAGATTTAAATTGCCTTTAAAAGGGCATATAAACTGTTGAGAATTTAAGCCTATATTGTTTTTTAAAAATCTGGATAGATAGTGTTGGTGGGTCAACCCAGCGCATTATGACCCGTACTTGAAATTGACCCATTTTAAGGCAAAACTATTATTGTCAGTGACCCAGTTTCCCATCTTGTCATCACCAACAGGAAAAACTAATAAGAGGGAGAACGTCGGATAAACAAAAGTACGATCTAACAGGTTCCTGGTTTCATGGTAACGAAGAACTAATTGATAGTTTAAATCCCGTAACCAAACTGCGAGCCTGAAAAGTCATCATTGGATGATATTAGAATAAGATCTTGATATAAGTAATCCATACATACAGTTAAAACAACGAATAAAAGCATGGTGCTTACTCGTGGTTTAGAATTTTGTGTAGCACTTCAGTATTTGGAATTTATGAGCAGAAGTGCACTTCATCCTGTTTATACACTTATGAGCGAGTTGCACTTCATCTTGTGTATAACAAATATTTCACCAGCTCAAACAACGCACACACGTTTAATAAGTTCCAGTGCCATTTCATACGCCACATTCTTATCGATCAAATCATTACCTGAATTTCATACGCCACATTCTTATCGAGTTCAAAAAAAACACACACATGTTTAATAAGTTCTGGTGCATCTGATTTTCCTTTCCCTCTCTTCTGAAGATCAGTGACTATTCCAAATATTTTGTCTGTGAAGTGAGACCTAATCTGTAAAAAAATGACAAGTTCATGATGATGATCAAGATCCTTTTGCAATCTTCTACTTTTCTTTATCCCTGCACATTATTACTATTGTGAGTGTGCTAGAGAGGAGAGTACATTGATACTCATATTCACAATGTTACCTTTATGTCATTTACATGTTTACATTTAACTATACTAGTGCTAAATTTATTAACCCGTGGTTCAAAATTGCCACCTCCATATATATTTTTTCAACTTTTTTTCAGCTGTAATGTACTTGTTATGACTTTCTGAGGGTATATTTGTGTTGAAGTTTTAAGTGAAATCCATAATGAGAATGGTGGACCAATTAAGCGGTGATTCTGTACCCCTTTGTCTCTTAAATGATACTGAGGTGAAGACATCATTCATCACGTATTAATGTTTGTGCTTCATTTACGTAACTACCAATCCGAGAGCTAACAATGCTCAAGTAAATATGGTATGATGAACTTGCAGTACTATTTTAATTTTAAATCTGAAATGACTTGTTATAAAAGCATTGTGATACATCTTTAGCTACTGACTGTTTATATTATATAAGCAGAACCAGTTACATATTTATTACGAGCACCATACAGAATATTTAGATCGTTATTTAGTCGGTGCTTATATTTTTTTCCTTTTACTCTTAGGTTGTTGATGAAAAAAATTGATGAAACATTTGCAAAATGAAGTCACAAGACTTGAAGCATAATCGTTGAGCACATAATTCAGCGAATGCGCATATATGAGCCTATTTCCATAATTGGTGCTTTAATATTTCTAAGATTAGCGTAATTAACAAACATACAATAGTCATGTTGTATATAGTGATCTTTGCAAAATTGATTGAAATTATAAATTTATTGTCAATTATCTAACATTGATTGTGAAATTTCACCCTAGCTATGTATAATGATTATATTGAGTTAATAGTAATAATGATAATGATGATGGAATAACTTATAAAACATTGGTAAATTTAGTAATTGATTGGCGTTATTATGTAATTAGGTTGGAGGTGGCAAAACAGGCAGTTCGTGTCACGGGTCAAAACGGGTTGCGGGTCATACGGGTCGAATGAGTCAAGACTTATAGAGCAACTAACTAAAATATCAAACTAACTTCTAACTATACAGAATTTCTAACTTCTAAACTAATTGTGACACATGGAAATTTATGCCAACTCTCAGCTTTAAGATGGCTGTAAAAAATTTGTGAACATGGTGCGTTGGGACACTATGGGTTCTGTAACAGACATTAAAAAAGGGCATAAGGGGTGTTTTGAAGTCAATGTTAAGCTATGAAATCTATCCTAAAAGCTAAAATAAGTTCCTACAGATTAAATTCATATATTGAATATCCTAAAAACTGATTTAGAGCTAAAAACAAGCTAGTTTGGAGCTTCAAAATGACTATAGAAAAATGACAGTTGGAACAGTTTCGTAAGAAACTAAGAACATGTATGACCGATTTGGAGTTGTGGAACACTACTCAACTTGCTTTTTGCCACTAAAAACCTTGGATATCTCTAACAACTATACTAAGTGAAGATTACATTGACCTATCTTGATACCCAAAATGGGTCAAAATGGGTTTTTGACCCATAAACCTTGCAAATCCAAACACCCCTTAAGGGCATAACTATGAAAGCTGTTTAAAAAAAAGGTTTGAGATTTTAAAAACTTTAAAGATTGGTTTGATCCTTTTAACAAAAGCTTACATGAGCTTTTACAATTAAGAACATCAAGTGAAACAGTCATTTTTTAAGAATTTACAAGTGAAAGCAGGTCATTTTTTACTGTTTGGCAATACACACTTATGCGATATTTCTACTATGATATTTTTGCGTAATATGAATATTTAAAAATAGTACTGCAGATACCACGACCATCCGCAGTGAAAGCTGTCTCTTGGATATCAGCAAAACAAAGAGTAAGCAATTAGATAACCTACACACAAAACAGGCCAGTAGCCTCATGGAAAACAAAGGACTGCATCAAAACACCGTTCGAGAACCTCGTCTAAACAAATAGAAGGATTAAAGGCTTACATCATCATCAAAAAGCTTGCATGTCCCTTAAAGTATTTGGCCATGCACACACCACAGTTGGCACATTTCTTTGAACCTAATAGGATAAGCAGAAACACAATTAGGAATGTTGCAAAGACACATTGATAAGTCATGATTTTTCGTAAAGAGTAAGAAAAGTAGAAAACAGTAAAAACATATAATGAAGAAATAAGGCAACAATAAAAGCACTCACCTCTTGCTCAGATTACCACAAAGGGTGCATATAACCTGAAAGAAAGGCACATTATATGCATGTTTCATGTGTATAGCAAAAAAGAAGTATAAAGAAACTTCAAAACTTTTGCAGGAAGCTACCTGTTGGACCTCATGGTGAGGGATCGTATGCCTCTCCTTTTGATCAACATTGATGTCATTCGTAGAAACGATGAAAAAATTATCACTACTCTAAAACACAGCGGTTCTTAGCTATAATCCTAACAGGTTTAGGAAACCTTTATTTGAATTTTACACAATTTAGCCTCATTATGACAATGATGACAATAAAATATCTCATTGCAACAAGGAGCCCTAATTCGGCCGTCGGCGGTAGTGAGGACATGCGAGGAACCGAAACCATAGGTTACTAACCCACCACACAAACTCAACTTCATAGATAAACAGGAAAGAGATATTAACCGTCGTACCCATCTTGGAGGGACCCATTGTCAAGAACTTCGAGTTCTCAATTTACGCATCAATGTGCTCACTATCCTCATGCATATGCTGATCGCATGACTTTGGTTCTTCAGCACAGGTCATTGTTTGTGTTGTAGATTCTGCATTGCTTTCTTGAAGGCGCACACTTGGAAGATCAACCAGATGCTCCATTCAGACTCTAAGAAAAAAAATACAACTAGTATATCTGAAAGCACACGCAATTAGGGACCGTTAGGAAAAAATCCTAGTTTTCTGAGAAAGCACATCCACTCGCCAATGTGGATTTCTCTCACACTTCAGTACATCAGTTGAAATCAGCAACATATTATCCAACAGCTGCAACTAAAGTTAAGTTTAACATAACTAAAGTTCAGCAATGAGAAATTCCACTCTTCCACGAAATGAAGATATCCATGGCATGGTTTCCTGATTCTTGAAGTCCACATCCTTTAATCAAGATAACCTCAAAAACGGGCATAACCTAAGGTAACAACAATAGATCACAAAATCAAGTACGTCCTCAATGGAAAAAAGAAAACAAAAAGAGGAGAAAGCACCAGTGATGCACAAATCGAGCAATATTCACGCCCATCAAGGACAAGCATACCTCAACCGCCATTTTGGACCAACCTTCTTCACCAAAAGAAACTTACAATACTAACTCAAAATTTAGGCCACACACACTTGAAGGCTTACCAATCATCAACTCTGAGTCCAACTTGATAAACTGCAAAGTATGAACTCGACAGGAAGAACGGCATGGGGACGGGTGCTTGGGTTAGCGGATAGTGGGGGCACAAAGAGTGAACACAACTGTTTTGCAGTATTCATTTTCAAGGCCTTACTTTTATAAACCCACGTTACTAAGAACACAGAGGCTTCGAGAAGGAAAATCGAATAACCATCGCCTAACCACGCATTCAATGCAAGATTACATATAAGAAACAATGTGTATGATGAATACGTGCCTTTACAAGGTTTACTAAAGTACATATTAGGCTGCATTTTCACGTGCAAATTTGACATTTATGGCATGTTTGTACCATTCTGACTTATGAGTGATTACCTTGAAACTCGTATCTAAGATCTTCCCAAACCATTGAACTGCCATAACTAGAATCACACTTAGTTGAGAAACTATTTTCACATGTGACACTACTATTTGTTCACGTGTGAAAACATACTAAGAGAAACGATTTCAAACCCGCATACTAGGTTAACCTTCGTGGTTCTCACTCAATACGTAAAGGCCAATCAAGTTGCTTATCATTGCTCAGCACACCTCATTTTTTCACATGTGAGAAACAACTTCTTCACAAAGAAAAAAAAGGGACCACTACTGGTGACCATTTAGACCAAACTACTAAATGAGGTAGGCTATATCAGTTTCAAACGCCATAAGTTTCTCTATATACAAAGTAATATACAAGAACTTGAAACTCGGGAGGTTTTATTACATGAATTAACCTAATAATGGAAGCCAATCAAAAGCATCGACCTATCTTCACATGCGAAGAAAACTAGCATTCATTGAACACCTAGTGTGCATTGACAAAAAGCGAGAAAAAACAAGTTCAACTTTCAATTTCTTCATCAAGTATACATAATCATCTAAATTACTCATCAACATAACTAATAGCTAACATAAAACATATAAAGCACGAAAAAGAATTTATCTAGATCAAACATTCGAATAAACTTAATTCGCCTTGAAAATTAAATTCGAACAACATGTTCATATGTGAAAATTAAATTTGAACAACTTGCTCACATGTGAAAATTAAATATTAAATCTTGAAAGACACATTCATCAGTTTCATCATCAATTTCAAAATATATAACTAATTACTAAATATATAGAAAAAATAATTTATCCATAATCATTGAATCAAAAGCTTAATTTGCACTTACTGATGATGATGATGATGATAATCAATGAAGCATGGTGGTAATCGGTGATGATTGTTGTGGCTGGCGAGGCGGTGGGGACATAGTGGTGGTTAATTGGTGTGATGAACCTAGAGAGAGTGTTATCGTTTCTGATGATTGTTATGAATGATGGTGAGGATCATGATTATCGGTGGTGAACGGTGAAATCGATGGTGATTAAGGCGGTGAATAAGTACGGTGGTGAGGCTGACGTGAGCGTTGCGAGTTCGGTTGGGATTAGTGATGATTTTTTGAGAGAATTTCCTGGGTTTCACATTTAAAATGCGAGATGTGTGTGTTTTTAATCTTTTATAGTAGTCTGAAATTAAATGGTCGAAAATGCCAATGTTTATTGAATCTTAAATCGGAGGATCGATCTCAAATTTGTTGGATTGAATTAGAAGAGGATTAGATGAAGGGCTAGGATCTCTTCTCGTGTTCTCACAAAAGATAGACTTCTCATTTGAACGCTTGTCTATATATATATATATATATATATATATATATATATATATATATATATATATATATATATATATTTAAAATAATTACAATTTTCAATATTTTAAAATAAATATAAAAATTTATTAGGACTAAAAAATAAAAATAAAAAACTTAAAAAAAGTTTATCCTTTTTAAAAAAAATTAAATTTAAAAAAGTTACCTAGATTTTAAGAAATAAAATTTAAAAGTTTTTATATTTTTTATTTTAACGAGCATTATCAAAAAAGAATCAAATACGCGAATTTGTTTCAGTTTGGGGACCGTGTAACTTTTAATCCAATTGTAACTTGTTAACTTGCTAGTAACAGGTTATATTAGCTAGATCGAATACTATTTGAAAATATGTTACGTATCTTTGACAATTTACGAAATACATTACGTAAACTTTTTTATTTGAAAAAAATATGTTGCGTACTTTCACCCTAATCAAAGAGATGAAAGTAGTTAATTAATTTACCTGTCCTTTGGTTCTTTCCCTTTTATATCAGCAACATGTGTAAGTGCGTTCTTCCATATCACCATCTTTTGAGCCCATTCATTCTTTTTCTCTGTATTTGTTTCTGCCTCCATCTTCTGCATATGATCTGCCATTGCATCTCCGAAGCTGTTTTGTTGCTTCCTCACATCGCTAGGATCGACATGATAGAATATCGGGATAACAATTTGCTTAAAGTCCCTATGTTGTTGGAGGATCAGCGCCAGTTCATTAAGGCACCAAGTGGAAGAAGCGTAATTCTTTGACAACACAATTATAGAAGCTCTCGATGCTCTAATGGCACTCTCTAACTCTGGTTTTACATATAGAGCGGTTTCGATCTCAGTATTGTCCAAAAAGGTTTTGACATTAGCATTTACAAGGGCGGTGTGGAGATGATTGGTGAAGTTATTACGAGTGTCAGCACCACGAAAACTCAAAAATACATCATACTGAAGATCATTACGTGATGAAGATTCTTGTGTAACATCTTTGAGTATAACCATTTATTAAAGGTAAAATGATTGAGAGATGAGAAAATGAGTTGGAAATGTTTTGTGAGGATATTATATATGGAGAGTAATATATACTATTGAAGCTTCTTGGAAATACCGATACGTAACAACTTAAAAATCGAAACCAACGTAAGAAACCGTGTTTTAAACATTGAATTTGACTTATCCGAAGAAACACATATAAGTGGTTGTTAAAACGAAATTTGGATACTGCCAAGATATGTTGGTGTGACCGAAAACTTGTTTTTTGAAAATTCGTAACATCTACGTGATATTGTGTAGGGAACTTCAAGTAGTTGAAGATAATAAGAAGATCAAATCAAAAGTTGAAGTGGTATTTCATCAAACACTTGGATGGGTACAAAACAAAGTATATAATGATTAATGGTATCATTAGTTGTTGAAAACCAATAAAACAATATAAACTTTATGGAAAAAAATAAAGGAATTTGACTATTTGAGCATGCCATGTAGCAAGATGTTCATGAACTTCAAGTTATGCAGCAATTTTTTACAGTCAAATGGAACTTACCCCAAGAGCCGCAAAAAAGTTGTTTTCCTACACGGCTAATGAACACTGAAAATAAAATCACAAAACAAAGCTACATTGTTGTAACCGCGAAAATCGATTTGAGAAAATGCATAGCAAAATTCTGTTTACATTGTGTTGCCAAAAAATAAATTCAAAAATAAAATAGGATATCATCAAAACTTGGTGGGTCAAAAAGAGTGAAAAAAAATAATAATAAAAAAAGAAAATCATCATTTGTTGAAAGCCATTTGAAGAACATAAACTATAGTTAGTGATTTTAGTTAAGGGACCATCCTAACGAAGTCTGGTTTTGAAATATAGAGTTAGATCAAATGAAAATAAAAATAAAAATAAGAAGGGTTAGAGGAATTCATAACAATTTATTTCAAATGGACTTAGAGCAGCCGGTACAATGCGGGACGACGTCACATTTTCACCAAAACTATAATTATCAAACATATCATCATACGATATAACCATAACTATAATTAGTTATTACACAAAAAAAGTACACAAGAATCAAAGTCAAACCTTTTCTGAAAAAGTTCTTGACCCAAATCTCAAATATGTATACAATATTTAAGTGGTGATTCGCCGAAAAGTTCTAAGCTTTATGGTTTTCCGGAAAGTTATAAGCATATGTTATAGTTGTTATCAGAAATGTTAAAGAAATGGTGTCCCCGGTGAATTTTCCGATGGTGCTGAGTTTGGTGGATGAAGGAGGGTTTTAGTGATGACATTTTGGAAGATGTTTCTGAAATTCCCGTTGTGGTATTGTGATAGGATTAGGGCTTCAAGTTTTGTTAGTTCATGTTTATTTTGTTCAGGTTTAACATCTAGTATTATTATTAGGGTTTTTCTAACATGTCGCCGAGGCACATTTAGCATAAAAGACGGCGGGACCCACGAAAAAGGACGTCCGGACAAAAAAAAATACACTTTTCAAATAAAATATGTGGGTCCGGACGTCCTTTTCCGTGGGCCCCGCCGTCATTTTTGTGTGCTTAACATGTGCCCCCGGGCGACATGTTAGAAAAATACTTATTATTATTGTTGGTCCAAAATGTGTTACTGTGGACATTCATATTTTTTATTTTTTATTTTTTTAAATTGAAGAATAAATTAGATGTAGATAATGTGTAAAATGATCAACTTACCCTTGTAGACTAGTCAGCCAGGTCGCTAGCAGGTTTGTACTGCATAATGGTTTTTTCGTAACTTGGTTATGCATAATGAATTACCCTTATTTTAATCATATTTGATATCTTTTTAGAAATAAAAAGGTACATTACTATATGGTTACACAAAAACACTATGATGATGGATTTGCTAAATTAGGGGTCTTTATTGTGTTTAAATACTTACCGCTGGTCTTCCATTGCTACCCCATGTGTGAATGTTCCCTAACTAAATGGATGTGAATTCAAGTCATGCTTAGAACATTGTGAGATTGATTTGTTGTGTATAGATTGTGAGATAGTTAGTATAGCCTTTCAAAAAAATAAAGTTGTGTTTAAATACTTGTTTGAACAAAGTAAGGAAAAATATTGAAACCATGTTATCTAATTTGTATTTTGTTCATGTTCTTGTTCTCTCAATATTACATTTTTTTTCCTATTTTCTTTATACATATTATGAAAACAAAACTAATCGTAGAAAACAACTGCATTAAACATATTTATTGTAACAACATTCTTACACGTGATAACCTATTATTTTTGCAACTCCCCTAGTTTTATTGGTTTTTCGGTTGAAGGACCTGTCTTATAAATGTGATCCAAACAACAGAATCGGGCTGGTATCTGTGTTATTAAGCTTGATATAAAAACTGATCATTTATCTATTCAATGTTTTTAATATAGTGATGTTTGCTTTCAGATTTACGGCCATAAAAATTGAAGATTCCTCAAAGGCACCACAGGAGCACACGAGTAGCTCAATAGACTACTTGTAAGTGGTAAGTGATTTAGGATTTTGATTGATTAGTACAACAAATCAATATATAAGTAGTTTGCATTACAGTTTCTTTGATCAACTTTTGTTCAAACCAAGGTGGTTCTTGATTTGTTGTGAAGTTTAAGTGTAAAAATAGGTTATTTGAAGTACATGCTCAATAAATCTCTTTTTTTTTTTTATGTTTTTTTTATTATTGTTCGTAACTCGATTTGACATTTGTGTTAGTTTAGTGAATCATTATGTTTCTAAATTCTTTTTCTTTTCTTTGTGTTAGTTTAGTGAGATGATAAGGCCCTTGAGCGGGCAAGGCTCCAAGAGAACAAAGAGAGAAACTAGAAACAATTTTCTTTTCATTCATAACTGATACTAATGCAAAGCTTACATATAAATAAGACTAAATGATGCAATCATCAATAACCGTTACTTGTACATATATGACCCCCTAATCTAGGAATTGAAATACATGCATGTAACTGACTCATTCATGCAAATAACTACTTCAAAACCAAACGTGAATGGATGCATAATAGATGGAGACATTGGTTGACATTCTTTGGACATGGTCTTGTCATGCACGTATCAGCAGGTGAGTGATATTACATCATCTACTAAATCATACAATTAACTGGGAGTATGCTAGTAACATTCATGTCTAGTGATCCCTTTTTTCTTATTATATCCTTCTGTTTGTTCCATCTTATTGATGTCCACATTTGTACTTCAGCAAGGTAAAGTGAAAGATGACCAAGAGTGGGAGATCCTTGAAACAAAAAAAGCCCTATCAAGAACTGGACCCATCGAAGCTTACAAACCAAAATTTGTCACTATAGCAGGAGCTAAAGGTTATATCATATAGACTACTTTCATGGTATAAAGTGGCACATTCAACCCCATTTGTTATTGGATGGTTGAGTTGGTTATATTTAACGAAAAGGGTTCAACTGGGCCAAATACATAAACATTTATTTATATAATATCACTAAAAAAAAAGTGATATTTAGCACTACATTCTCGTGCCCAAATTACAAAAGATGTCGACCCAAACAAAAAAAGGCACAACATGTCGTACCTTTTTGGTAGACCCAATTTTGTTGACCCAAAAAAATTTGGCACGACATACTTGTGGGGCCCAAAAAGAATTCAACCTGAAAAAAATGTTTGGCACGACAGATTTATGCAAAATGGTACAACTTTTTTTTTTTTTTTTTTAATTTATCTTTTTAAAATAATAATAAAACGACTTTTTAAATACAGAAAGGCACGACAAGGTCGTGCCAAACTGTAATTCCACGTGGCTGAAACTGCAAAATGGGACGATCCACGTGGCACGGTGGTTCAAAATGGGGACGACACGTTGAGTGTAATTTAGGGACGACAATGCGTCCAATATTTCTGGTGGGCAAAAAGCGACAAAACTGCGGTTTTTCGATTTTTCGATTTTTTCGAGAAAAATCTACCAAAACAAATACAACATGTAATCAATCACAATCCACAATTCCAATTCGATAATATGATACAATACCAAATTACTAAACGGATTGAATAACATTCCACAATTCCACGATACCATTCGACAAATATGATATAAAGTAAACTACTCTTAAACTATACAAGGCGCAAATTTCCTAAATAACATGTCTCAAACTAACAAGTCACAAGCTTATAAAGCTAACATGTCTCAAAGTTTTAAAGTTAACATAAATCCACGATATCATTCGACAAATTCAATACTATTCCATAATATTAACAAGTCTAAAACTCACAAACTAACTTCCTGTTGGAATTATATAACATGACTAATCATAAATATAAAAAATAAACATCAAGTACACATGCGGAAGCGTATAGGAACATATAATGAATAATTAATTAACTAAAGAATAAAGTATGCGTACCTTTCTTGATTCTAGCCGAACTAGAATCAAATCCACAAACTAGCAATTGAGATAAACCCTAATTAGGGTTGGAGTGCTAGTCGACTTAATAAAGTCGAATAGTGTAAATCACCAAAATCTAAAGTAGGATTTCTCTACGATCATGTACGCGCGTATTGTTAGCGATTTAATTAGAATGCTAGTTCAAATCACGATTAAAGCATACAACAAACAAGGTTTAGCTTTAATAGAATAAATATATATCAAACCCATTAAGTTGCACCTGTCAAATACATATGCAATAGGTAAATAAAAACATGAAAGCTATGCACATGACAATATGACATGCGTATGAAAAATTCATGCATGGTATGTATATCAGATTCACTAAGATATCATCATGATTCAATACATAAGATATCTAGTGGAAAAGTTAGTGTCAATCGTCTTTTTTTCTTATCCGTACGAATTAAAACAAAAGAACAAAAGGGTGTGTATATATATAGCATTAAACCTTGTCCAACAAGTCATTGCAAGTACCTCCTTAAGTTTCAAAACTCGACACTTAACCCCATCCTTTTTCTTAGTTCGACCATATAAATATTTCGTGATATAATTAAATCTCATACGCAACGCGTGCAATCCCATAGGTCTCGAGTTCGATCCTAACTCACGACTACTAATTTATATCCATAAAACTAACAGCTCCCACTTGGATATATCTTAATAGAGTGATCACATCGGTTTGCGTCTAGCAACACTTCGATGCCTCTAGCACGACTCGAGTAAGGTCTCCTGGAAAAAACCTTTTAATGATTTCTCATTATTATTATCCTTTTGTTTCTAATACCATGTTAAATAAAGATATGGAATTAAGTCATTCTTTATTCAACCATTCTATTTCTCGTTATAGTGATTGAACAAGATTACCAAATCTTCTGAACATATTCAGGGGAGAACTTTGGGCGTGACCACGCAAACATCTTGTCAACCCTACGAGGGGCCCAGCAGTATTAAACTCTAAATAAATTTGAAGGAACAAATTCTATTTTTGACTACAAGAATAACCCATGAACTTTGCAACACTTCAGGAAACAACCCTTATGACTACCAGTTCATTATAGCGTTAAGTTGTTCCACAGAAGTGCACTATATTCATGACACTTATCTGGTATCTCAAGTCTGAGGATAACTATTCATAATTTACTTAACAACAATATCCATAAAGTAAATTATGTAGTTGGGATAAGTCCTATATTCAATTCATTGAATATCATCTGAAATTGGTATGCATTCTCATCAATATACTTTCAAGTATATTCTACCATATCTCTCAGATTTGTCTTAGTTTAATAATACTCCCATATCATTAATTGACAACGGATGATTTAGAATAAATAAATTTATTCACGGATTAAACATGCAAATATATGATACAATATATTATAAAATCAAACATACCAAGTACTTGATTTACTATAACAATTGTTTAACATCCCTTATCCAAATACCAAATAGATCAATGCATGAAAATTCCTGTTGATGAATTATGACTCAAGTAATGACAATCATACTTGTTGACAAGGCATAAATCAACCAACTTGATCTATCGTAATTTTGAGAATACTTATTTTAAGAATTCAATTAGTGAAGTCCTTGTATATGTGCATTCACCAATCCACATAATAATTCATAAAGTGTGTGACATCCTCTATCACCAATTTATGACAATTTAAACTTTCAAATATTTTAAAGTTTAAAGTATTCTTATTCTTTTAATGTATAATGCAACTGCGCTCTTAGTAGCACAACTAGTTCACATGGCCATTAACAAGGATGAAATCCTACCATGACTAGTATCGAGTGTCATCTCAATTAAACCAGCATCATTGTATACAAACAACAATATGCTCATTAAAACTCCGTAAACTTTAATATCTTATTGTGTAATGTTTGATGTCTTCCAAACATTCAAGTTTGAAGCTGATGACAATTTGCACAACAATTGACATATTGTTCATCCATAGAATCTAGGAGCAATTCCAGGCTGAGGATGTAATTCTTTTAGAATATTCATTACACAAATTATCTAATAACTTTTAATTAGATATCAATGTTGTCAAACCATCTATCATTCAAGAATGATACAACAATTTGAATACACAACATGATGTACATGATGAATCTACAGGTCAAACTTAGATTTCATTTATGTTCTATCTTGTCAAAAGATATTTATCCATTTCCCAAATGATATATCATGTTTTATTAGAATCATTTATTTTACTGCACATGTTTATTAATAATAAACATATATTCCAAGATTATATGTTTCAATTCTTAAATCTTACAAGTGAAGTTTCATTCCAATCTAAGACTTAACATTTAGCTTACAAGGAATGTTACTTCCTATATGTTATACAACATATAAGATTTAAAAACCTTAACATATTACTCCCACTAGCTTTCAGGAATACTTAAAATTTATCTTATTTCAATTATAAATCAAAACTAGGATTTAATAATTAAATATAAGAATAATTTCATAGATGCATGCATTTATCCATTCATGAATTATTGCACTTCGTACACTTCTAAAGATTATATGAATTCAAAAAACCTTTCAATTACTTACCGTCCTCGCTCAAGTAATTTCTCAGGAAAGAGTTTTGATATTCCATTGTCATATTTCATATTAATGAAAACAAGTATGACAATTATCATCTTTATATATTTAATGTGTCTAGAAAAGAATATTCAATCATAATTAATTGCTTAAGTGTGATCAATAATCTTGCCATGCATTAAATATGTTTACAATATTGTCCATATGATTTCTACATAGAAATTCAAACCACTAGGGTTTTTCATCTCTTTGAAGAAACTCATTTCCATTCTCTAGTCTAACTATTAAGATAAACCAAATTTCCAAAATTGATTATCTTTATGGACAACATCTTTAACATTCATAGTATGAGTAATTTACCCAATTCAATATTTGGTAATCCATCATAATGATTATCAGGTTTACTAGAATCCTGTAACTCATGTTCTTCTCAACATATAAATCAAATATCTGAGATATCCTTGCAGATCTATGAATGAAAATTCCATCATCTTGAGGTCTATCATTTACATGTCTAACCTCATCATGATATTTACTAGTGTGTTTTAGAAGATTATGTATCTTGTAATTTTATCTTTCAAAAAAAAAACTCCCACTTGCCTTTTGTAATATATATAGACTATCTATATATACTTAGCAATTAGAGCAAAACTACATTGTTATCTTTTTGGGACATTACAAATACACATTGATAATTCCTGACTTAAGTTTGTTAATAACCTATTCATAAGTAGTTTAACATATTTAGAATCATCAATTATTAAAACTTAATGTGATTCATCACATTCCATAATAAAATGGTGTTTTATTAATCTTCTAGATTGGAGTCATATTGAGTATATTCAATTTTATAACCTTGTTACTTTTTAAGAAAGAAGTTATGGTTATCATGAATCAAACAAATCAAATAGAGTTTAATTCTCCTAACTGAACATACCATCAACTTGTGGTATTCATTAGAATTAATATTGTAAGACAATCTAACAATATATATGATAAACATACTCGTTTTGGCTTACCTATTCACCAACTAAGTCAACTTAATGGTATAATAGACTTTTCAAGCCAATTGCATGCTTTATAACACAAGTACTTTTAAACCAAGTCACTTCATATCCATGTCTCAACAAGAAACATAAACTGTTATAATCCCATTATACGTTATAAATCATTGATCAACTCAATGACTTCTTGTATATGTCTTAATTAAAAAACATAACAAGTTAACGTCTTACTTTATTATAAGGCTTAAAAGACTTTATGTTTATGTCTCTACAATGAATCATAAACATGTTTAACTAAAGTAATTATGAACACAACTCTTGGTTTCAATAATAATTTCAAGTTAATTTATTTTACTTCACAATAATGTAGGACTACATTATTTTTCATTTATGTCATTCCAAAATACATAAATAAACAAATTGAAGTAGTATTAGATTACTTCATTTAATTTTATGTCATTCTAATAATACATAAATATTTAATTTGAAGTAGTCTTATATATCATTTTGACACATGTTCTAAATACTTGTTTAATTTATAAACTGCAAATATGTCCATGTAAGGTCTGACTTTACATAAATATTTACCTTTCGATCACAATCTCGCCAAGTTCTGACATGACGTAAATTGCAACACCAAGTGTTTCTTAAATTAGATATGTACAAGTTATATTAGAACGTTAGTCTCTTACCTTGCAGTCAAGAGAATCCATTAAATCATATACCTATATGTTGTACCTTGCACACAATATAGATTTCTCCCACTTGTGCATGGAACAACATCATGTAGCAGATAAACAACACGACATATGTTTGTTTATGTGACCAATATGATTGTGTCATTGATATTAGCATAACTAGTAGATGTAGAACCACTTCATTGTCTAATAAGGAAACGTACATGACTATCCTTGAAAATATAAGTGTCTACAAGTGGAAAGTAATTATCTTAAGACATTCTAGAGATAATCTGGGTTACTACCAAGATGACAAAGCTTGTAACTCCCACTGAATAAGAGATCATTACATTAATTCCTTATTCAGTAATAAGAACATAACACTCCCACTGGATTTGACAACATTGAAAGTGTTTCATTAACCAGTAAAAGAAAATAGTGTTCTATTTACTTCCCTACACCTTTGAAAAAGTCCATATATAACAATTACTTATGTACTTAAAGAGTGTATTCTACTATGTAGATGATGAATTATCCATCAATGATATTAACTTGAAAAATTGGGCATGCAATTTCTTTCTTAATAGTTCTACTATTCCAACAATTGTAAGTAATACTTTTAAATGGTCAAAACAAAACAACTAGATAAAATATGCTAGTTTGTCTTTTACCAATTATTCAGTAATTAGTCTAGCTTCTAATTTAATAACTCAGAAATATGCAATTTTCTTAACTATTAAAATTTGCTTACGAGTTATGTATTTAGAATTTAGACAATTCTAATTGTCCTATCATACCTTTCTTCATTCATGAAAAGGAATAGGATTGAATCTCACTCTGTATTATGAAAAGAGGACTAGGTTTATTCTTTTAGTAAGGTTGACTCTACTAAAAAACCCTTACAGGTGTAGATTAATTTACCAATACAGGAATAACCTACGTTTACGGTTTAATGTTGCATTAATACATTTAAAGAATTAGCAAAATTCAATTTTAGTATTTTCGATAATTAAACTTTTCAAGAAAATAAAATACCCAAGGTAATATTCCTAAAACCATAGAATTTTCTCAAAAACTGTTAATACAAATATCGTCATTAAACGTTATTTATATTTTTGATCTTTGCCTAAGTTTTGTTAACGACAAAAGTAAATTTAATTTATAAAAGCTTAAAGCTTGTCAAGTTTATTAGATATTAAAACAAGCTTTCTTAAACAATATATTCATCATTCAAGCATTTACATTTATGATTAGTAACATCTTGATATGACTCTAATCATTATGTATGATAATAGTTTGTAGAATGTGTTAGGTTCTTAAAACCAAACACTACTTAAGCATTGGCATATTTCTATTAATAGTAATACAACATTTGACATCATGTATTACATCATGGAAATCATTGGAAGATTCCATTAGATATTTTGTGAAGATTTGTACTCTTCATATCTTGCACAATCTTACTTAGATAGAGTTGACTTTAGACAAGATTTGATATCTTGATGGCGGTACCAATTTGGTACAGGCGGAACCCTTTTAGGGGTCCGCGGTCCGTCAGACGCTCTGTCCCAAATTGGCTATAAATAGCAATGCCAAGCCAAGTAGTTTCTTATCCCTTTCTAACATACTCTCATACATATCTTCTCTCTAACCTTTCTAACTCGGTTTCATATCATATTAGTGATCTCTTTTGTAGCAAAGAAGATCAAGTCATATTCAAGCTTCAACGAGAAGTTGGAAGTCTTGTTTGTTTAGTGTTGTATGATCTAGTGTTGATTCATACTTCATTGTTGTATCAAACCATCATAATCTTGTGAGTGTGAGTGGTTAGTATTTTAGTCCTCAAAATACATTGTGTGTGGGAGTAGTTGTACCCTTGGAAAGAACTCGACATCTAGCTTAGTGTCGGAAATAGTGTAAGCGAAGTGTAAAGGTTTTCTCCGCCGGTGAAAGGAGCTTGTTGACTAGTGAAGTTAAACTCTCGAGTGTGAGACTCGGGGAGTGGAGTAGGGCAAGGAAAAAGAGTCCTTGTAGGCCGAACCACTATAAACAACTTGTTGTGGTTTGATCATTTCTTTCCTTATTTACTCATTACATATTGCTTGCATATTTCATTAACATACTCAAGATCAATATCAATTGATCTTTCAATAAGTTTCAAAACAAAGTTTTTAATCGGTAAACTATTCAACCCCCTTCTAGTTTTCTACAATTGGTACCAGAGCCTCGTTGCTCAATAATTTCTAAAATAACTTGTATTTTATAAACTTGAAACGATCCATGGATTCTGAAAACTTTAAAGAAGGGCAATCTATGCAAAGACCACCACTCTTTGAAACCAATGGATTTATCTATTGGAAAAACCGTTTTGAAACATATGTAAAATCAAAAGATATAGATCTTTGGTTTATTATTGTTAAAGGAGATTTTAGTTCTACAACAAAGGATATTTCCGTTGATGAACAAAAGAAATTAGTTGCTAAAAATAATGAAGCTAAAATGATGCTTTATAATGCTTTACCTAGAAAAGAATATGAAAGAATTTTTATGTGTGAAACCGCTAAAGATATTTGGGAATCTTTAATTGTTACACATCAAGGTAATTCACAAGTCAAGGATAACAAAATTGATCTTCTTGTTCAACAATATGAACAATTTGTTATCCTGAAGATGAAACCATTGATTGTGGCTTTGCTCGTTTTAACACTATCATTACATCACTTAAAGCACTTGATGAATCTTTTCGTAGTAAGAACTTTGTCGGGAAATTTCTTAGAGCACTCCATCCCAAATGGAGAGCTAAAGTGACCGCTATTGAAGAATCAAAAGATCTCTCAATAATGTCACTAGACGAGCTAATTGGCAACCTCAAAGTTCACGAAATGGTAATGGAGAAAGATTCGGAGATCATCAAAGGAAGAAAGGAGAAGATCAAATCCGTTGCTCTTAAAGCAAAGGCGGAATCAAGCGATGATGGTGAATCTTGTTCTGATAGTGAAGATGAGGAGTATGCCATGGCCGTTAGAGATTTCAAGAAGTTCTTTAGAAGAAGAGGAAAGTTTGTAAGACAACCTCGAGAAGAAAAAGCCATTCGAAAGATCGGGATGATACGAAGATTAAAGGTGAAAGAAAGTGTTTTAGATGTGGTGATGCAAGTCATCTCATAGGAGAATGTCCCAAGCCACCTAAAACCAAAACTCAACGAGCTTTTGTAAGTGGTGCTTGGAGTGATAGTGAAGACGATGAGGAATCAAGCAAGGAAGAGATCGCTCTAATGGCACATGAGTCAAATGAGGTACTTTCCGACTCTTCTTATTCTTCTATAGATAATGATACCTTGCAAAAACAATATAATCAATTGTGTGAGCTAAGTCTAAAAATCATAACTAAAAATAAATTTCTAAAACCCAAAAAGGAGTTTTTGGAAAATGAGGTATATGAGTTAAAAGAAAAAGCAAAACGTCTTGAAAAAGGAAAAGCAAATGACGATGATTGTAAATCATGTCAAGAGCTTAATCTTGAAATAGAAAAACTAAAGCTCACACAAGAAGTTTTAATAGAAAATAATTCTAAGTTTAAAAGGTTTAACAAAAACATCGCTCTTGCCGATGAAATAGTTAAAATTCATAAAACACCAGGAGACATGAATGGGCTAGGTTTTAATGAAGTATTAATTCCAAAGAGTCAAAACAAAACGGTCGAAAAAGAAGAACATTCATGTCAAAACTGCTGCGATGCAGCACGGACCGACGGAACCAAAATAAGGGTTCCGTCCGTTATGCAAAATGGTACCGCGGGTACTTCAGTGAGAACGAGAATGTTCGCAATACGGACCGTCTTGAATTTGTTAAAATAAAAAAGAAAACCAATGATAATGTTAAACTAAAACCAGCCATTATATCAGGAGTAGGACTTGTTAAAAATGAATTTAGATCAAAAACTACTCAACAACGATATAAAACTTCTTTTGCCAAACGCCCCTTTCCTAAGAGCAACCACAACGTTCAACCTAACTACCAACACAACGGTTGGAATCAAAACTTTCCTAGACCATATCAAACTCCAGATTACATGCCATGGAACCCTTACCCATCATTTCCATACATGAATCAAATAAATGGTATGTTTAACCCAAACGGACCCATGAGATATTGGGGACCAAATGTTTGAGTTATTTGCTTCTTAGGTATGTTTGAAAGTTGGATTGGAACCTGATGAATGGATAAAAGATAGTGGATGCTCACGACACATGACGGGCAACAAAAGTCTCTTCTCATCATACCAAGAGTATGACGGAGGTAATGTCACTTTCGGTAGCAATCTCAAAAGCAAAATCATTGGCAAAGGTACGATTGCTCATAACTCTCTAACTATTGAAAATGTTGCTCATGTGGATAGGTTAGGATTTAATCTACTTAGTATTAGCCAACTATGTGATAAAAAGTATAAAGTACTATTTGATGAAAATGGTAGTAAAATACTAAAAGATGGTATCACCATAGCTAAAGGAGTTAGGAAAAATAACATATACGTCATGAAAATAGATAAAACATATAATGACAAACTTTGCCTAACAACATTAGGCGATAGCTCATCTCTTTGGCATAGACGCTTAGGTCACGCTAATATGAGACTTATACAAAACCTATCTTCAAAAGAGTTGGTTAGGAATTTACCAAAACTAAAATATGACCAACACTTTTGCGACGCTTGCAAAATTGGTAAACAAACACATAGTAGTCACAAATCTAAAAATATGGTATCCACATCTAAGTGTCTAGAATTATTACATATGGACTTGTTTGGACCATCCGCTATAAGAAGCTATGGAGGCAACTTATACACTTTGGTCATAGTAGATGATTACTCAAGGTTTACTTGGACATTATTTTTGAAAACCAAAAATGAAGCTTTTGATAAATTTGAAATACTTAGCAAGAAAATTCAAAATCTTCTAGGTGTCAAAATTGTGTCGATCCGAACGGATCATGGTCGTGAATTTGACAACGAAACTCAATTTGGAAACTTTTGTGATACAAATGGTATAACACATAACTTTTCAGCTCCACGAACACCTCAATCAAATGGAGTAGTAGAACGTAAAAATAGAACAATTCAAGAAATGAGTAGAACAATGCTTAATGAACAAAACATTCCTCAAAAGTTTTGGTGTAACGCCGTTGACACTTCTACATATATTTTAAATAGAGTCCTAATACGTCCTTTCTTAAACAAAACACCATATGAACTTTATAAAGGTAAAAAGCCAACATTAGGATATTTTAAAGTCTTTGGTTGTAAATGCTTTATTCTTAATACTAAGGATTATCTCACCAAGTTTGACCCAAAGTCTTATGAAGGTGTATTTCTTGGTTACTCTCAAACTAGTAAAGCTTACATTGTCCTAAATAAAGAAACAATGATAGTCGAGGAATCGTTGAACATAACATTTGACGAAAGTCCACCTCCCTCTAAGACATCACCTTTGGTAGATGATGACTTAGTTGAAAGTCAAATAATAGAAAGTCAAATTAATAATAACAAGGAAGATGAACCATTAAATAAGGAAATTGTCAACATCAAAGAATCTAAAAGTCATCCATTAGAAAAGGTCATAGGAAAACTTAATCAAAGAACCTTAAGATCACAAGCTCAAAATCAAAGTAATCATTTTTGTTTTGTATCCACCATTGAACCAAAACCCATAAATGAAGCAATAAAAGATGAATCATGGGTAATTGCCATGCAAGAAGAATTAAACCAATTCGTTAGAAATGATGTTTGGAAACTAGTTCCAAAACCCAAAGATCAAACTATAATTGGAACAAAATGGGTCTTTCGAAACAAAATGGACGAAAATGGTGTAGTATCTAGAAACAAAGCTAGGCTTGTTGCACAAGGTTATAATCAACAAGAAGGAATTGACTATGATGAAACTTATGCACCGGTAGCTAGACTTGAATCTATTAGAATATTACTTGCTTATGCATGTGCTTATGATTTTAAATTATTTCAAATGGATGTTAAAAGTGCTTTCCTTAATGGGTTTATTAACGAAGAAGTGTATGTTGCTCAACCTCCGGTTTTACCGACTTTGAGAAACCACATCATGTCTTCAAACTCAAGAAAGCATTATATGGCCTTAAACAAGCACCTAAAGCTTGGTACGACCGTCTTAAGACTTTTCTTATTGATAACAAATATACTATGGGATTAGTAGATAATACTCTTTTACTAAGAAAAAGAAATCACAAATTATTATTGTTCAAATATACGTTGATGACATTATATTCGGATCAACTTGTCAAGAACTATGTAATGATTTCTCTAAAATCATGCATGACGAGTTTGAAATGAGTATGATGGGTGAGTTAAACTTCTTTCTAGGACTTCAAATTAAACAACTAGAAGATGGTATTTTCTTTAATCAATCTAAATATATAAAAGACATGCTTAAGAAATTTGGTCTTGAAGATTCCAAACCAACTAAAACACCCATGTCCTCGGACACTAAACTCACCAAGGACGAAGAAGGTGAATCCGTAGATAACACTAAATATAGAGGAATGATTGGTAGCCTACTCTATCTTACGGCTAGTAGACCCGACATTATGTTTAGTGTTTGTCTATGTGCTCGCTTTCAAGAAAACCCAAAGGCATCACACTTAGAAGCATTAAAAGGGATTTTTAGATATATTAAGGGAACAACGTGTTTAGGATTATGGTATCCCAAAGGAACGGGTATAGAAACCATAGTGTATGCCGACTCGGATCATGCCGGTGATTATGTCGATAGAAAAAGTACAAGTGGTATTTGCACTTTTGTTGGACATTGTCTCACCTCATGGTTTGCAAAGAAGCAAACGGCTTTAGCCATCTCTACTACTGAAGCCGAATACGTCTCAGCCGGAAAAGCATGTCAACAAGCTCTTTGGATGAAGCAAGCTCGTAGACTACGAAATTCATCTCAACGACATTGTGATACTTTGCGACAACAAAGGAGCCATCGATCTCAGCAAGAATCCCGTTCAACATGCTCGTACAAAGCACATTGAAATCCGTCATCACTTTCT
This sequence comes from Chrysanthemum makinoi, assembly GCA_910596185.1. Taxonomy (NCBI): domain Eukaryota; kingdom Viridiplantae; phylum Streptophyta; class Magnoliopsida; order Asterales; family Asteraceae; genus Chrysanthemum; species Chrysanthemum makinoi. The sequence continues at coordinate 134,647,327 of OU343224.1, read as the reverse complement.
TCGCGACAATGTTCAAAAAGGAAACATTTCAATCGAGAAAGTATCCTCCGAAGACAACATTGCCGACATCTTTACTAAACCTCTTAAACGAGAACCTTTTAATCTTCTTAGACTTGGTTTAGGGTTAATGGAACCAAACATGTAGGATAAACATAGCCTAAAACATTAGAATAGTCAAACCAAAACAATTTTGTCTTGTTTACGCTCTGTAGCCACGGCACCAACGACAACACGGACGGAACCAAAATTTGGTGCCGTCTTGTCCGTGGTGTCTACAGAAGCAAAACAGCTTTATACATAACATCTTCTTCCTCACAACCCACTTTACCAAAACGTGTAAAACTTAAACCAAGCTCATTATTGTCATCTTCCCACTCACTAATCACTGAAGATAACATCATTGTAAGTATCCTAACTACATTTCATCTCTTAATTCGGAGTCTAGGATTCTTATTTATGCACAAAACTATCACAAATCATTACATGGGGTTTTATGTATGCTTTTATACCAAATATGAATTCAATTGGCAAATTGCATAACTAGTCATTCAAATTAGGTACTACATTATCATATTGCATAAACAAATCATGTTTCCCACTAATTGATAGATAATAAATATAAGGCCTTATTCAAACAACCAAACACCCCATGTCAAAAGTTTTGAAAAGCTTCTCACTTGTAGGAAAACATTCTTTCATTGCTAATACAAATAGAAACGTTAGAATTTTCATCACTTGCATGCTCTTGAATACTAAAGGTATTGCATAACTAATATGCACTCCTGGGTATATTCAAATATAGCCACATTGAATTAGGAGCATTTGGGTTATCTCATGGTATTTGCCAAACACTCCACTAAAACCATTTTGTGCATAAAATGAGTCGAGATAACCGCAACTCCAAATTGTTTTCATATAGGCACACACTAGAATCAAAAACGTTAAAATTTATCTTAATTTTTTTAACATGTTAACTCTTGTCCTTAGGAATAACCATGGTAGCCGCAAGATTCTATGATCACAAAGACACTCTTAACTACATTCCCAAACACCACAAAACCAAAGGACTCACCAAGGAACAAGTAGAAATATTTAGGGGTCTAGAATCAAGGTATTTCCACGAGGGTAGAACCATTCACTCATCCTTCCTTGAGCATACCAATCTTCGTGAAGAACTAGCCGCCATTCAATTCGATTGTCTTCTTGACATTGATGAACCAATTTGTCCTAGGTTTGTGTTAGAATTCTATGCTAGTGTGACCGGTTTTAGTGATGAAGATGATGAGTTTTGTCTTAGCTTTAGAATCAACCAAAATGACTACACCATCACTTTAAGTGAATTTGCTAGAGTACTAGGAATTCCCAACCGAGGAACTTGTGTCTACACGGATAAGTGGTCACTCACGGCCCTTGATGCAATCAATGACCGCTCTCTTCCCTACATAACCCGTTTGGCCGATAAGGATGTCATCCGTGAACACCTTTTTAACCCAAAAACGGATACAACCCGAGTAACCCGAAAGGGAAAAGAGGTAGACCGAGATCCATATGGAATGGAGCTCAATGAACTTAAGCACGAATTTAAGAAATGGGAGGAGTTACTTAGAGCAAACGTCATTAGCACCATAGGGAATAGGGATCACATAAACGCTTGTCTTTGTCACATGCTTTACAACTTGTCCACCAGACAACCATTCAACTTAGCCTACTACATAGCTAGGAGAATGATTGATATTCCAACTCAAGGATCCGTTGCTCTTCCATACGGGATGCTTCTCACCCGTCTCTATAGAAACTTCACTCCAATTCCACCAACCCCAAAAGGAATGCACCTTCACTATGAACTCATCCCTCACATCTTTGTACCTTTGAGTGATGCTCGAGTTGCTAAGACTAAAGGCAAGAGAGCTAAACCTCCAACTCCTTCATCATCATCATCAAATAGCTCCGAGGATGGTCTTCCAAGCTCTCATCTTCCACCTCATGAGTATTACGCATCTCTTCCCGAGATTGAGAATGAATCAGCAGAATTCAAGCAAACTAAGGGAATGTTCAAGTGCCTTGGTAGGATGATGAACAAGATTTACAAGAAATTGGACAAATAAGGGTACTTTAAGGAGTGTTTGGAACAATGCTTTATCATTAATGTTTGATACAATTTAGTTGTTTTTATTATGTAGGATGATAATATAACTTAAAACAATGGTGTATGCTAACAAACTCATGCAGGGGGATAGCACAAGTATGCTATCAAATTTTACCCATTTTCACTATATTGTGAAAATCAATAAGCCTTGCTCTTAATCTATGCTCCACTATGTTTACATATGTGTTATTTACTTTTCCTAACTAGAAATGTTTAGTATAACAAGTTTTGAGAAAAATTTCAGGGTTTCGAAAATTTCAGGTTTTAAGAAACATTCTGTCCAAATTTCAGCACTCCACGGATCAGACGGCACCATTATCTTGGTACCGTCCTTTATGCAATTTGGTACCGCCATATCTGCATACTGGCGGACCAGAGGCGGCACCCTTTTTTGGGTTCCGTCGGTGTATGATTTTGGTGCCGTGGATCCTCCAGGTAATTTTCTGAATTTCGACTCTTTCGTGATTCCAAATTATCTTCCATCACTTAAAAATCAACCTTAACTAGTTTATACTGTTATTAGAACTAGTATTATTCACTAAGGGATGTAAGAAATCCATTTCCCACCAAAATTCAAAAATTTGAAAAATCCACCCAAGGAGCCCTTTGGCATAAAGGAAGGAACCAAATTTTGGTACCTTCAAATCCGTGGGTAATCTGAATATTAGGAAATTCCACTCACTAGAACACATTTATTGCATATCTTTTCTTCTTCACTCCATCTTCTTTGTATGGATTGACTTGGGTGATATGACTAGCATTCAACCCACTTCCAAATCATTAGGAACCTCATCTCTTCAATGGTTCAACATCAAATCAAACCTTTCTCAACAATTTCTTACCTCTATAAATTGAAAGGCTTTACCATGATCATCCTCACACCTTCTTCATTCTCATTACTATCTAGCAAATCAAAACCCAAGTTAAAATGACTAAATCATCACCAAAACCTTGCAAGAAAACCGCTAGAATGAGCGTAAGGCCTTGTTGTTTTGTCAATCTTAGCTCATCATCCGAATCTTCACCACTCACAATCTCATCTCCCATTAGAGATGATACACACCTTACCTTAGCTACACCTACTTCATCACACATTGTGATCACCACTCCACCACCAATAAAAACACCTACTTCACCTCCACCGGCACCCATCCAAACATCCAAAACACCCTCACCACCTTCACCAAGGTCTCCCACTCTCACTCCCATGGAGTTATTTTCAACTCCACCAACATCACCAAATCCTTTCCTAGAGGACTTGGAAGACTTGCCTCCTAGGCCAAGTCATCCACCACCATTGCCATCCTTTGGCACCATTGAGCGAATCGCTCATGAATCACCTCGGTCATCCATTGACCCAAACGCCCCATTAGGGCCAAGACCTCTCCTTTTCCACCCCATTCACAAGGACATTCATGGTCCTTTATACGGGGATCATCCACTTCCATCATCAATGTCCCCTCATATTGAGGACATTCCGGAGAGCATGTGGGATGACAATCCCACTAGAGAGGAGATTCAAGCCGAACTCCACAACCTCCACCAATTCAAAGGCATGGTGGATTCTCACTTAAGTGAGACAATGCAAATGCAAAGTGCTTTGCTTGCATCCATCATGACCACTCCAAACATCCCCAACACCACCAACACATCCACCATTCCACCACCACAACCTCCCCAAACTTTCTACCCTCCAAGGCATGGTTGCTCTAACTTGTGAGCAAGCGGGTCAAACCGTGGAACGAACCCGGATTATGGTCCATGACTTCCACGAAGAAATGAGGTTCATCCTCAACCACATTCTTGAGCGTCTCAACGCTCTTTCCCATCCACCATCACTTTAGGATGGTTTTAAAATAGTCTTTCTTTTATTTGCTCTTTTAGGATAATTTTTCATTTTCTTGTACTAGAAACACATCATTGTGTTCTCTTTTCATGATCTTTACTCATGAAAAATTTTAACTAATGAATGTTGTTTCTTATATTGTTGGTGTCATTACATAGTGTTTGGAAATACTTGTGAATGCTCATTATTACTAACAATTTTTTTATTTTCACAATCCATGTATCTTCCCACAAAAGCACCCAATTTAGGGGGAGCTTTGAACAAGGGGAGATAATAGCTCGGGCTCATTACATTCCGCATAGCCTCTTCTTTTTGTTGAGACAAAAGGGGGAGAAAATATAGAACTTGGAAATTATTTATATTTGACTTTTCTGAAAAAGTCAAACTGCATACTGACTTTCTGAAAAAGTCAACATCATGCATCAACTAGTGAATTCTTTGACTTTCATTAAAAGTCAAATTTCATACACTTGCATTATCATTTTCTTTTCAAGCTCTAAAACTAATATTTTTATAACTCTTGTACAAACTTTGTTTCTTTTATAAAATTAAATTTATATTTTGTCCTCAACAAAAAGGGGGAGATTGTTAATACAAATATCGTCATTAAACGTTATTTATATTTTTGATCTTTGCCTAAGTTTTGTTAACGACAAAAGTAAATTTAATTTATAAAAGCTTAAAGCTTGTCAAGTTTATTAGATATTAAAACAAGCTTTCTTAAACAATATATTCATCATTCAAGCATTTACATTTATGATTAGTAACATCTTGATATGACTCTAATCATTATGTATGATAATAGTTTGTAGAATGTGTTAGGTTCTTAAAACCAAACACTACTTAAGCATTTGCATATTTCTATTAATAGTAATACAACATTTGACATCATGTATTACATCATGGAGATCATTGGAAGATTCCATTAGATATTTTGTGAAGATTTGTACTCTTCATATCTTGCACAATCTTACTTAGATAGAGTTGACTTTAGACAAGATTTGATATCTTGGTAAATCGGTGGCGGTACCAATTTGGTACACGGGCGGAACCCTTTTAGGGGTCCGCGGTCCGTCAGGACGCTCTGTCCAAATTGGCTATAAATAGCAATGCCAAGCCAAGTAGTTTCTCATCCCTTTCTAACATACTCTCATACATATCTTCTCTCTAACCCTTCTAACTCGGTTTCATATCATATTAGTGATCTCTTTTGTAGCAAAGAAGATCAAGTCATATTCAAGCTTCAACGAGAAGTTGGAAGTCTTGTTTGTTTAGTGTTGTATGATCTAGTGTTGATTCATACTTCATTGTTGTATCAAACCATCATAATCTTGTGAGTGTGAGTGGTTAGTATTTTAGTCCTCAAAATACATTGTGTGTGGGAGTAGTTGTACCCTTGGAAAGAACTCGACATCTAGCTTAGTGTCGGAAATAGTGTAGGCGAAGTGTAAAGGTTTTCTCCGCCGGTGAAAGGAGCTTGTTGACTAGTGAAGTTAAAACTCTCGAGTGTGAGACTCGGGGAGTGGAGTAGGGCAAGGAAAAAGAGTCCTTGTAGGCCGAACCACTATAAACAACTTGTTGTGGTTTGATCATTTCTTTCCTTATTTACTCATTACATATTGCTTGCATATTTCATTAACATACTCAAGATCAATATCAATTGATCTTTCAATAAGTTTCAAAACAAAGTTTTTAATCAGTAAACTATTCAACCCCCCTTCTAGTTTTCTACAAAAACTATGATCCAAATTATCATAGTTCCATTACATCAGTTGATCTGCTAGTAACGAAAGCATATAATAAGGTAATCTGTCGAACAATAATTGGCAAACAATTTCCAATTCCTAGATCATTATGGGATTTATATTTTCCAACGCTATTGCAAATATAAACATGTTTCATCCCATCTTATGCCATTGAGTACAAGTCTCACTTCCTACTCAACTTAAGTGTCTAACTTAAAGAACTGCAAATATGTCCATGTAAGGTCTCACTTTACATAGAGATTTACCTCTCCATCACAATCTAGCCAAGTACTCTCATGACATAAATTGCAACTTCAAGTGTTCCTTTTAATTAGATGGCATATAACTTAATTTAAAAGGGTACTAGTTTTGATTTTATGTGGTCAAATCAAATATGTACAAAGATGTCATGCATTCATCTTGTAGCATAAATTTAATAAAAAAAACTTTTTATTAACAATTCATAAAGATCAAATTATCAAAGTTTTGATTGAGGTATTGGGTTCACCAATCAAGGAATTTAGTGTTAATTATCGTCCATTATACCGTACTTTTGCATAAGTGTAAACACTTAGTGTTCCGGGTAATTACCACGAAGTGGCATGGAATTAAAACTAATTCGCCCTTAAGATGAGTTTGCACATTTTATGGCTTACTAAGTAGCTCCATTCAAACTTACGAGAGAGGACCAGGTAAGCGCAAAAGCATAACCTTAGACATCCTTTCATTCTTATTTGTGCGCACTTCTTAATTAACCCCTTTATAGTTCATTCTAGTGGGTGAGCCGTTCAGACCATTTGTACCAAAGTCACCAATCAATTAAACTATTGAAAACTTAACTCTTCAAACAAATCAAATTTCACCATTGTTTAGTCCGTATTATTTTTCTATTCAAAATTACCCTTTGCTTAAAACTGTCTAACATAATAAACAAATAAGTAATAAATAAAAAATAAACAACTAAAAAACAATGCACACATAATAAACAATTTATACGTGTAAACAAGTAGCCACATGCAACTTATTCGATAAAACCCTATTAATAATCAATGTCTAGGTTAAATTAACGTATATATTAATTAGGGCTTTCACTCTCTCAATTGAAAGTGAGCCACATACATCGACGAATCGATTGTGTAAACCCATAATTAATGATATACCAAATTGCACATAATTGATTCATTAATGTATGTAATTGGAGTCTTCCCCAATTCAAGATTTATCGTAAATAAACATGTGATAAAAATATCTTAACAATTAAACAATATTCAAGCAACTATCCATGACAAACATGCATGTATCATCATGGGTATAACATAACAATTATTCACGTTGTCACAAGATCGCATACAATTCCATGTCACATAACACTTTATTCATGAATTTATCACGTAACAAATATATTAAATCTAGGTTTCGATATAGATAACATAACAATTAATATAAACCCTAAAAAATTTTTAAGGAAATCGATTAAAAATTTTTAGGGTTTCCACCCATAAAAAATTTTTTTCGATCCATAATAGATTTTTAAAACCAAATTAGGGCAAAAGCCCTAACCCTAAAATTAGGGTTTATATAATCATAACCAAAACCCTAGAATAAATCATATCAAACACAATACAATATCCGTTTTATTACGTGTTTAGTAATTAATTACTCATTAAAACCAATGACTCGTGATGCCGCTGTTGGAATTATATAACATGACTAATCATAAATATAAACAATAAACATCAAGTACACATGCGGAAGCGTATAGGAACATATAATGAATAATTAATTAACTAAAGAATAAAGTATGCGTACCTTTCTTGATTCTAGCCGAACAAGAATCAAATCCACAAACTAGCAATTGAGATAAACCCTAATTAGGGTTGGAGTGCTAGTCGACTTAATAAAGTCGAATAGTGTAAATCACCAAAATCCAAAGTAGGATTTCTCTACGATCATGTACGCGCGTATTGTTAGCGATTTAATTAGAATGCTAGTTCAAATCACGATTAAAGCATACAACAAACAAGGTTTAGCTTTAATATAATAAATATATATCAAACCCATTAAGTTGCACCTGTCAAATACATATGCAATAGGTAAATAAAAACATGAAAGCTATGCACATGACAATATGACATGCGCATGAAAAATTCATGCATGGTATGTATATCAGATTCACTAAGATATCATCATGATTCAATACATAAGATATCTAGTGGAAAAGTTAGTGTCAATCGTGTTTTTTTTTATCTGTACGAATTAAAACAAAAGAACAAAATGGTGTGTATATATATAGCATTAAACCTTGTCCAACAAGTCATTGCAAGCACCTCCTTAAGTTTCAAAACTCGACACTCAACCCCCTCCTTTTTCTTAGTTCGACCATATAAATATTTCGTGATATAATTAAATCTCATACGCAACGCGTGCAATCCCATAGGTTTCGAGTTCGATCCTAACTCACGACTACTAATTTATATCCATAAAACTAACACTTCCCGCCTACTACTCATAGTACTCGCCGCCCGACTCGTCACCCGCCTCGTTATTATCCTCACTATTATCATCATTATTATCCAAATCATTATTATCAACATGATCATCTTGGCGCAAATGAGGATTATTTTGTGAGTTGTACTGGTTAAGGTCTGGTGGCGGCATTGCATAGTTGGAACTAGAACCCGAGCACGTAGTAGAGTTGGGAAAGGTGGGACGATAACAACCGGCAAATGTATTATTGGGGTCGAAAATGGGAGCTTGGAAACCATCATGATCTTTTACTCTTCCACATTAAATATTTTTTTTAATTCTATAAATGTATTTAATTTTAAATTAAAGTATTTAATTATAAATATAAACTATTTAATTTTAATTCTATATTAAATAAAAGTATTTAAATTAAATAAAAATAATTTTTAAAATTAAATAATTTAATTAAAAACTGGTTTATAAAGTTTAAAAAAAAAATTTAGAGATTTACAGTTTGGGACGACAATGTCGTTCCAAAGTGTTTGGCGGGATAAAAAAAAAGGGCGGGATGTATTTATTTACGTGACTGGTTATTTATAAAGATTTTAAATTATAAAAAAACAAATAATTACAAAAAGGCACGACATCGTCGTGCTAATTTGCGTCGTGCCAAAATTTTTTAAGTTGACTGCCCTTTTTGTTGAAAACGTGTGGGTCCTACCGTCATTTTGGGACTACATTGTCGACCCAAACAAAATGGGTGTCTCCAATTTATGATTTTGGTGTAGTGTATAGATGCCTCTAAAATAAATAAAATACTAGCTAGAAAGGAATATGTCAATTGTAGTCATTAGTGTACATTTGATGCAAGCAATTACTAAATCGCTTTATGCACATAAATGTTTCAGATTGTAATAGTATAGATTGGAATATTCATTTAAGAATGTGGTGATAAAAAAGGTTACAAGTTGATTGCCACAAAGTGTTTTCGGTCAACAACACCCGACTTGCACCAATGGTTTACTTGCAACAAAACCCCCTCTTCCCCTCACCCCACCTGCCCATTAAGCTGTATTTAGTATAATGTATATTTTTGAAGCTTATTAGTGGGTTCTTTTGGTTGCAGGCTTTACAGCAGAGTGTTGACATAAACAACTACGAATATAAGAGGATCCCAAAGCCGAATGAAGGTAATTTAGCTTCAGGTGTAGTTCTTCACAAGTCATTTCATCTTCTCCTGAAGCCACGTCTCTTCTGAACTTAAGGGTTTGTGAAAATCATGTATTTGGATCCACTACTCTCGACTTTTAGAGATAAATAATATGCTCGTTAACTGCATTCAAATGAATTTGTGCCTTTGTGGTATCCCAACGCTAATGCATCACACTCTAGCTCTTTTTCGTTGCATAAAGTGAACCAGGACAAGGATCTTATAGGGGGCAATTCCGACCCATAGTCTTAAAGAGAGCCTATTTTGGTCACTATTTTAGTTAAATAGTTAAATGTCGGTAAAAGAATAATATCTCTAGGTCCAATGGTTAGAATTTGAGAAGTAGGATATTTGTTTAAGTTGCAGAACTTGTTCCATGAAACTCATTCAAGAGTTGAGGCTGATCATTCCAACTCCAGATAGCTATATGCCAACACGTTTATGCACCTTGTCATTCATCCGGATTTTGATTTGTTTACAAAGATCCCGATTACGAAAGAAGGATATACTTCATGAAAATATGAAATCTCTCATTAAGATTGCGTATGTAGGTGTTTACTTCATAATCGATCCTTATGTATCACCAATTAATTGAGAAATATATAGACAGCACCATAGTTCGAAAGCAACTAAGGAATCACAAATGTGCAGCTTGATTAAGAGTTCAATTGCAACCTACATTCAGTTAGACCACAATATAATGTTTGAATTGTAGTGACCTAATTTTAATTTGTAAGAAGTCACTAAATGCTGATAGAGATTGGCCCAACCAAGCCGCCAATCACCTCCATTATATGTGGCTTGTACACAACAAGCATTACTGGAAAAGTTCCTTTTTCTTCATGACTTCCAATTTCATTGTGACAGGTCTTATACAAAGTGTAAGTAGATTAAGAGCACAAATTTTTCTTTACAGGTGTCACACAAAATTTACCCTAAACATGCTCATGTTCACTATTTATCGCTTTCGGCCAGCAAGCAGGGACCCAAATGCCAAACATACACGGCATTCTGTCATGCTGCTATACATATATCAATAACAAGTTGTTTTTGTACATTGAACCATGGAAAAGAAACAGTTAAACTATCAAGAATTTGCAGCTATTACCTATTGGCGACTCAAGACTTGAAAACTTATAAATACTTTCAAATTTGGATATTGCACTTGTGAGAACCAATTTCTCAATTTTGCAAAGCAAGAAGGTCTATACAAACTCTGTGGTTCACAAAACACACAATTGTATGTTTTAAGCATTAAATATCGACAGTCTGAGTAAAAAGTTCATTGGCTCAATTACAACGTCAGATAAAAAAGATGTGCGCACACATTTTGTAAAGCAAAGCAAGCAGATTTGCTTCTCTGTGTATAACACATGGAATTGTGAAAATTCCAAAATTGTCATCCTATGCGCAATTAACATTTTAAGATTTTCCATTTCCATTTCCATGTATCCATTGGAACGCTGGAATTCCTTCTATTTTGCTACATCCTGTGGCCAAACTAGGAAATTTGATAATATTCAGTTGTGGAGTAAGGATCAAATAAGAAATAAAAGTAAAATGAGAAGGATGATAAATAATCACAGCCGCACATTTCAGATGCACCTACAAAAAGAGATGCATCTTCCATTAAATTCTTCTTCATCATTTGAAATGTGTGGCTGAAAACATTTCTCATTCTTCTTATTTTTATTTTTCTTCTTAGTGGATCCATTCCCTTCAGTTGTGAGCTTTTTAGTTTTTATTCGTGTTTTGAGAAAAGTGTTCAAGGGACTAATAACATACCTCAAGTGCGTGATCATATATGTTGGACTTCTTTTGGGAGAAAGCCTTAAATTGCCAATCTATATCTGATGAAGAAGCGGATAAAAATGAATGAATTAATTACTAAACGATTCCTTATTAATTAAGACCAGATGAATGAGTGAACTTTATTATGTTTGTGGAAAACAATTACATAGATAATATACTGTAGTACATAAAACAAAACAATTATATTACAGTATTATCATATCAAATATGGCTTTTTACCTTTAAAAGTAGTACCCATTGCAATGGAAAGATAAAACAATGAAACTTCTTGACGGACAAGCCATTTCAAACATCGGGTGTCTAGGATGTATTCTCCAGTTGTTAACTGAAAAGGAGAGAGATCTCCACCAATGATGTGATTCCATGACTTGTAATAACTCAACGCATCTTCTTCCTTCTCTTTCTTTCCATCATCATACACAAAACTCACGCCACACTCCCTTATATAAAACCAGCTGAATGAAGGAAGCCTGAATTCAATGGAAATAGTAAGTTGGTCACCATCTTCCATCTCATTCTCCCCAAACATCCAATGGCTTAAGAATGTTAAACACTTTCCACCTACATTGCATCCATCAACACAATGATTGTATATCCAGGTGAGATTCTTTGTTATGTTACTAATCCTGATATATGGGGAATATAATAACTGCTGATATGGAAATTTTAATGTCTGCACGTAGCAGAAATTCAGTCCTGTGAGCCTTTTAGAAGATGATGGAATGGTAAATGAAATTGAAGGCCCCTTGCTTCTACGCCTAATCCATGTTGGCATCACTTCCCCCCCATAAATTGTGCTGAATATTCCATATTCATAATACATCTGCCAAAACACAAATTAAATCAGAATAAATTATCTATGTATACATTAAAATTTTCATATCAACACATATAGTTAGTTAAAGGAACCTGGGTTTGAGATCTCTCTAGTCCACTTGCATAACAACAAGTTCCCACATGCCTTTCATTAATGAGCTCTAAGTTACTCCACCCCAAACAACATAAGATAGCATCATCAACACCTGCCACAGGTTGGAGTTTGATCATTCCTTCAATTTCAATGGATGAACCTGCTAAATCATATGAAGGCAACGATAATCTGAGTGGGGACATTTCTGGATCCAATGTAATTTTCTGTATCAAAGACTTAGAATTATTATAAGCCCAGCATGACAACTCTTTTAGTGTACGTGGAGGATGTTCAATTGACACCAGCATTTCACAGTCCTTCAAACTAAGTGTCTTTAGCCTAGGTAGACTTCTCACACAATTGGGCATTGAAACTATTGGATTACCATCTAAACATAAATACGTCAACATTGATAGGCAACTGAAGTCCATGGGAAAGGATTCACTGGACAGTTTATTATTGGGTAAAAGCTATAAATGCTTAACGTACTTTCCCCAAAAACTCATTATGCTCTATGTACTTCAAATATTGTCATTATACATAACCATTTTCATTTTAATTGGTTATGTCTACTGTTGTATAGGCACTTGTTGAACGGGTTAAAAGTTGACCCACTGTAACGCATACAACCTCAATCCTCTTGTTCAGATAGAATAAAACAGATAAAAAGGCAACTTTTGCTAGCGGGTCAGACTTACTCATATCGACCCATACTAAAAATCACAGTTTCAACCCAGGACTTGTAACCAAAGCGTGCCTGACCCAAACTTTGTACTTTTGCTTACTAGGTATGCAACGACAGGATGAAGTAAACATGTATAAGACAAAATGTGGATTACTCGCAATACCACACATAAACTGATCAAACTTTAGTTATAATCAATAAAGTGTCAGTCCATTATACTCTATGTACTTCTCGTGAAAACTCATTATGCTTTCTCAACTTTTTTTATTGTCATTATACATAAAGAAGTAATTAAGCATAATGAGTCGAAAATGGAAACAACGTTAAGTATAATGAAAATAAAAAAAGTTGAGAAAGCATAATGAGTTTTCACGAGAAGTACATAGTGTATTTTTGGCTTTTACCCTTTATTATTTGCAAGTGACAGCGTTACCAATGAGCTCGGGAAATAAATCATCAAGGACTTTAAATCTCTTGCTACAGCTTCCACAATGGCAAGTTCGCCCATATTACATCCATCTAGTAGTAATGTTTTGACCTTCTTCAGCTTGGATAAAGTCCTTGGAAGCTTTCTAAACTCTTTGCAGTTACTGAGATCAATGAAGACAAGCTCATCACAGTGATCAATTGATTCACTGACTTCAATCAAACTCGTGCAGTTTCTAAGAAATAAACTCTCAAGCGTAGGGAGTTCACAAAATCCAGCGATACAATTAAGCTTATAGCAGTAACTCAGATCCAGAATCTTCAACGAACCCAACAACCTGTCATCTTTTGAGCAAGATCCAGTCATCTGTTGAAATGGTATAATAGTTAGTGAAATGAAGTAACTGAACATGAATGTATAACAATAGTTGAAGTAGATGCTATTTTAATTTGTTTCTTACCATTTTTCTGCCTTCGAGTGGTTGAGGGTTACTACAAGCAACTAGATTCTCCATCGGCAACTCTGAAGGTATAGACTTAAAAGGAAACCTGTTGGTCCCAATATGAGTAAAACAATATAACGAAATTGCAATATAATGAATAACTTGTCAATATGTCTAACTGTCGAAATTTCTGTACATGTTCATCTATATATAGGTTTCTAAAGGGTGTCTCCAACAGACACAATGGTTCTGTAAATAACTGCCATAACTATAATAACTGCTATTCGGTTATTAAGAATGTAATAAGCAACTTTGGTCCTTCATGTTTCTTGTCTTGATGAATGGAGCAGTAGATCGAGATTATATGCTCACATTCTCCTCCTTAATCTTGATCGTTGCTTCGTCCTAAGTCTTGAACTCCGAGCATTTGTCGCATAGTCACGAACTTGAGTCTTGGTAATACTTTAGTTAGAATGTCTGCTCTTTGAAGTTCTCCGCTTACGTGTTCTACCTTGATATGACCATTCTCTACGCATTCCCGAATGAAATGATAGCGAATGTCTATATGCTTGCTTCTTCCGTGAAATACTGGGTTCTTTACGAGTTGTATAGCTGATATGTTGTCAACTCTAAGCGTTATCTTCTTTTCTTCTAATCCAGTTAATTCACTGAGTAATCGTTTCAGCCATAAGGCTTGACATGCTGCTGCTGTAGCCGCCATGAATTCTAATTCACATGATGAGAGCGCTACTGTCGGTTGCTTCTGAGTACACCAAGTGATAGGTGACTCTCCAAAGTAAAATACTATTCCAGTAGTTCCTTTTCCTTGATCTGTATTAACTCCATAACTACTATCGCTGTATCCTGTAATCTTGCAGCTTCCGTCTTTCTTGTATATTACTCCATGGTCTTTCGTTCCTTTGATGTATCGGATTACTTGTTTCACTGCCTTCAGGTGATGATCCTTTGGGTCTTGCATAAATCTGCTGAGTAGTCCAACTGAATAACTAAGATCTGGTCTTGTATGCAGTAAATATCTGAGACTTCCAATTAAGCTTCGGTAATAAGTTGCGTCAACTGGGTTTCCATCTTCCGCCTTGACCAACTTAGTGCCGGGGTCCATCGGTGTCTTCGTGTCATTACTGTCCGTCATGCTTGTCTCTTTTAAGATCTTGTTAATGTATCCAGTTTGCTTGATTGTAATCTCTCCTCCTGTCTGTGTAACTTCTATCCCAAGGTAATATGCTAGCAACCCTAGGTCGCTCATTTCAAATTTATCTTTCATCTGGGATTTGAACAAGTCTACTTCTTTCTTTGGAGTGCCTGTAATTATCAGATCATCCACATATACTCCAACGATAAGTGTAGAAGTCTTGCTTCTCTTTGTGTAGATTGCTTGTTCGAGATTACATTTCTTAAAGTCTAATGACTTTAATGTTTGGTCAAGCTTCACGTTCCAAGCTCTAGGTGCTTGTCTTAAGCCATACAAAGCTTTAGTTAGCTTGTAGACTTTTCCTAGGTTTCCTTGTTGAATGAAACCTTCAGGTTGTGTAACATAGACTTCTTCCTTCAATTCTCCATGTAAAAACGCTGATTTTACATCTAAGTGGTGTACTTGCCATCCATTATATGCTGCTAGTGCTAATATCAATCGAACTGTCTCTATCCTAGCAACTGGTGCAAACACTTCATCGAAGTCTATTCCCTGTTCTTGTACATAACCTTTTGCTACTAATCTTGCTTTATACTTTATGATCCTTCCTTGTGCATCTCTTTTGGTTTTATAAACCCATTTGAGTCCTATTGCTTTCTGATTTTCGGGCAATGTGGTAAGGGTCCATGTGTTATTTTTGTTGATTGAATCTAATTCAATTTCCATGGCCTCAATCCACTTCTCATCTTTTGATGCTTCCTTGTAATTACGGGGTTCTTCTTCTGTAAAGAATAAGCTTGGCGCTTCTACTTCACGTGCAGTTTGGTAAATTTCCGTAATATCCTTTAAACCTTGTATAGGTCTATGATCAAATCTAGGATCTGAGCTCTCTAATGAGCTTATAGTAGCTCTTTCTTCATCTGAGTTAGGGTTGAAAGTATATGATGGTGGTGTGATTGGTGAGGGTGGATCTAGTATAGGTTCTTGTTCTTGATACGTGTTGTCAGTGTTTTCTATGTTGACTGGTGTAGGATTATCATAGTCAACTCCATCTATTACAAAGGTAGTCCAAAACGTATCTTCAGTATTCGTATCCTCTTCATTATTATTCCAATCCCACGGTTTCGTTTCCATGAACTTTACATCCCTACTAACATGTTTCTTCTTTCCTACTGGATCATATAGCCTACATGCTTTTGATCCTTCTTCAACTCCTAAGTAAATCATTGGAATGCTTCTATCATCTAGCTTCTTTAAGTGAGGTATCGTTACCTTAGCATAAGTTGTGCATCCGAATATTCTTAGGTATTCTAGGTTTGGTTTTCTGTTGTAGAGGGCTTCATATGGTGTTTTATCTTCCAGGGCTTTCGTTGGTACCCTGTTGAGTATGTAAATGGCGTGCCTTACTGCTTCCGCCCAAAAAGTTAAGGGTAACTTCATCGCTTTCATCATACTCCTAGTCGTTGATAACACTGTTCTATTTCTCCTCTCTACTACACCATTCTGCTGAGGTGAGTATGGTGCTGTCAATTGTCTCTCAATTCCATTTTCCTTACAGTATTTGGTGAATTCATGTGATGTAAATTCACCTCCTCTATCAGTTCTTAACATCTTGATTTTCAACTTCAACTTTGATTCGATCTGATGTCTAAATTCCTTGAATGTGCTAAACGCTTGATCTTTCGAGTTTAGAAAGTAAGCCCACATAAAACGTGTGCAATCATCTACTAATAAGAAGATGAGCTTCTTTCCGGAATGTGTTGTTGGACTTATGGGACCACAAAGATCTCCATATACTAAGTCCAATGGGTTCTTTGATCTGAATTTAGCTTGGTTTGGAAATGGTGTTCTGATGTGTTTTCCTAATAAACATGCATCACAGATTTGTCCTGCATGCTTTATTCTTGGTATTCTATCCACTAAACCTTTCCTTGTCATTTTATCTATTGCATCAAAGTTCAAGTGACCTAATCTAGCATGCCATAACCATGCTTGGTCATCTACGTTTGCTAAAAGACATATAGGTGCTACTATATGCAATCTAATACTGTAAAGTCGATTCTTAGATCGTTCTACTTTCATCAACAACTTCTTGTTCTTATCATACAAAGTCAGTAAATTTCCATCCATGATGATCTTGCAACCTATTTCAGTAAGTTGTCCTAGACTAAGTATGTTGCTCTTCAGGTTTGGAATGTAGTAAACATCCGAAATCATTTTCTGTTGTAAGTTTCTACATCCTAATAGTATTGAACCTCTACCATTTATCTCTACATACGATCCATCTCCAAAACGAACACGTCCAGTGATGTTTTCGTCAATATCTTTAAAATGGCCTTTGGTGCCTGACATATGGTTGCTTGCACCGTTATCTAAGTACCATATGCTAGCATCTGTCGTAGCATATTTTCGGGGTTGTACTTTTTCTTCATTTAACAAGATTTCTTCAGTTTCGTGTGTAGCCATTAGCAATGATGGTTCATCGTCTTCTAAGATAAGGTTTGACTGTTCCTGAGTTGTTGGTGGACTTCTACAATCCTTCTTGTAGTGTCCGAGTTTTCCACAATTATAGCATGTGATTTTGCTCTTATCCCATCCTTGTTTTCCATTATTTGACTTATGGGATGAGTTTCCTCCATTCGAGTTGTTTCTATTTCCCTTATTCTGCCAGTTTCCACGTGAATAGTTTGATCTACCTCTATATTTTGTAAATCGTTTCTTATTTCTAGAATGTTCGCCTTGTGCGAATAATAAGTTGTCCTGGCTATCTACTTGTCCTCCCTTTCGGAGTTTTATTCTCTCCTCGAATGCCTTAAGTTTTCCTGTGATCTCATCTAACGTAATGTCATCGAGATCATTCGTCTGTTCTATGGATGCTACTATTTGAATGAACCTATCTGGTGTGGAGTCTAATAGTTTTCGAACTAAAAGTGATTCATCCAACTCTTTTCCTAATTCTTTTGCCTTCGTGGCGTAGCCGTTCAGTTTGGCTGTAAATGCATCCACCGTTTCATCCTCCTTCATCTGAAGAGTCTGAAATCCAATCATCAATGATTGTAATCGTGCTTGTTGCACCTTTTCTTCTCCAACGTGTCTCTTTTTCAACGAATCCCATAATTCTTTTGCTGTTTTGCAACTTGCTACTTGTAAGATCACATCTTCGGTTAACGCTTGATATAAGAAGGCGGTTGTTGCCTTATCCTTCTTAACATCTAATTGTGTATCGGCCTTAGGTTCTATTGTTTCCCATAATCCTTGTGCTTCTAGTATCACCTTAATTTGTATAGTCCAAACTGTGTAGTTTGTGATTTTCAGTTTTGGGCATTGATACTGTGTCATAGGGGTTACGGGTTTTGGTGCAGTGTTACTGCCACTTGCGTCGTCACCGGGCATTTTGATGGTTCTTATGATCTTCACTTTCTACTTTGTATAGGGATTTCTAACTAGTGGTATCACTTAATATTACGGGAACAGAAATAGTTATCCGGGAATCCTAATATGAAACTATGGATTTCTAATAGTATAAACTACGTATCTATACTATAAATATGAAAGGAAATCCAAAAGTTTAAGATTTTTCGTGTGACCTGTGTTTGTCACTCGCGTTTCCCTTCTTGTCAGTACTTGAATATACCAACTATGTTTTTCTTTCCCTTGTATCACGTTGTCCTTTCTTTTGTTGACTTGCTTCCTTTATCTCCAAGTCTCGGATTTTGTGTCGACTTGCTTCTTTATCTCCAAGTTTCGAATAAAACACAAAATGTTTCAGAAATTAGTCTCGGTAATTTCTTCCCAAAAGACCAAGCGAGTTGCTTGTCTTTGTTCTACTACTCGATGGTAGTATGTCAACAAGTGATATCCTTGTTGCCCTCGTTGCTTGTCCGCGTTCAAACAATACTCCTTCTTTTTTATTCCACACCGTATCTACAACAACCTACAGAAATACCAATGGTATCCTTGCGAGCAAATGATCAGGATGCTCCTGTTGTTGTCCCTCTTTGTATTGTAAACGTCTTTCCAAAAACAAGTGATTGTCTTCTGGTTCGGTATACCCTTCTTCTTTAATCCAAGCAACGTCCTCTTTTTTTCTTCACGTACGTCTTTCTTCTCCACTTTTGTCTCGACAAAAGGCTGTTTTTTTTCGTTGTATGATTGAAACCCAACAAGTGTAACAAAGTTTCCTTTGTCTCGTTCTCGTTGCGTCCAGAATCAAACCAACAGAAAATATCAAGTCACCACAGTTTGGTGGCTTGTCGAATGCAATTTCTACACAAGTACGGTCGTGCACTACTTTCCTTGCGTTATCAAGTTATCCAGGCAGCGTATGTAATGATAATACGTTGCGTCTTTTCTTCTTCTTCTTCCTGAAACAAAAGGTTTCAGCGCGTCTTTGGTTCCTTCTTTCTCGTTCAAGAGTGTTTCTGATTTTTTTGTTTTGTACTCGTTAATCAACAGAATTTGTTTCTGTTTTCTGGTTCGGAATCTTGTGTTTAAGATGATGGTTGTATCGATGTAACGAGTGTATGAACAAGGCTCTTGATGCCAAATGTTGGTCCCAATATGAGTAAAACAATATAACGAAATTGCAATATAATGAATAACTTGTCAATATGTCTAACTGTCGAAATTTCTGTACATGTTCATCTATATATAGGTTTCTAAAGGGTGTCTCCAACAGACACAATGGTTCTGTAAATAACTGCCATAACTATAATAACTGCTATTCGGTTATTAAGAATGTAATAAGCAACTTTGGTCCTTCATGTTTCTTGTCTTGATGAATGGAGCAGTAGATCGAGATTATATGCTCACAAAACCCACGCATACGCAACCATCTTAATTCTTCTGGAAAGTTCTCATAATGCCCATTGATTTGCACAAAATCGAGATGTAGTATCATTAGACTATCCATATTACTAAATGCAGCTGTTTTAAGTTCACTTGATCCTCGTAACTTCTCTTTCTCAAGGATCCGCATATCAAGGCTCAGGCCTAGTAGATTTCCCTTACCCTATGAGAAAAGGAACATATACAAATATATTATTTACATGTATATTAAGAATGCAAAATAGTGGGAAACATCAAGTATTACCAATATCATGCCTCTTACCTTTTTTTGTTTCAGAACTTTGAATGACTCCTCATGACACCATAATCGGCTACGCTTCCATGGTTTGTCAGGTGATTCTTGACGTACCACATCTCTTCCCATTTCTTGAATCAGTGAATGCATACTCAACACGTTATTCCAATCAATATGGAGAAGGCATCTGTCAATGAGATTAGTTATCCCGGATCTTGTGTTTATATTACATGCTTTTAATATTGTTTCAGTAAAATCTCTATCTTTTCCAACAAAAAAACAAGCAATATGCTTAAACAATTCCTTATCATTTTTGGATGGCAAAGATTTAAAGCTCGTTCTCAAGACATTATTAATATAGGAATCAGGTTCTTTCTTTAGCCCTTTTATGCAGTCTTCCCGATAAGCTACATCTCGGTCATGTAGTGACCTGCCTAAAACTGTAAGAGCCAACGGATGCCCTTCACAGTAATTCACAATATTATCTGCAACTGCTTTGTAACCTTCTTTGAGATCTTCAGATTTGAATGCATGAACACATAAAAGCTTTAGTGAGTCAGTCGCATATAAGCTTTTGAGATTGTGTTTTCGATGCTTGGGTTGAACTTCTGGGCTCTTGAATAGTGCACATCTCTCCGTCAACGATGCGTCTTTGGTTGTTATAATGATTTTGCTTCCAGGGTGAAAACCTTTCTTTCCAAGAAGCGCATTCAATTGGTCAAGACTATCAATATCATCAAGAACTAGGAATACTTTTTGACGCGCTAGTGCATTCTCAATGATAGAGGTGTATGCAGAAACATCATGAACCGGATTCGAACTTGTTTTTGAAATGTCACCACAAAGCTGTTTTTGTAAATCAAGCAATCCATTATGAGGCTCCACACATCTTCTACTTATATTTTCAATAAAGCTGCTTTTGTTGAATTTAAAACAATGTAATTTATAGACATGTTTGGCCAAAGATGTCTTCCCGATCCCACCTACACCCAATAGAGTGAGGATGTCAGCAGTGTGATTAGATCTATCTGTCAACCAGGAACTAATGGATTTGATGTAATCGTCCAACCCGATTAATTCCAGCCTTGTGACAGAGTACTATAGAAGGGAGCACCTAATCCAGTCTTGATACCCTTAATAATTTCTTTGATAAACTCTGTCTCTAACCTGAAAATTGATTTCAAACGTAGTTATACATGTATGTATGTGCTCTGCATCAGGATACATTTAAGATCAATAAAATTGTTCGACCCTACCCAAAACCGAGTTGGAATCTTGTTAAAAAGATCAAACTTTGATATGAAATAGGTTTCTCAGCCGTTTAAGTAAAGGTTTAAGCTACAAAATGGTAACTTACTGTTTGTAAAAAACAAGTTATAAAATGAGAAATACATTGAAAATGAAATGACAGATGAAGTTACCCCTCTGGTGTTTTCCCTTTTAATTCAGCAACTTGTGTAAGTGCTTTTTTCCATATTCCCATTTTCTCAGCCAAGCGACTTTTTTCCTCCACAACTGTCTCTGCTTCTATCCTTCGTTTAAGCTTTTCCATTGCGTTTCCAAAGCTCTTTCGTTGCTTCCTGACATCGGTGGGTTCGACATGATAGAATATTGGGAACACAATATGGTTGGAGGTCCTGTATTGATCAAGGATCAATGCCAATTCCTCGAGGCACCACGTTGAAGAAGCATAATTCTCGGACAAGACAATAACAGAAGCCTTGGATGCCTTAACAACAACAACAACAACAACAACAAACCCAATCCCGCCTAGGCAGGGTATGGGGGAGGTAAAATGTAGACAGATCCTACCCTACACGGGTTTGTGTAGAGAGACTGCTTCCAACGAGACCTCCGACAAGTGTATGTGTGCTAGTGCGAAAGGATAGATAAAGCATACGACAAAAACAATAGGCAAAAACATAGTAAAAGAAAGCAAGCAATTAAGCCAATAGCAATAAAACCAAAAGCCCAGGCATTCAGCGCATATCGAGGCAACGAGCAAAGCAAAGAAGCATACGAGGCATAAAGCTAATGCAAAAACACGTCTCCAGCAGGAGCAAGATTATACAAGACTACGTCAAAGCAAAGAGGGGCTACAAACAAAACACAAGGAGGCAAAAGGGGACACCTAAAAGCCAAGCACCTAGCATTCAAGCACCTAGCACTGCCCAAATCCTAATTCTATCCTCCAACCCTTCCTATCAGATCATGTCCTCGGTCAAACTAAGCATGTCAAGCTTAAGTCTATCCTCCCACGATATTGGTCTCCTTTCACATCTACATCAAGACCCTTCTTTCAACCTGATACTTGGATGCCTTAATCCCATTCACCAATTCTTCTTTCAACGGTTTTCCGAATTCAATTTCTTCATCATCATAACATGTTTCGTAATTGGCTTCCTTGAGAGCCTGATGCAGGTGAGCAGTGAAATTGTTACGAGTGTCAACACCTCTGAAACTTAAAAATACATCATACATAGGATCAGTAGTTGATGAAGAACTTGGAACAACATCATATTTTGGATCATTAATTGATGAAGAACTTAAAATAACATCATATTTTTGATCATTAGCTGATGAAGATGCATCAACAATATCGTTTAGAATAACCATTATGATTTTTATATATGAAAGGTATTAGTGATCTGATGGATGAGGAATTGAGTAAGGTGTGATTTTGTAATTAGATGAAGAGTAATTCATCTCCTAATTTTTATTCTTTTTTAAATTGTAAGCCAAGTCAACTATGGATTTTTCTTGGAAATTACTTATTGAAATGGAATTATATTAATCATGTATGACATACCAACTTATAACATGAATATTTCTATTCCTTTGAGCTGACATTCCAAATATTATATATCGAATGGAACATTTCACAAAGTACGTTGATATCTTATGTAATATTTATATATCTACGCTAGTACGCTACGCAAATAAGCAGCTAGCTAGGAGAGTAAGATGGAAATCAGTTTTCTTTTTCTTGTTTCGTGAATAATGTCAATATCGATCTTAAAAGTAAGCAAGTGGATGCTGCAATAAATTTTGGAAGGTAACCATCCATGAAACTGAATGACTAATTACTCGTACTATTTAGACACCAACTTTGAATTATTTGAACCAATTCATGTCAAACTCAGTTACAACTGTTTAACTGGAAACTTTGCCGACACGAAATCCTTGAAATGCGAAACTATTGCAAAATATTTGACGAACCATGCTATTGCAAAGTAGTGCCAAATCAATTACAATATTGATGCATTGCTGCATTTATTGCGTTATTGTTGTGTCCATGACCAAACCAGTATACAACTCCGCTTGCACATAGTATCAAACTACTCAAAACTACAAAATAAGAACCATTACTCGGCATATCATGCAACCTAGGTGTCTGTTGGTGATTTTGCTTCACCAATATGATTTAAGTGTAATGGATTGACTTAGTTGATCAATGTATAATTGTGATAAATGTTCAATAAGTCGGGGTTGTGCGGAGTGCACACTTGTATGACATTATTATGATTATCATTTGGGGCGAAGCCCCGAATGACGGGGGTCCGGGGGCAGCGCCTCTGGTAGCAGGGTCCAAGGGGCGGCAACCCCTGGCAGGGTCCAAGGGGCGGCGCCCCTGGCTGGTCAGTTTTGCCCATTAATTTAACTGATTCGATAGTTAATATAACTTGCATAGCAATTATAACCGACAATCAGTTTATTGGTCATATATTCCATCTCTGGTTCGATTTTCATAACTCGCAAAAAACATATTCTCGTTTCTAATCTAAGATTTATCCGATTTAAGATTTCGATAGAATCATCGAAATACTTCTTACACGACTCTCAGATTTCTGTGATCCTAATTTCTAACGGTGTCTAAACGAGTGTGGGAAGCACCTATATTAGTCAACTCCAAAAGCGAAATCAAAGTAAAAAAGAACACTTTTAGAACCGTCAATAAGACTTGCACCAAAAGCTGCTAAGCGAAATGGACACCGGAAAATAGAAAAAGGAAGCTACGTTGGTGAGACCAAAAAAATGGATATGTAAAAAATGCATAATATCAGTATAACCTTGTGTTGGGAATAGCCGTGCACATACCGGTTTTTTTGCCCTAACCGGTTCGGTTAGTAACTAACCTGGTTTTTTGTCAAACCCGGTCAAACCGGTTATTACAAAAAACTGGTTCGGTTAGAAAAAACGGTTAGTAACCGTTTTTTTTAGCTACTGTTTGGCTCGGGTTTTCGGGTTTTTTTTTTGCCATTCGCGTTTTATACATAATAAACTCAATCAACTTCAACTTTTATTAAATAAACTCATAATACATCAAACATAAACTACTTGAAACATAAAGCTAATACATTGAGCATTTTTTGATCGGAAAGCTAATACATTGGATAGTGAGGTCTTATTCGGAGTCTCCGGATCCGGACCTAGATTGGTCATCTTGAGCGATTCCTTCATCGGAAAGTGAGATTCTATAACCCTCTTGCATCTCGATCTCGAGTATTTGTGGTTCGATCTCTAAATAATTGGCTTCAAGATTAGAAATGTGTTGTATACGTTCTTGTGCGTCTAAGCGATCCTTTAAGCAAATACACATCTCCAAAGATGCTGGCGTGAGTCTTGTTCTTCGAATTGTTAATACCCTTCCACTAAGAGAAAAACATGATTCCGAAGCTACCGTAGAAGCTTGTACGCTTAGTAAATCTCTAGCCATGATGGATAGAACGGGAAATTGAGATTACTTTCCTTTTCACCAAGTCAAAACATCAAAGTTTTCAAATTCTTCTTATCCCATAGTTTTATCCAATCGGTTCCGGTATATCTCCCAAATTCGTTAGTACCGGTTTGGTCACTCCTAGCCCGTTTAACACTTTCTTGTCTTAAAGTTTGAAATAAATTAAACCTCGAACTCGTAGAGGATGATGAAGCAACCGAACTCATTGAAACATTGTTTGAACCATATTTATTAAAATAAATATCAAATAAGTCTTTAAAACATTTGTTAAAATAAGTTTTTGCATTGATTACATAGTTATCGTTTTCTTTATCCAAATCCAAATCAATAGAAATCTTCTCGATAAGTACTTCCACCTCGCTAATGTTAAAGCATGGGTCTAATGCGGCGGCACAAGTAATTACTGGTGGAATTTCTTTGAAATATTTTATAAGTTTATCTTTCATAGTTTCAACCATTATATCATATGGTGGACCACTAAATTCAAATTCGCCTATTTTTTTACACATTGCAAAAAGCTGTTGGAGTACCCTGTGACTCGTGGGATAATAAACACCCGATATTAAAGTTGTTTCATCTTTAAAAACTTTGAGTAATTCGGTTAATTTTTCAATAATCACCCAATTTTGGATGGAGAATGTTGCAACTAGGTTATCACCAGCAAGATCATCATGAAACGTACTTAAAGCAATTTTTTGGCGTAAAGCACTTTAAACGTAAAACAAGTCGAGTTCCATATTGTAGGAACTTCCCATTTAGGTGATAAAAAAGTGGTTTCCGCTTCCAAAAAAAATCTCATATAATTCTTATATCTTGTTTTAGGCCCACAAAATATATCTTGCAACATTGTTTTAAAAAGCGTTTTTTATCGACATTATTTCGGGTACCGCTAGTCCGTCTTGCACAACTAAGTTTATGATGTGTGCAACACATCTACTATGAAAGAAAATGCCGTTCAAAGGTGGTTAGTATCATGCTATTAGTTTAGTGGCGGCATTTGTATTGTTAGAAGCGTTATCAAATGAGATTGAAAAAATCTTATGTTCTAATTCAAAATTTTTTAATACATCTCATAATTAAGAAATAAATTCATACCGTGTGAGGATAATCAAAGTTTTGAAAATCAATTGTACGCTTCATCATTTGCCAAGTTATGGGATCTATCCAATGCACGGTAACACAAATGTACGATTGCAGCAAATGATAAGGCACCGACCAAACATCGGTTGTTAAGTTTACATTTGTATTTAAATTTTCAAAACCTCTTATGATTTCGAGTTTAGCCTTTTTCCACGTTTTAAGTGCATCACGTTTAGGAGAAGAACGACTTACTTGATTATATCGCGGTTGAAGACAATTTTGACGCACCTTGGTTAATCTCAAATTGTCGAAGTGGTTAAATGACAAAGATTCTTGAATCACAAAGCTTGAAAATTGTTGTCGAGTCTGATTCGTCGCATATGCAAAAAGCCCCCCTCTCGTGGCATAGATGTTTGACCCCCATCCAGAACGGATTTGAGTGCTTTGCAATACTTTTTATCGATATGTTGCCTCAACATCGAGTTGGATGAGTGTGACAAATCGTAATTTCAGGTCATTTATCAAACTTTGAAATTTTTACTATTCATCTCGGGAAATTACTATTCACTGATTACTATTCATCATTTTACTATTCATCATTTTTTAAGTCAGTTTGAGACTTTGAGAGGTTATTTCAAAATTTTACTATTCACGAAATACTATTCATTTCCGAAGAAAAATCGTTAATCATGATTCACTATTCATCATTTTTCGTAAACTAGGTTTACGAGTATCGAATTCGCATAATCGTGAGGGTTAAGTTGCATATTCACGGAACATCATTGAAAACATTTCATATAGACTAGAGTTAGTCTACATATCATCAGTAACATCATTTTCATATTAGTTTATGCATGGGTTTGCATATTCCATTAACGTATATTTATTTATTAAATAAACGTTGTAGCACGATCATTTATTTTGAATAATAGATCCGACACTTCCGACAATTATCCTGATATATTTTTATACTCATTTAAAGACTATAAAAACTATAATATTAGTTTACCCGATGTTTTGAATTTATTTTGTATATATATTTACGACGGTTTACGTAATTTCGATACGATAATTATTTAAACACCCGATACTTATGAAAAATACATTTTTATAATTTTTACGACTTCATTATGTTTTATTTTGTTCCGTTAAAATTTATTTCTAGCTAACCCAGCACCCAAAACAATTTATATAAATTCATTTTACAACTAGTAACTAGTTATGTACACACAAGTTCATACAAAAATCCAATTCTTTTGCTTCTACAAGTATGTGTCAACATACATGCCCAAGTCATCTTGTATGACTCTTCATTTTGACCAAATAAACTACCATTATACCCTTGATGACTTGATTAAACTAGATATGTATTATGCTTACTTTTTCTACTAAATTAAAAACACATACATGGATATATTAGAAGAGAAAACAAAGTAGAACACTCTCCCTCATTTCCTTGTGGTTCGTCCAACTCAAGAACAAGAAGAAGAAATCAATTACTAGTAATCTATGTTAAGGTTTTGAAATAAAAACCTATAGATTAATTAGGTTTTCTAGCTCTAAAACTCATCAATCACTCAAGTAAGCTACTAACTATTTTCATAAATTTACTTGCTTATTATTGAGTTATTTGATGTATTTTTTTTTTGAGATATGCAAGTATTCATATGTATTTACACCACTTTTTACATGTTTTTTTCTAAGTTTTATGGACTCGAAAGTTATAACTAGTATTTATATGTAATCTATCATTTTTGGTGATGTTTAAGAACCCATGACACCCTAAGAAGGTGTATGGTAGGTTTAGAATAGTTTTGGTGTTGATTGGAAGGGTTTAATACAAGCTTTGAACTAGAAAAATCATTTTCGACAACAAATAATTAAAGGCTGTCCTATTTTGTAAAATCTGGAAATTTCAGTGGGTTGTGGATTATTTTAGGTTATATTTTCAGAAAATAGACTTAAAAACGAAACCGTGGTCGCTTGAATGGATTAAAACGGGTTTATAACGAAAAAGATACGTTAGTTTCAAGTTTAACGACGAAAAGTAATTTTCTGAAATAGTACTTGCTGTCAAGGGTTTTTCTAAGGACAAAAACGAGTATTTAATGTAAACTAGAAGAGTCGACTTATCAAAAATATATTAGTACATACTAACACGAATCCGAGGATATATATAACGTAGAAAACGGAGCTATAACGACTAAGTTACACGCGTTTGATATATGGCTATCGTACTTATTTTCACAAGTATTAACTCATATATTTTCCAATAAGCCAAAATGGTTATTGCGAAGGACCATGTTTGGAGCCGTTTTTCTTATCGATAGAGTACTTTTGAGAAAACGATGTCTGCTAGTAAAAGTGAGTTTATCTAGCCTATTTTCCAAAATGTTCAATCGTTCATCAAACGAAGTTGTAACGAATAATATACGATCACTCAAACTTAGCCATTTTCATGAGTTGCCAAATTATATTGTTTTACGACGAAAAACTATAATT
Source organism: Chrysanthemum makinoi (assembly GCA_910596185.1). Classification (NCBI taxonomy): domain Eukaryota; kingdom Viridiplantae; phylum Streptophyta; class Magnoliopsida; order Asterales; family Asteraceae; genus Chrysanthemum; species Chrysanthemum makinoi. Next base: position 134,619,082 of record OU343224.1, on the reverse strand, counting down.
TCTTGATAAATCACTAAACGACTATCGTAGGATATCGTTTCAACGTAAGTACTTGTAAAGTATTTTATAACATGACGAGATGTCATAAACGTATATTTCGACGAAAAATTTCATTTTCAAAAAATGTACAAGTGGTATAGATTACATGTAGATTTGCATGTACGTCATTGTTTCATGACTTACATTAGAACATATCATTCATATTAGGTTGCAGATATAGATTGCACCTCATTACAGTGTATCCACTTTTGTCATCATAATCATTGCATCAGGTGAGTTTCATATCCCCATTTTCAATTGTTTTATACTATTTTTGGGGGAGATACATGCTCAACTGCTTGCTTTATTTTAACTTCCACATATTACCGTGAGTTTCATAGCCCTTACTTTTATACGTTTTGAATTACTTTTGGGGGAGATACATGCTTAACTATTTACATATTACTGTGAGTTCATGGACCTACGTTTATATGTTTTGAATTACGTTTGGGGGAGATACATGCTCAACTATTTTCATTTACTTTCATAATTAAGTACTTTAAATGTTTAAGAATTACCGTGAGTTTCATAGCCCCTACTTTTATATGTTTTGAATTACTTTTGGGGGAGATACATGCTCAACTATTTTCATTTACTTTCACAAGTACTCTAAACTTTTAAGGATTACCATGAGTTTCATGGCCCCTATTTTCAATTGTTTTGTACTATTTTTGGGGGAGATACACGCTACAACTTTTATCATGATCATAATTGTTTCAAAACCGAATGTTGTACTATATCTATTGTTCTTGATTGTGTGCTATTGTTCTTCGTCGAATTATGTGCTATATCAGTTGACTACTAATACATTGAGTCATGTACTATTGATTATGTGCTAATGTTCTACGTCGAGTTATGTGCTATATCAGTTGACTACTGATACGTTGAGTCATGTACTAATGTTCTACGTCGAATTATGTGCTATATCAATTGACTATTGATTCATTAAGTTATGTACTATTATGTGAACTCATTTGGCAATGTGTGCTTGAACATAAACTATAACATTTGAGCAATGGGTTGTAAACACACAAGTTGCAAGTTTTGTATGGGCGAAACTTGGAACTGAGTGGATTTGCAATGCCTTTGCTGCATGAACGTTGCTTTAAAGGTTTTTCATGATAACACAAACTCTATGAACTCACTCAACCTTTGTGTTGACACTTTTAGCATGTTTTATCTCAGGATTTTAGCATATCATCATGGCTTGCATGGAGTCTTTGAGTTGACGCGTCTCACATGGATTTTATGCACTTAACTATCGTTTGATTGTAACAAATTCATTTTGGTACATTGGAAATCTTTTGGGACCTATGCTTTGTAAACTCTGATTATTTTACTCAATCAAACGATGTCTTTTCAAAACGACACTTTAGGTCGTTCAATATAACTGTAACTGTGATGCTATGGCAGTCATCCCCCAGGTATTCCATTCCGCTGCAAAACAAGTATTTTGGGGGTGTGACAGATTGGCATCAGAGCAAAGGTTATAGAGAACTAGGTAGCATCATTGACCCTAGACTATAACTACATATCATAGCATCTCATCATTTCATGATAAGTGCATATTCACTATACATGTGGTTTCATACGTATATCTTGCAGATTATTTATTTTTATTTCACATCGATTGTCACATAGATGTCTTCAGATACCCATTCCATTATCCTTTCTTTAGACTCCAATGTGGAGAATGCCTTGTCATTCCCTATCACAATTTTTAACATCAGTTAACTCATCACCGATAACATCGAATGCCGAGACAAAACCTTCAAGGAGGGTGAAGTCGCTCTCACTCCTCTGTTTCACCATTAACATGTCGTGTTAGACGCTATTCACATATTAAGTCACTAAATCGTCATACATTTGAAGCACTTACGACATCTCATAACCCATCTCTGTGACAACTCGTACTTTCAGGTCATTTCTCAAATTTACTATTCATCTAGGGAATTTACTATTCATCGGTTACTATTCATTATTTTACTATTCATCGTTTTTGAAGTCGATTTGATATTCTGAGAACGTATTTCAAAATTTTACTATTCAAAAAACACTATTCATTCCCGGAGAAAATCACTATTCATGCTTCACTATTCATCATTTATCGTAAACTAGGTTTACGAGTATCAAATTCGCGTAACCGTAAGGGTTTAGCTGCGAATTTATGAAAAATCATTGAGGACATTTCATATAGACTAGCTTTAGTCTACATATCATCAGTAACATCATCATTATATTAGTTCATGCATGGATTTTCATATTTCATTTAACGTATATTTTTCTATTAAATAAACGCTATCGCGTAATCATTTATTTTGAGTATTTGATCCGACACTTCCAAAAATTTTCCTGATATATTTTTATACTCATTTTAAGACTATAAAAATTATATTATTAGTTTACCCGATGTTTTAAATTTATTTTGTATATAAATTGTTATATATATATATTTATGACGGTTTTCATTCTCTCTTTTTCCCTTTTCCTCTTCACATCAAAATCCATCCATCGTTTACAAATCATCAAGTATTGTTACAATTAAATACCACCACCACCTCCTGCACATCACCCCGATCACGGAGATACTTTTTGATTGATCGCTGGACAGCCGACGCGCCGCCACGCACCGGAGCTGCACTAACACACGCCGGCTAAGTTCCGGAAAATTGGTTTTTCTGTTTTTGTGTCTCTTTTGCAGGTGGATAGAGGACCCGTGGAACCAAGTTTTTCGCCGGCAAACGACGACTGCTGCCGCCTGCCGCCGCTGAACGATTACTGCCGCCACCACTGCTGACCCTGCTACTCTCATACTCTTATATTATTTGCTTTCCTTTTCGTTTCTTGGTCGCCGGCTGCCGGATTTCACCACCGGAAAACTTTTCCGATCACCGGAATTTTTTTCCGGCCCAGCCGAGTTCTATTTCTATTACTATTATTATTATTACTTTTTATTTTGCTTTTATTTTTATTTATTGTCCTTTCTGTCAGCTTGCTTGTTTTGTTTTGTTAGTGTTCCGCTTTTATCTATATATTGATTGTTGGCTTCATTGTGTTGTTTCCTTCTGTTGTGTCTTGATTGTGTGCTTGTTTGTCTAGCCCCCCTCTTTGCGTCTTTCCTTGCTGCTAGTTTGTTTGGTCTAGGATAGACCCCTTGGCTAGTGATGGTAACCTGAGGTCATGTCTTGCCGGGTTGGGCGGGGTAGACGAGGTAGGTGTTGTGGGCGGGGTAGGAGGGGTTAGTGGTGTTGGCGGGGATGGTAGGGTGGGCGGGCTTAGGGCGGGTAGGGGTTCTGCTAGGGCTGCGTCTTCTCGTAGGATTAGGGTGGGTAGTTGGAACGTTGGGTCTCTTACCGGTAAGCTCTTTGAGCTTGCAGATGTGTTGAGGAGACATAAGGTTGACATTGCGTGCTTCCAGGAGACTAAATGGAAGGGATCAAGCACGAGGGAGGTAAACGGCTACAAGCTCTGGTACTCCGGCTCTAGGTCAGCGAGAAACGGAGTTGGTGTTTTTTTTGGCGGCAGGGCTCAAGGATAATGTAGTGCAAGTGACCCGGAGTAGCGATAGGATCATGGCGATTACTTTGGTTATCAATGGGGAGACCGTCAACGTTATCAGCGCGTATGCACCTCAGGTGGGATGGAGTGAAGCGGAGAAGAAGAGTTTCTGGGACGATCTCGACGAGCTCGTGAGGGAGTGCCCGTCGGATCGGCGTTTGTTTATAGGTGGTGACTTGAATGGCCATATAGGTGCGGATGCAGATGGCTACGAGGAGATTCACGGAGGGTTTGGGTTTGGAGTTAGGAACGACGAAGGTCGATCAATTTTAGAGTTTGCTACCGCTCACGACTTGGTAGTAGCGAACTCTTTCTTCAAGAAGAGGGATGTTCACTTGATCACTTTCTGGAGCGGGGGCCACAACACCCAGATTGACTATCTGTTGGTACGAAGAAGTGATCTTAGTAAATGTAGGGACCGTAGGGTTTTCCCAGTGTGAGACATGCTCATCCCAACACAAATTGGTAGCAGCTGACATGCTTTTCGAGAGGCAACATTCAAGGAGTGTAGTGACCGGGTTGCCGAGGATTCTTTGGAAGAATTTGTACGGTGAGGCGGCAGAATCGTTTAGAGTGAAAGTCTCAGAGGGACTTGCTACCCAGTCGGATGACTTGGCTGCTAGAGAAGCGGACCAGTTGCGGGGAACTCTTGCTGGCATTATCAAAGATGCAACAAAGGATTCCCTTGGGGTGACTAGAGGGATATCGAGGTCCCAAACGGCCAACAGAGAATCTTGGTGGTTTTGCGAGGAAGTGCAATCCAAAGTCGTCGAGAAACAATCTAGGTTCAGAGAGCTTCTTTTTTGCCGAGAGGGTCACCAAGCCGACATTACTGCGGCAGAAGAGAGGTATAAAGTAGCCAAAAGAGAAGAGAAAAAGGCAGTAGCTTTGGCAAAGGACGAGGCGTATGAGGATTTGTATAAGAAAATGGACTCCAAGGAGGGGGCTAACGACATTTTCAGGATCGCTAAAGCCAGAGAGAGGAGAAGAAGGGACTTAGGATGCGTAAAGTATATCAAAGATGTAGGAGGATAGACCATTGTTAACGTAGAGGATATCAGGAAGAGATGGGGAGAGTACTTCTCCTCTCTTTTCAATGTAGGAAGAGCTGAAGGCAGCGCGGAACAAGAGAACCTTAGCCAAAGTACAGAGGGCTCCTATCCGAGGATTAGTCAACCAGAAGTGAAGATCGCACTACAGAAGATGGGAAGAAATAAAGCGGTAGGGCCGGACCTAATCCCCATAGAAGCTTGGAGGTGTCTGGGAGATAGGGGGTTACATTGGTTGACGTGCCTCTTCAACAAGATATTCTACAAGGATAAGATGCCAGATGAATGGAGACTCAGTGAAGTCATCCCCATCTACAAGAATAAGGGAGATGTACAAGTGTGTAGCAATTATAGGGGCATTAAGCTTCTCAGTCACACCATGAAGCTTTGGGAGAGAGTTATTGAGAGAAGGTTGAGAAGGGAGACGAGGGTGTCAGAGAACCATTTTGGTTTTATGCCAGGAAGGTCCTTGATTGAGGCTATTCACCTTCTCAGAAGCCTCATGGAGAAGTATAGAGAAAGACAAAAGGACTTGCATATGGTGTTCCTGAATCTTGAAAAGGCTTATGATAGCGTCCCGCGCGAGTTGATTTGGAAAACTCTTATCGACAGAGGAACCCTAAATAGATACGTGAGAGTCATTAGGGACATGTAAGAGGGTGCCAAGACTCGTGTACGGTCCACAGTGGGGACCTCAGAGTTTTTCCCTGTAGAAGTTGGGCTCCACCAAGGATCCGCCATTAGCCCCTACCTCTTCGCCTTGATTCTAGATGAGTTAACTAGAGGGGTACAAGAGGACATCCCGTGGAACATGATCTTTGCTGACGACATTATGTTGGTGGCAGAATCGGCGAAAGGGCTAAACTCCAGACTTGAGCACTGGAGGGAGGCTCTTGATGACAATGGCCTTCGGGTGAGCAGGGAGAAGACTGAATACCTGAGATGTGACTTTGGGAGGATTGAGCCAGGTCATCACGAACAAATTGATATTCATATCGGTGATCATATCCTGACACCTAAGGAGTCCTTTAGATACCTGGGATCGATTATACATAAATCAGGGAGGATAGATGAGGACGTAACCCACCGGATTAGAGCCGGGTGGGCGAGATGGAGGGCGGCTTCAGGAGTCCTTTGCGACAGGAACATCCCATTTAAGTTAAAGGGAAAATTCTACAAGGTGGCGATTAGACCGGCTATCTTGTACGACTCTGAATGTTGGACCATATTAAAGGCACATGCTAACAGGGTAGAGGTGGCAGAACTGAGGATGCTAAGATGGACTTATGGTAAAACCTTGCTTGACATGATCCCGAACGGAGTTTTCAGAGCTAAACTTGAGGTCGGGAATATTGTTTCAAAAATGAGAGAAGGAAGGTTGAGGTGGTTTGGACATGTCGAGGAGGAGGCCACGGTCGCGCCAGTTAGAAGGGTCGAAGCGCTAGATGTAGATGGCGTGAGAAGGAGAGGCAGACCCAATATCAGGTGGGAGGATAGACTTAAGCTTGACATGACGGAGCTTAGTTTGACCGAGGACATGATCTCAGATAGGAAGGGGTGGAAGGATAGAATTAGGATTTGCGGGTAGTAGTGTTAGGTGCTTGACTCATTTGCTAGTAGTGGTGCTAGGTGCTTGGCTTTTTGCGTGTTTTGTTTTGTGGCCTCACTTTTGCTTTGCCGTAGTCTTAGGCCCCGTGCGTGGTTCGCGTTGCTCTGTTGTTGCCCCCTTAGGTTTTTCCTGCTTTGTCTTGCCCTTTGCGTTTGGTTTTGGTGCTACGTTTTTTTTTTTTTTTTTTTTTATTAGCTTTTGCCTCGTGTGCTTCTTTGCTTTGCTATTTGTTGCCCCTTTTGTTGGTCTGCTTTTGGTGTGCCTAGGCTTTTGGTTTTATTCTGTTGCGCTTTGCTATTGGCTTTTTTTCGGTGTGATTGTGCGTGGTTCTTTTCCTGTATGCCCTGTTTGCTTGTTTGCTTGCTTTCTTTACTTCGCTTTTGCCTTTTGTTTTTGTTATGCTATATCTATCCTTTCGCACTAGCACACATGCACTTGCCGGAGGTCTCGTTGGAAGCAGTCTCTCTACACACGGGTTTACCCTGATGTAGGGGTATGATCTGTCTACATTTTACCTCCCCCATACCCTGCCTAGGCGGGATTGGGTTTGTTGTTGTTGTTGTTGTTGTTGTTGTATGACGGTTTTCGTAAATACTACTAGATAATTATTATTTCACTCAATTCTTGTAAGAAATGTATTTTTTATAATTTTTACAACTTCGATATATTTTATTTTGTTCCGTTAAAATTTATTTTTAGCTAACGCTACCCTAAATACTTAATTATACATACAAATTATCTAATATACTTACACTTTAATATTTTTGTCATACAAAATTTACCCCCCTATTTCCCTTTTTAACCTTGCCGACCTCCCCTAGTGACTCACAAGATTTTCATGTAAAAATATTTTATTTAGACTTACACATACACTTCCTATTGCCATGTATTATACTTAATACTATATTCTAACATAACACATACAAACTCATAAACTAAGGTGAAAAAAAATAATAAAACAGCCTCTCTATTTTGCTCTTGAAGGCCGGCCAAGGAAGAAAAACAAGAAAGAAGGCAAGATTTTCAAGAACAAGCAAATTTATAACTCTAGTATACTTTCTTTTAAGGGTTTTGCAATAAAAACATAGAGTATTTAGGAAAAACCTTATTCCATAAACCTCATCATCATACTAGTAAGCATTTCATGATCATTATTAATCTTTCATATTCATACTTAAGTTATTTTTATTATGCTTGAAAGAAAACATGCAAGTTATATGTGTATCTATATCACTTTTATGGTTTTTAGTACTTATAATTAGTATATATCATCCTATAATTAATCCCTTGAAACATATCATTTTTGATGATGTTTAGGAACCCATGACACCCTAAGAAGGTGTATGGTAGGTTTAGAATAGATTTGGCGTTGATTTGAAGTGGTTAGAATAAGTATTACGCAAGAAAAATCACTTTCGACAACTTTAAAATGAGGTCTGATAATTTTTGTGAAAACTGGAAATTTCGACAGTTTATAAATTATTTTGGGCTAGATATTCAGAAAATATACTTTAAAACGAAACCGTGGTCGCTTGAACGGGTTAAAACGGATTTATAACGAAGAAGTTATGCTATTTTAAAGTTTAACGACGAAAACTATATTTTCTGGAAAACTGCATGCTGTCCAGAATTTTTAAGGGTCAAAAATGAGTTTTAAGTTTTATCTAAGTGAGTCGATTTATCAAAAATATATTAGTATACATTAACACGAAGCTAAGGATATATAAAATGTAGAAAACGGACTTATAACGACCAAATTATACGCGTTTAAATAAGGTTGTCGTAACTATTATTCACAAGTATAAAACACTTGCATATATATTTTCTATTAGCCAAACTAGTTGTCGCTAGTGACCATGTTGGGAGTCGTTTTTAACATCGATAGAATACTTTTTAGAAAACGATGTCTTCTAGTAAAAGTAAGTTCACCTAGCCTATTTTCCAAAATGTTCAACCGTTCGTCAAACGGAGTTGTAATGAATAAAATACGGTCACTCAAACTTTGCCGAAAACTACCCATAAACAATATTTTTAGTCCAAGTACCCTACTTCACCTATATTTTTCTCCATGATCGAGACCTCTATGATCAAAACTTAAAAGCTAAGACTTTGAGATAATGTTACAAGCTTTCCAAAACCATTGAGTTTGTTTCCTAACACTCGATATTCACTATTTTACGACTAGCTTTTCAAGGCCATTTAGTCACTTTCATGATTTGTCAAATCTTATTGTTTTACGACGAAAAACTATAATTTCTTAATAAATCACTAAATGACTATCGTAGGATATCATTTCAACGTAAGTACTTGTAAAGTAATTTATAACTTGACAATACGTTATAAACTTATTTTTCGACGATAAACTTTATTTTCAAAAATGCACAAGTGATATGGATATCATATGAGTTGCATGCATAACATAACATCATGACTTATTATAAATCATATCATTCATAATAGGTCGCAGTTAGAGATTTGCGCTTCATTTCAGTGTACTCACTTTTGCCATCTCATCATTGTACCAAGTGAGTTTTCATAGCCCCGTTGTACATGTTTATACTTATTTTCAAACCTACGGGGGAGAATACATTGCACACCATTTTTATTACGATGCCAAGTATATCAAATTCATTACATTGCTTAAGTTACCTCATTGCCAATTGAATGTCCCCATTTCATAATCATGAACCGTTAATTCCGGAAGAAGCGAGGGTGAGTGAATAGATCTATTGAGGGTGACTCCTCCATCCGGGTTGGTGGTCCCAACTGGTCAAACGGATGCATTTCATTTAATATCATTATTTGAGTTATTTGGCAAACACTCTGTTGGGGCGAACATCATAATCAGTCTAGCTTCGGTGTCATGTGCTTATAGCAATTGTAACATTTTTATGTGACATATTTGTCATACATGGCCTATACTTGCGTAGTCGTATAAAACATTTTTCATAAACCTATGATTTCTCACCAACATTATTGTTGACCGTTTAGCAATGTATTTTCAGGTATCTAAGGCATTTACATCATGGCACGCATAAGGACCCTTCATAGAGTCGCGGTGACGACGCGTCTCACTTGTAAATTATGGCACTTTTAAAACATCGTTTGGTTTGTAATAAACATAATTCCACAAACGTTATCTACTTTTGGTACTTATCTTTGTAACTCTGAATGTTTTTAATGTATCAAACGATGTGTTTTACAAACGACACTTTAGGTCATTCGATATAACTGTGATTGTGATGCTATGACAGTCATCCCCCAGGAATTCCATTCCGCTGCAAAACAGGTAATTTGGGGGTGTGACAATCTCCTAGGAATCCGTCAATCATTTTGAAAAATAACCTCAAACTTATCACCTCCTATCACATCTCTTTAGAGCGTTTATTCTTAACATAGGTATTTGCTACGTCTCACTCTTCTCTCTTATTTTGAAGAATTATGGCACCAAAGAAAGCTGCACCTGCTATGACACAAGCTACTATCCAAAAGTATGTAAAGGATAGTATAGCCCAGGCACTAGAGCAAGAACGAGCGATAGTAGCTACTGCTGCTGAAGCTGCCAGACTTGCTACTGCTACAGGAGGGTCTGGAGTTCGAAATTGTACATACAAGGACTTTAAGAGTGGTGATCCCACAAAGTTTAAAGGCACAGAAGGAGCCACTGATATGATACGTTGGTTTGAGAAGATAGAGTCTGTATTTCTTTTATGCAATTGTCCAGATGACTGCAAGGTGAAGTTTGCCACTGGTACACTCTTAGATGGCGCAATGTCATGGTGGAATTCTTATGCACAGCCCATTGGTATGGAAAATGCTTACAAGCTCACATGGGATCAATTCAAGAGGCTGATGACTAAGAAGTATTGTCCACGCACAGAAGTGAAGAAACTGGAAACAGAATTTTATGAGTTAGTGACTATTGGTTATGACATCGAGACCTACATCAGAAGGTTTCAAGAGTTGGCTGTTCTATGTCCATCTATGGTTTCAGACAATGAGAAATTACTGGAAAATTTCATTGGAGGACTTCCACAAAGTATTCAAGGAGATGTAACTTCTTTCGATCCACAAACAATTGAGGAGATTATCAGGATAACTAAAAAACTCATGGCTCAAGTTGTGAAGAGGGGAAACATTAACAACAATAACCGCAACAACATCAACAACAACAACAACAACAACTAAACTAGCAACAACAAAAGCAAATGGGAAAATGACCAGGGAGGTTATAATTATGACAACCAAAACCATAACACTAACCATTATCAACAACAAAATAGAAGACAAGAAGTCGCCAGGGTTTATGTTGCTGCACCAACAAAGGGAAGAGCTTATACTGGAAACTTACCACGATGCCACCAATGCATGTTACATCATGATGGTCCATGTGGTATATGCTTTAGCTGTCACAAAGTGGGACACCTTGCTAAGGACTGCAAGGGCAAGGCCATAGTCACATATTTCGGATGTGGGGAGCAGGGACACTATCGAAACCAATGTCCCCAAAACCAAGGTCAAAAAGTTGAAGGTGCTCATGGGAAAGCATATATGTTAGAAGGAGGAGAAGCTCACAGGGTATCAACAACGCGGCAGACTGAAGAAGTTTCGAAACTAACAGTCTTATTTCCTTATGCACTATGTCATACTAAGTTTATGTCTTCCCTAGTATTCAGATCTTTATGACTTAAGACTATTTACTGTTTGATAAACCACTCGTTGTGAAATATTCTCATCTATCGTACTTTCTTTTCCTTTCTGATTCGTTATCACTTACAAAATTTTTACTTCATTTTACTTTAACTGCCATTTTAACGACATGGTTTAAATCTATTTAAACATTGAGAGTTATAACAACTAAACCGAACGTCACATTATCGTTCCTTAATTATACATAGCCTAGCTAACTATGTCTAATTCTGGAGGGATCATGTTATGTTGGGAGCAGTTATTTATAAATCTTAGTGCAAGCAAAATTTTCACATATTCCTAAAAGTCAAAGTGATACTCATGGGAGATTCTTCCAATAATTTCTCTATCGCGATGTTTTATACACTCTTAATCCTAGATAGCCGTAACGACACTTCTTCATGTCTTCTTTCCTCGTTATTCATCATAAACCCTAAATCTGAGAAACCAACACGAACTGAATTCAGGGACTGAATTCCTTTTTGGGTGGACGAATGTGACAAATCGTAATTTCAGGTCATTTATCAAACTTTGAAAATTTCGCTATTCATCTCGGGAAATTACTATTCACCGATTACTATTCATCATTTTTGAAGTCGGTTTGAGACTTTGAGAGGTTATTTCAAAATTTTACTATTCACGAAACACTATTCATTCCCGGAGAAAAATCGTTAATCATGAATCACTATTCATAATTTTTCATAAACTAGGTTTACGAGTATCGAATTCGCATAACCGTGAGGGTTAAGATGCATATTCATGGAACATCATTGAAAACATTTCATATAGACTAGAGTTAGTCTACATATCATCAGTAACATCATTTTCATATTAGTTTATGCATGGGTTTGCATATTCCATTAACGTATATTTATTTATTAAATAAACGCTATAGCACGATCATTTATTTTGAATAATAGATCCGACACTTCCGACAATTATCATGATATATTTTTATACTCATTTTAAGACTATAAAAACTATAATATTAGTTTACCCGATGTTTTAAATTTATTTTGTATATATATTTATGACGGTTTACGTAATTTCGATACGATAATTATTTAAACACCCGATACTTATGAAAAATATATTTTTATAATTTTTACGACTTCATTATGTTTTATTTTGTTCCGTTAAAATTTATTTCTAGCTAACCCAACACCTAAAACAATTTATATAAATTCATTTTACAACTAGTAACTAGTTATGTACACACAAGTTCATACAAAAATCCAATTCTTTTGCTTCTACAAGTATGTGTCGACATACATGCCCAAGTCATCTTGTATGACTCTTCATTTTGACCAAATAAACTACCATTATACCCTTGATGACTTGATTAAACTAGATATGTATTATGCTTACTTTTTCTACTAAATTAAAAACACATACATGGATATATTAGAAGAGAAAACAACGTAGAACACTCTCCCTCATTTCGTTGTGGTTCGTCCAACTCAAGAACAAGAAGAAGAAATCAAATTTTTCCTAGCTCAAGTGTTTATCAAGTATTACTAGTAATCTATGTTAAGGTTTTGAAATAAAAACGTATAGATTAATTAGGTTTTCTAGCTCTAAAACTCATCAATCACTCAAGTAAGCTACTAACTATTTTCATAAATTTACTTGCTTATTATTGAGTTATTTGATGTATTTTTTTTGAGATATGCAAGTATTCATATGTATTTACACCACTTTTTACATGTTTTTCTAAGTTTTATGGACTCGAAAGTTATAACTGTTAGCCTTAATAGTTTATATTAGAAGTGATGGTCATTCACGATTAGGAACTTTGTAACGTGTGTTAGATATCGTGATAGAATGTTCTACGGGCTCGTGGATTGGGATAAGCTATTTGGTTAAAAGATGAGCTAAGCTTGCCGTCTATAAGCTCATATATCCCACGTCCAAATCCAATCCAACGAAGCCCATACAAAGCCCAAGGAAAGCCTTTAGGGAAACTTGTGTCTTGTACTATAAATACCCCTCAAATGGTCATTTGAGGGGTGTGCTTGAAAGTGTGTGTGTGTGTGTTTTCTTTGGAATATACAACATATTGTGTTTATCTTTATCCTCTCACATACACGGATTTCATATCATTCAAGTCACCATCTTTCCTTTCTTCTTATTCTTTCTAAGCATAACGTTTGTGTTTGTGTTGTTTGTGTTAACGTGGTATTTGTATTTGTGTGATAAGGTTGATAAAAGTAAGGTCCTACAATTGGTATCAATCGCCTAACAATGGTTTAGGAGTGTTTGTGTTTGTTTTGAAGGGTTACGCGTAAAAGCTCTAGTTTTACATATTTGAAACGCTTAAAGCTTTAATTTTTGCACTTAAAAATTCAAGATTCTTGTGGTTTAAGGTTTATTTGGTGCTAAAGTTTCAGTTTTTTGCAAAAAGTTCGAAGCTTTACGTGTTTTTCTTCATTTTTGAACCCGTAGTTGGTTCATTGGTCATTTCTACTCGTAACTTTTCTAAGCACTTTGGGTGAAAAAGGTCAACATTTTTGGGTTATTCGAGTGTTTTTAAGGCTATCTGTGCAAAAGAAATCATTGGAATCGTTGGAAATTTCTTACGCGTAGAAGTCAAAAAGTCAAAACCCTAGTTTTCTACGCATAACATTTTGGTGAAAAATCTTCGAGCTATAACTGTTACTCAGTGCTTCCCTCACTTGGATAAGTGTGTGGAACACTTCGACTTGTGGATATCCCTTACTCTGTGACAGTGTAAAGGATTTTTGGTTCTTAACCATAGTTTACGCATAAGCTAAAAGCTTACGAGTAACTCTACGCATAACTTCACAATTACCGTAAGGTTTACGGTAACTTTTGTCTACGCATACGCTTAAGGTTACGCGTTAGATACTGTTTACGCATAAGGATTCCTACGCCTAAGCCGATTCACGCATAAGATCCTATGCATAAGATCCTACGCATAAGATCCTACGCATAAGCACAATCTCTACGCCTAAGCCTCGTCTACTCGTAACTTCTCTTTCTACGCCTAAGCTCTTTCTACGATAAAGGTTAAAAAAAGTTTTTGGCGGGAAAACTTGAGTAAAATTTAAATTTTTGAGGAGACTAAACGTTCAATTTTACGCGAAATTCAAATTTTGGTTTAACTGTGAAAATTTTGGTAAAAAATTCAAATTTTTGGGCCTAAATTCAAATTTTTCGGGTCAAATTTGGCGTCAAAATTGTCATAACTCAAATTTTTCATACGACCTTAGAATTGATTTTTATAGTGAATTTCATATTTTGGGCGAAAATGTTTTAAGAACCAAGGTTACGAGTACGACTTTCAGAAACACCTCAACCGAGCTTAATCTTCATCAACCACAACTCCTTTATCGTTGAATCGATCCTACATCAACTTTATCATAACATACCTTCATCAATGGCAACTCAACAAGATATTCATGCAGCCGGTGCCGAAAACCGACCTCTTATGTTGGCAAAAGGTGGTTATCTTCAATGGACAAGTCGTATGCTCCGTTACATCAAGACCAAACCGAATGGAAAACTGATGATTCAATCCATTCAGAATGGACCCTTCAAGCCTCGACAAGTCCATATCCTGGAGATCCTAACGCAACACCTCCCATCCCACCATCCTCTCGTCTTCAAAATGAATCAGAATACACTGAAGAAGATCATAAACAAGTCGATGCAGATGACATGGCAATTCATATTGTCCAACTGGGTTTACCAATAGAAATTTTGGCTGCTGTAGACACTTGTGAAACTGCTTTCGATATGTGGGAACGTGTTAGACGGCTTTGTCATGGAACGAAAATTGGTCAACAAGACATGGAGAACAAGTTGCTAACTGAATGGGAAAAGTTTACTTCAACTCCGGGAGAATCCATTGAATCCTACTTTGGAAGGTTTTGCACTTTGATGAATGAGCTTATCAGAAACAAGTTGACACCCAAAACTATCGTTCAAAACATCAAGTTCCTGAACAATCTTCCAGAGGAATGGGGACGATATGTAACTATTGTCAACCAAACAAAAGACCTTCATCAGGTGAACTTTGATCAACTGAATGATTTTCTGAAACAAAACCAAGTTGAAGTCAATGAAGTCAGGAAAGAAAGATTGGCAAAGAATCATGATCCATTGGCACTTATTGCAAAGACTCAACCTTCAGTGAATACAAAACAACAAGCTTCATCATCTTCCAACAACAACTTGCAGCAATACATTCCACAACCACAACAACAATTCTATCCACCAGAACAACAAGTCATTCAACAACCGTATCCACAATACCAGGGAACAAGGAATCACTGGTCTTGAAATGGAACCAGAAGAAGCTTTGTCTCAAGTATTCTCTTTGTTGGGAAAAGCATTCAGAGGTCGCTATTCCACACCAACTAACAACAACCAACGGATTTCATCAAACACTCGCAACAGGCAAATTGCACAGCCGGGTGTGAATATGGGTAATCAAGGACAAATGGTTGGAGTTATTGGGAATCAGCAGGGATATGCTACTGGATTTCGTATGGGTAATCGGCGTTCCGTATCGGTAATCGGTTGGGTCAGAATGTTGGAAATTAGATGGGACGAATGTTGGGAATAGAGCAGTGGGTAATCGAATGTTGCGCTCCAGTCGTTGGGAATTATGGAAATGTGAATCGGGAATCGGTTAAGTGTTATAATTGTCAAGGAATGGGTCACATGGCACAAAACTGTCCCACTAAGCCGCACAAGAAGGATCTTGCGTATCTTCAGAAAGCTATCTTGTTGGTACAAAAGGAAAACGCATGCCTTCAGTTGAGTGCTGAGGAACATGACTTTATGGCTATTATGGATGATTTGGAAGACCTCGATGAACTCAATGCAAACTGCATCTTCATGGCAAATCTTCAGGAGACTAAGTACGACACTGACTCTGACGCACTTCCTGTCTATGACGCCATCGCAGTATCTGAGGTACCAATCATTGATCCATGCTATAACAATGTCATATTTGATGTGTTTACTCATGACGAACATCATTCTGTGACGCCAACACCTACTTATGATACATACCTGGACAATCTGAGTTGTAGCAATACTAACTCCGAAACTCCAGATGTGGATCCTAGTGGAGGCAGTGTGGCACAAAATACTGAGACTGATGAGGAAACACGTGCTTATTTTGAATCATTAATCAATCAATGTGGCATTGAAATTGAAAAAGTGAGTAAGGTCAATCGCGAAGTTAAGGCCGCGAATGTTAAATTGACCACTGAGCTTGAGAGTTACAAGGAGCACGCCAAAGCTTTTGCATTTCATACTAACAAAATGTCCGAATTAGAAATTGGTTATCGAGATTCTGTTTTAAGAGAAAAACAATTGCAAATCAAGTACGATACACTTGATGTGAATCTGAACTTGAAAATAAAATCTTTAAACAAGGAAATTTCTGAACTAAACGCCCAAATTTCTAAACAAAAACACTGTTCTCGATCTTGAAAAAGAGAAGAAGCAGTTGATTGCTGAATTTTCAAAACGAGAAGATTCTCTTCTTGATGAAATTCTGGATAAAAATGAAACTATCAAAAATTGGATAATTTACTTCTTACAACGGGTCATTCCGCTAAAACAAACAAGATGCTTTCTAATCAAGTAAATCCGATTTTTCATACTTCACATAAAATGGCTCTTGGTAACTCACCTCCTGGTTTCCTCAAGAAAGCTCGGAAAGAACGGAATGTGTTGAACAATGGAAAACCTTTGCATGAACCCATAATTGTGCATGATTCTCTTGAAACGTTGGAACTATCTGAGGAGAGTAGATAAAAATCGAAACAAAAACATCCGGAAATCAAACCAATTGATTATAACACATGGAACAAAATTAATGGTATTTCGTTTGTTTCTCAATCAACGTTTTCCACCAAACCAAGTGTTTCAAACAAAGTGTCAACACCGGTTTCAAAATCAGTTTCAAAACCAGTTGTTGTCTCCAAATCTCTTTCGAACATTGAACAAATGTCTTCAAACAATCCTTTTAACACAAGTGATGCCAGAAGTATTTTGGAAAATGTGAAAATGAGAATTGCAGATCTTCAAGAGACCGTTAAAACTAAAACCAATATTACAACAAACATCTGGTTTAATAGTTTTGATATTGAACAGAAAAAGTTTTTGAAACTCAAATTGCCCCTCAGCTGACTAACATCAACTCAAGGGTAATTCATTTTGAACAAGCCTTTTGAAAGAAACAGCTGACTTTGTCAAGGACCATAAATCCCTGGTAAAGCAAGCTAATGAAAGTGTTGAACACATCAAAGTTTTGGAAAATCTAAATGATTCACTCTTCGAAGATGTTCTGACTACTGATATTATGTCCATCATTTTGCAAACATATTCTGTTGAAGATCATGAAAGACTCTAGTCTGAGACCTCCGAAATTGTTTCAAAATATGAAAAAGCTCTTGAAAAACTTGAAAAAGAAAATGTCTCATATTTTAAACAACTTGATCGAAAAAATGAGGAATGCAAGTATGACAAACTGTCGTATGAGCGTGCCTACAATGAAATGAAAGCGAAAAATGGTCTTTTGAGGGCTCAGCTGGAAAGTCAAAAAGGAAAGGTAGTGGATACTGTGATTACAAAACCATTGACTGAGGAGAGAGCAAATGCTCCCAAACCGGTTTCCAAACCAAAAATGTCTGTTTCTATGCCTCCTCCAAAAGTCAATGAGAAAAATGTTTCATCAAAACCAGTCCACTCCACCGCCCTACCTAAACAATATGTTGATAAAGGAAAAGCGGTTATCGAGAAACCAAAAGTTTTAGCACCTGGCCTTTTTAAGATGAGTACCACTAATGCGTCTGCCTCCACATCTAAAACATATGGAACAAACGACATAAGTTTAGAAAAGCACTCTAAAGAGTCTAGGAAAGCTGAAACCACCTCCTTTCATAAAAATGTGAATCCTCATGCGTGTGCCTTACCTTCTACAGGACTAGAAAGCACCTCTAGGAGCAGCAGACTAAAGCCTAAGAGCAATACAAGGAACAATAGAGTCTTGACTGCCTCTAAGAGTAGTAGCTTGAATAAAGAGAAGAAAGTAGAAGAACACCCTAGGAATTTACGGCTTTTGAATAAGAAAGACATTTCATCTGAATGTACTGAACCTATGAAATCTGCTAAGTTTAATGAATCTGTTGAATCTGTTTGTTTAACTTGCAAGAAATCTTTATCTAATGTTCATGATGATTGTGTTTCTAAGAATGAGATTGTTAAGCCTGTTCAGAAGAATGTTCCTAAAAGATCTTACGCTAAACAAGTAGGAAGACTAGTTGCAAAACTTAGGCTTTACACTACTGACAGGAACTATAGTGTATACTTTAGGGATGATATTTGGAAACCCACAGGTAGAACTTTCACACTTCAGAATGGTAAAATGAGTGATAAACCAGAATTCCCTGTAGAAAACCTCTTTGAGTGTGATAAGGATTTTACCTCTAACCCAAAGGAACCAAAATCAAAACGGTTTCCACAATATTCTTTTTCTGTTACTGGCAGGTTATCTAAATTTGTCTTTGGATCGTCAACTCGGGTTGCTCCAAGCACATGACCGGAATCTGAAGCTGTGATCAATTTTGTCCGGAAATTCATGGGAACCGTACGTTTTGGAAATGATCATGTAGCAGCTATCATGGGTTATGGAGATCTACCTATTGGAAATTATTTGATCACTCGGGTTTACTATGTCGAAGGGTTGGGACATAATTTGTTTTCGCGGGCGTTCTGTGATGCAGATATAGAGGTTGCTTTTAGGAAAAATGCTTGCTTCGTTAGAAACTTGGATGGCACTGATCTCTTAACCGGGAATCGTGATACAAACTTGTATGCTATCGACATCAATCAAATGGCCTCTTCATCACCAATATCTCTTATGACACGAGCATCTAGAACACAGTCCTGGTTGTGGCACAGACGGTTATCCCATCTCAATTTCGACACCATCAACAAAAGTGCCAAAGACAACATCGTCAACGGACTTCCAAAGTTCAAATACACCAAGGATCACTTATGTCCATCATGCGAACAAGGAAAAAGAAAAAGAGCATCATATAAACCCAAATCCGTACCTAGTTCGGAAGCAAAGTTGCATATGTTGCACATGGACTTATGTGGCCCAATGAGAGTTGAAAGCATTAATGGGAAAAGTATATTCTTGTTATCGTCGATGATTATTCGAGATATACATGGGTTAAGTTTCGGAGATCAAAAGACGAAGCACCAGGCATCATCATCACCTTTTTGAAACGAATTCAAGTACTTCTTCAAACTCCAGTAAGGGTTGTAAGAACAGACAACGGCACGAATTCACTAATCAGTAGTTAAGAGCTTATTTTGAAGATGTTGGAATCACACATCAGACATCAGTTGTTAGAAATCCACAGCAGAATGGGGTAGTTGAAAGAAGAAATAGAACTCTTGTGGAAGCTGCTCGCACAATGCTAATCTATTCTAGTTCACCGTTATTTCTATGGGCATATGCTGATGCCACTGCTTGTTTCACTCAGAACCGATCCCTTATCCATCCAAGATTCAATAAAACCCCATATGAAATAGTGAACAACATAAAACCGGATATCTCTTACTTTCACGTGTTTGGCGCTTTGTGCTATCCTACGAACGACAGAGAAGATCTTGGAAAACTGAAAGCAAAAGGTGATATTGGAATCTTCATTGGATATTCAGATAACTCGAGGGCATTCAGGGTGTATAACAGAAGAACTAGGAGGATCATGGAGACGATGAATGTGAAGTTTGACGAACTGTCACATATGGCTTCTGAGAGACTCGCTCTAGAACCCGCACTAAACCGGCAGACTTCGGACACATCGGTTCAGGACTCGTACCACAAAGAGCTCAATCAACTTCGATTGACAATCCTAAAGAACAAGAATGGGAGAATTTCTTTGAGTTAATGTTCGATGAATACTATGGTGGAACTTCGACAAATGCATCAAACCATCATTCCGCTGCACCCGCTCAAAATCATCCACCACCACCAACAGAAGATGCATCTACAACGGTCGAAACCGATGCACCAATTCCGTCTACATCATCTACATCTACTACAGTTATTGCACCCGTTCTACCAGCAGTTGATGAGCAAAACAAAAACCATAACGATGCAACGTTAGATGAAGACTTATTTGAAAACCCGTTTGCTACGGAATCAGGCAATCAGCTGAATCTTCTTCAAGCTTACGAGAACCATCTAACTCGCATACGTATAACCAACGGTATCCTTCTACTCTGAAGTGGACAAAAGACCACCCAATTGAACAAGTTATTGGTGAACCTTCAAGGACAATTTAGACGAGACGCCAACTTGCCACCGATTGCGACTTATGCATTTACCTTTGCTCAATTAGCAATATAGAACCAAAGAACATTCGTGAGGCAATGGCAGAACCCGCATGGATAGAAGCGATGCAGGAGGAACTTCTCCAATACCGTCTTCATGACTCTTGGGAAATGGTTCCAAGACCAATTGACATTCGCGTCATTGATCTCAAATGGTTATGGAAGAACAAACGGGATGAAGAAATGATTGTCATTCGCAACAAAGCTCGTCTTGTGGCCAAAGGATACAGACAAGAGGAAGGGATAGACTTTGAAGAGTCATTCGCGCCGGTAGCTAGACTAGAAGCAGTCAGGATATTCTTAGCCTATGCCGCTCACAAAAACATCACGGTTTATCAGATGGACATTAAGACCGCATTCTTGAATGGAACTCTGAAAGAAGAAGTGTACGTGAGTCAGCCAGAAGGCTTCGTAGACATGGAACATCCCGACTACGTCTACAAACTCAAAAAAGCAATCTATGGATTAAAACAAGCTCCGAGAGCGTGGTATGACGAATTTTCCTCTTTCCTTATCCTAAACAATTTCACCAAAGGAACAGTTGATCCTACCTTGTTTACACAAAAATGCAAAAACGATATTTTGATTGTTCAGATTTACGTGGACGACATCATCTTTGGGTCCACTAATCCGAATCTTTCAAAACATTTTGAAAATCTCATGAAAAGTAAATTTGAAATGTCCGTGATGGGGGAACTAAAATTCTTCCTTGGTTTACAAATACATCAATCCCCACGTGGAATTTTTATAAATCAAGCTAAATACACAACCGAGATTTTGAAAAATCATGGTATGGATAATTGTGACTCGGTCGGAACACCAATGGTAACTTCACCAAAAATTGGAGCCGATTTGTTTGGGAAACCTATTGATCCAAAGAAATATCGGAGCATGATTGGTTCTCTCATGTACCTCACTGCTAGTTGACCAGATATTCATTTTGTTGTTTGCTTATTAGCACGGTTTCAGGCAAAGCCTACCGAACTGCACCTCAAAGAGGTTAAACGGATCTTTCGGTACTTGAAGACATCCATTCACATGGGACTTTGGTATCCGAAGGAATCCGGATTTGATCTAATTGCCTTTTCGGATGCGGACCACGCAGGTGATCAAGTTACAGCAAAAAGTACATCCGAAGGAGCACAATTTTTGGGTGAAAAGTTAGTAAGCTGGTCTTCAAAGAAACAAGATTGCACTGCACTTTCAACCGCCAAAGCTGAGTATGTGTCTCTATCTGAGTGTTGTGCTCAAGTTCTATGGATGAGAACACAACTCACAGATTATGGCTTTACTTTCGATAAAATACCTATGTATTGTAACTCGAAAAGTGCCATAGCCATATCATGCAATCCTGTTCATCACTCAAAGACTAAGCATATCCGTGTCCGCTATCACTTCATCAAAGAGTACGTGGAAAATGGTACTGTTGAATTATTCTTCGTGAAGACAGATTACCAACTCGCCGATCTATTAACTAAAGCCCTTCCCAAAGAAAGGTTTGACTATTTAGTTCGACGAATTGGAATGCGAAGCCTAACCCCTGAGGAGTTAGAACGTCTTCTCGAATCTTCTTGAAAATAATTTTCCAACAAGCTTCGCTGTAAATATTTTTGAAAAACAAAATACAAAATTTGAAAAACCAACAAAAGCAAAATATAAAAATATAAAATCTTTCAAAAAATACAAAAACAATATAAAATCTAAAATCCAAAAATATTCTTCTCACGACATGTCTCTCGTATAATCGATATTCTGAACGTTTCTAGAAATGTCATTCAACAATGATACGGGTATGTACAGATGCTTGAGCGAGAGTTATTTATTTGTTTTCTAAAACATGTCCTCTCACAAAATTTCCTCAAATAATGGCTTTCGTATACTTCAGTACGAAACCCGGACTAAAATGATGACTTTTGATTATTTTTCAAATCAAAACTCGTGCTTTATAGAAAAATCAAGTGTACGCTTCAGTGCACTGCATTTAAAAATGGTGAGAAATCATCATCATCTTGAGCACCTATTCAAGATTGTTCAAAAAGATTTTTCAAAATCTTTCAAAATATTTTGTGCTCAAGATAACTCCCTCTAAAATCCTTTACTTGATTATGCTTTATTAAAGGGAGAGTATAAAACAAAATGTTCCAAATTCATGCTTAAATCTAATCCGTTTGTCTCCCCACCAGTTTCTATAAATGTTGTTTAATCCGTTGATATCAAAAATATCAGGATTATGCTATTTTTGAGGGGGAGGAGACGTGATTAAAATGTGATCAAAAATGTTTAATGATCATTGTTTGAATCTCAAAATGAGCTCGACTCAGTCGAAACCAATGAATTGACGGGAATCTAAGTCAGTAAATGTACCATTTCGAGAAACTTGTGATAGATATGCACCTTCATGGGTCTAACCTCCTTTTCAAGGAGTGTTTACATCTTCAAGTTAGTTATTAGAGCTAGTTGTCACCTAAAAACTGGCAATGGAACTCTTTAACTAGGCAACGTAACCGTGTCTCGTGGGGAATTGTCTATCATGAGCCTATCAATTCAAAAAGTGCGAACTCTACCCTCTATGTGCATATTTCTGTCAAAACTCATAAGCACATGTGAAGGGGGAGTGTTTCTGAAAATATAAAACTCACGGAGTGTCTCAAACATGTTTTCTATCATAAACACTCTGTGAGATTTTCAAGAAAATTGGTTTTATGGCAACAATAGGACAGTCACGGAGTTATAAGGTGACTAAGGATAGGAAATTCGTCCTATGATCCGCCAGAGCCGGAGGGATCTACCCAAGGACAATACCCATAGTTAGTATTAGAAGTCCTTAGGTATGATTGAAAAAAGGAGTAATGTGAGAAAGGAGAAAGAAGGGGTTGAAGAATAAAAAGATATGTAATGAAAAAGGGTGAAAAGAAATAGCCCTCCATATTCAACCTTAGGGCAGAAACTGGGTTCAACTCATCTGCATCGGTTGTCACTAAGATGACACCGATATTGAAGACAAAGACGTCATGGACCCAGGACGACTACACTAAACCTTCTAGCCACTCAATTCCTCTTAAAAGGGATTTGTTTCATTCTCATTGGGAACCCTGCATAATCTATCGACTTTCTCTTAGAGATTGTTGATATTGAAGAAGGAGACCCTCTCCCTAGTCTCCGCTTAGGAAAACCATAATGCACTTATTGAGTCTAGAGCCACGAGATTCATCAATAGATCTCATAGGAACACTTGACATGACATCGCTTGTTGTTCATCAATAAGGATACAAGTGATATATTCTAGAGTCCTACGCAGGTCTTAGCAATCTGCCAGAACATTTATGAGAAGTTTCACAATTGTGATTCTTCAGTGATTGAATGGAAATTCCTGCCAGGGTCAACATCAAGCAGCCCTGACAGCAGGTCACTTCGGTAACTCCCCGTGGATTACGCTTAGTGTGTCTCTAACGGTCTACAGTCGTGGGGTGATGCTTCGGTGTACCTCAACGACTCATCTGAATCGTAGATGTACTTCGGTACATCGCGTTATCTCACTTGTGGGACTCCAGTTCAGAAACGGCCTTTGTAAGAATTAGAGATGTGTTTTCACACTATGCTGTTAACACCCTCGAAATTCAAACTTGTAAGTGCCGGAATCCGCTTATTACTAACCTGTTTTATGTTTTCTTCTTATGGAAGCTCCGGAGCGGATTGATCGTGCAGACTCTCCACATGCTCATACCAACAACACATGAAAGTTCTCATCAAAATCAAAGGCTACTCAAATTTAAAGATGATTCTTCGTCAATGTCAAAGAATCTACAAAGTTTAAAGACTAGAGAAATTCATCTCATCAGAACTTCAAAGTCAAATAGAAGTGTGAGCATGGTGGAGAATGACGTGGAGACACCAAACCAACGAAGTTGACAACGGCAGACAACCACATTAACTGATCACAAAGCATGAAGGAACAAAGAATCAAGACTATTCTATATCTACACGCAAAGTTCAAGCTCGAGAAAAGTAAAGACCTAATCAAGTGGAGCATCATTTGAATGACCACCCCTTAGGGGGAGATTGTTAGCCTTAATAGTTTATATTAGAAGTGATGGTCATTCACGATTAGGAACTTTGTAACGTGTGTTAGATATCGTGATAGAATGGTCTACGGGCTCGTGGATTGGGATAAGCTATTTGGTTAAAAGATGAGCTAAGCTTGCCGTCTATAAGCTCATATATCCCACGTCCAAATCCAATCCAACGAAGCCCATACAAAGCCCAAGGAAAGCCTTTAGGGCAACTTGTGTCTTGTACTATAAATACCCCTCAAATGGTCATTTGAGGGGTGTGCTTGAAAGTGTGTGTGTGTGTGTGTTTTCTTTGGAATATACAACATATTGTGTTTATCTTTATCCTCTCACATACACGGATTTCATATCATTCAAGTCACCATCTTTCCTTTCTTCTTATTCTTTCTAAGCATAACGTTTGTGTTTGTGTTGTTTGTGTTAACGTGGTATTTGTATTTGTGTGATAAGGTTGATAAAAGTAAGTGTAGAAAACTAGAAGGGGGGTTGAATAGTTTACCAATTAAAAACTTTGTTTTGAAACTTATTGTAAAGATCAATTGATATTGATCTTAGATATGTTAATGAAATATGCAAGCAATATGTAAGGAGTAAATAAGGAAAGAAATGATCAAACCACAACAAGTTGTTTATAGTGGTTCGGTCTACAAGGACTCTTTTTCCTTGCCCTACTCCACTCCTCGAGTCTCACACTCGAGAGTTTAACTTCACTAGTCAACAAGCTCCTTTCACCGGTGGAGAAAACCTTTACACTTCGCTTACACTATTTCCGACACTAAGCTAGATGTCGAGTTCTTTCCAAGGGTACAACCACTCCCACACACAACGTATTTTGAGGACTAAAATACTAACCACTCACACTCACAAGATTATGATGGTTTAATACAACAATGAAGTATGAATCAACACAAGATCATACAACACTAAACAAACAAGACTTCCAACTTCTCGTTTGAAGCTTGAATGTGACTTGATCTTCTTTGCTACAAAAGAGATCACTAATATGATATGAAACTGAGTTAGAAAGGTTAGAGAGAAGATATGTATGAGATTATGTTAGAAAGGGATGAAAAACTACTTGGCTTGGCATTGCTATTTATAGCTAAAATGGACGAGGCGTCCACGGACCGGAACCCTTAAAGGGTTCCGCGTGTACCAATTTGGTACTGTCGGTCTGACAGTCAAGATATCAAATCTTTGCTAAAGTCAACTCTATCTAAGTGATATTGTGCAAGATATGAAGAGTACAAATCCACACAAAATGTCTAATGAAATCTTCCAATGATTTCCATGATGCATCACATGATGTCATATGTTGTATTTCTATTTTTAGAAATATGCAAGTACATAAGTAGTGTTTGGTTTTAAGAACCTAACACATTCTAAAAACTACTATCATACATAATGATTAGAGTCATATCAAGATGTTACTAATCATAAATGTAAATGCTTGAATGATGAATATATTGTTTGAAAAAGCTTGTTTTAATATCTATTAAACTTGACAAGCTTTAAGCTTTTATACAAATTAAATTTACTTTTGTCGTTAACAAAACTTAGGTAAAGATCAAAAATATAAATAACGTTTAATGACAATATTTGTATTAACAATCTCCCCTTTTTTGTTGAGGACAAAATATAAATTTTATTTTTATAAAAGATACAAAGTTTGTGCAAGAGTTATAAAAATATTAGTTTTAGAACTTGAAAGGAGAATGATAATGCAAGTGTATGATGTTTGACTATTATGAAAGTCAAAGTATTCACTAGTTGATGCATGATGTTGACTTTTTCAGAAAGTCAAAGTATGCAGTTGACTTTTCAAGAAAAGTCAAAATATAATCAAGTTCTATATTTTCTCCCCCTTTTTGTCTCAACAAAAAGAAGAGGCGATGCGGAATGTAATGAGCCCGTTTTATTATCTCCCCCTTGATCAAAGCTCCCCCTAAATTGGGTGCTTAATGGGAAGATACATGGATTGTGAAAATAAAAGCTACAACAAAAAAAATGTTAGTAATAATGATCATTTACAAGCATTTCCAAATACTATGTAAAAGTTCCAACACTATAATAAACACACTATTCATTAGTTAAAATTTTCATGAATAAAGATCATGAAATGGGAACACAATGATGTGTGTTAGTACAAGAAGAAAAAAGAAAAAAAAAAGAAAAGTATCTTAAGAAGAGAAAACTAGAAATGCTAAACTATGACCATCCTAATTTGATGGTGGATGAGAAAGAGCGTTGAGGCGCTCAAGGATATGATTGAGGATGAACCTCATTTCTTCTTGAAAGTCAAGGACCATAACCCGTGTCCTATCAACGGTTTGGGCCGTTTGCTCACAAGTTGAGCAATCATGCCTCGGGGGGTAGTATGTTTGGGGAGGTTGTGGTGGTGGAATGGTAGATGTATGGGTGTTGGTGGAAATGTTTGGGGTGGTCATGATGGAAGCAAGCAAAGCACTTTGCATTTGCATTGTCTCACTCAAGTGAGAGTCCACCATGCCTTTGAATTGGTGGAGGTTGTGGAGTTCCATTTGAATCTCCTCTCTAGTGGGATTAGCATCCCACATACACTCCTCAATGTCCTCAAGATGAGGGGACATTGATGTGGGGAGTGAATGATCCCCATACAAAGGACCATGAATGTCTTTGTGAATGGGGTGGAAGAGAAGAGGTTTAGGCCCTAATGGGGCGTTTGGGTCAAGGGATGACCGAGGTGACTCATGAGCCATCCGGTCAATTGAGCCAAAGGATGGCAATGGTGGTGGATGATTTGGCCTAGGAGGCAAGTCATCCAAGTCCTCCAAGAAAGGATTTGGTGAAGTAGGTGGAGTGGAAAATAACTCCATAGGAATGAGAGTTGGAGACCTTGGTGAAGGTGGTGAAGGTGTTTTGGATGTTTGGATGGGTGCCGGTGGAGGTGAAGTTGGTGTTTTTGTTGGTGGTGGAGTGGTGATCACAATGTGTGATTGAGTAGGTGTGGCTAAGGTAAGGTTTGTATCATCTCGGATGGGAGATGAGATTGTGAGTGGAGAAGACTCGGATGAGGAGCTAAGGTTAACGAAGCAACAAGGCCTCACACTAATTCTAGCGGTCTTCTTGCAAGGTTTTGGAGATGATTTTGTTATTTTGACTTTGGTTTTTCTTTGCTAGATGATAGTAAGAATGAAGAAGGTGTGAGGATGATCATGGTAAAACCTCTCAATTTATAGAAGTGAAAAATCATGGAGAAATGTGTTTGATTTGATGTTAAGCCATTGAAGAGATGAGGTTCCTAATGATTTGGAAGTGGGTTGAATGCTAGTCATATCACCCAAGTCAAGCCATTCAAGAGAGATGGAGTGAAGTTGAAAAGATTTGCAATAAATGTGTTCTAGTGAGTGGAATTTCCTAATATTCAGATCACCCACGGATTTGAAGGTACCAAAAATTTGGTTCCTTCCTTTATGCAAAAGGGCTCCTTGGGTGGATTTTTCAAATTTTTGAATTTTGGTGGAAATGGATTTCTTATATGCTTAAGTGAATTATACTAGTTCTAATAAGAGTATAAGCAAGTTAGGATTGATTTATAAGCATTGGATGGTAATTTGGAATCACGAAATAGTCGAAATTGAGAAAGTTACCTGAAGGATCCACGGCACCAAAATCATACACGGCCGGAACCCTAAAAGGGTGCCGTCTGTCCGCCTGCATGCGTACTGCGGTACCAATTTACATCACGGACGGTACCAAATTTATGGTGCCGTCTGATCCGTGAAGTGCAGAAAAATGGACAGAGTACGTTTTTAGGTGTCGGGGACTTTTCCGAAACCTGAAATTTTTCTCAGAAGTTGTTACACTAAACATTTCTAGTTAGGAAAAACAGATAACACATATATAAACATAGTGGAGCATGTATTTTGAGCAAGGCTTTTTGATTTTCACATTATAGTGAAAATGGGTAAAATTTGATAGCATACTTGCGCTATCCCCCTGCATAAGATTGTTAGCATTCACCATTGTTTCAGGTTATATTATCATCCTACATAATAAAAACAACGAAATTGTATCAAACATTAACGATAATGCATTGTTCCAAACGCTCCTTAAAAGTACCCTTATTTGTCCAACTTCTTGTAAATCTTGTTCATCATCCTACCAAGGCACTTGAACATTCCCTTAGTTTGCTTGAATTCTGCTGATTCATTCTCTATCTCGGGAAGAGATGCATAATACTCATGAGGCGGAAGACGAGAGCTTGGAAGACCATCCTCGAAGCTATTTGATGATGATGATGATGGAGTTGGAGGTTTTGCTCTCTTGCCTTTTGTCTTAGCAACTCGTGCATCACTCAAAGGTACAAAGATGTGAGGGATGAGCTCATAGTGAAGGTGCATCCCTTTTGGTGTTGGTGGAATTGGTGCAAAGTTTCTATAGAGACGGGTGAGGAGCATCCCGTATGGAAGAGCAACCGATCCTTGAGTTGGAATATCAATCATTCTCCTAGCGATGTAGTAAGCTAAATTGAATGGTTGACGGGTGGAAAAGTTGTAGAGCATATGACAAAGGCAAGCGTTAATGTGATCCCTATTTCCTATGGTGCTAATGACGTTGGCTCTAAGTAGCTCCTCCCATTTCTTAAATTCGGGCTTAAGTTCATTTAGCTCCATTCCATATGGATCTCGGTTTACCTCCTTTCCCTTTCGGGTAACTCGGGTTGTATCACCCTTTGGATTAAATAGGTGTTCACGGATAACATCCTTATCGGCTAAACGGGTTTGGTAGGGAAGAGTGCGGTCATTGATAGCATCAAGAGCGGTGAGTGACCATTTATCCGAGTAGAGACAAGTCCCCCGGTTGGGAATTCCTAGCACTTGAGCAAAGTTGGCTAAGGTGATGGTGTAGTCGTTTTGATTAATTCATCATCGTCTTCATCACTAAAGCCGGTTACACTAGCATAGAATTCTAACACAAACCTAGGACAAATTGGTTAATCGATGTCAAGAAGACAATCGAATTGAATGGCGGCTAGTTCTTCATGGAGATTTGTGTTTTCAAGGAAGGATGAGTGAATGGTTCTACCCTCATGGAAATACCTTGATTCTAGACCCCTAAATATTTCTACTTGTTCCTTGGTAAGTCCTTTGGTTTTGTGGTGTTTGGGAATGTAGTTAAGGGTGTCTTTGTGATCATAGAATCTTGCGGCTACCATGGTTATTCCTAAGGACAAGAGTTAATATGTTAAAAAATGAGAATAAGTTTTAACATTTTTGGTTCTAGTGTGTGCCTATATGAAAACAATTTGGAGTTGCGGTTATCTCGACTCATTTTATGCACAAAGATGGTTTTAGTGGGGTGTTTGGCAAATACCATGAGATAACCCAAATGCTCCTAATTCAATGTGGCTTCATTTGAATATACCCGGAATGCATATTAGTTATGCAATACCTTTAGTATTCAAGAGCATGCAAGTGATGAAAATTTAACGTTTCTATTTGTATTAGCAATGAAAAATATTGTTTTCCTACAAGTGAGAAGCTTTTCAAAACTTTTGACATGGGGTGTTTGGTTGTTTGAATAGGGCCTTATATTCATTATCTATCAATTAGTGGGAAGCATGATTTGTTTATGTAATATGATAATGTAGTACCTAATTTCAATGACTAGTTATGCAATTTGCCAATTGAATTCATATTTGGTATAAAAGCATACATAAAACCCCATGTAATGATTTGTGATAGTTTTGTGCATAAATAAGAATCCTAGACTCGGAATTAAGAGATGAAATGTAGTTAGGATACTTACAATGATGTTATCTTCAGTGATTAGTGAGTTGGAAGATGACAATAATGAGATTGGTTTAAGTTTTACACGTTTTGGTAAAGTGGGTTTTGAGGAAGAGGATGATTTGTATATAGCAGTTTTGCTTCTGTAGACACCACGGACTAGACGGCACCAAAAATTTGGTTCCGTCTTTGTTGTCGTTTGGTGCCGTGTCTACAGTAGTAGGTACAAGACAAAATTGTTTTGTTTTGACTATTCTAATGTTTTGGGCTATGTTTATCCTACATGTTTGGTTCCATTAACCCTAAACCAAGTCTAAGAAGATTAAAAGGTTCTCGTTTAAGAGGCTTAGTTAAGATGTCGGCAATGTTGTCTTCGGAGGATACTTTCTCGATTGAAATGTTTCCTTTTTGAACATTGTCGCGAAGAAACTATTTTCATTTACTTTCATAATTAAGTACTTTAAACGTTTAAGAATTACCGTGAGTTTCATAGCCCCTACTTTTATATGTTTTGAATTACTTTTGGGGGAGATACATGCTCAACTATTTTCATTTACTTTCACAAGTACTCTAAATTTTAAGGATTACCGTGAGTTTCATGGCCCCTATTTTCAATTGTTTTGTACTATTTTTGGGGGAGATACATGCTACAACTTTTATCATGATCATAATTGTTTCAAAACCGAATGTTGTACTATATCTATTGTTCTTGATTGTGTGCTATAGTTCTTCGTCGAATTATGTGTTGTATCAGTTGACTACTAATACATTGAGTCATGTACTATTGATTATGTGCTAATGTTCTACGTCGAGTTATGTGCTATATCAGTTGACTACTGATACGTCGAGTCGTGTACTATTGTTCTACGTCGAATTATGTGCTATATCAATTGACTATTGATACATTAAGTTATGTACTATTATGTGAACTCATTTGGCGATGTGTGCTTGAACATAAACTATAACATTTTGAGTAATGGGTTGTAAACACACAAGTTGCAAGTTTTGTATGGGCGGAACTTGGAACTGAGTGGATTTGCAATGCCTTTGCTGCATGAACGTTGCTTTAAAGGTTTTTCTTGATAACACAAACTCTATGAACTCACTCAACCTTTGTGTTGACAATTTTAGCATGTTTTATCTCAGGTATTTAGCATATCATCATGGCTTGCATGGAGTCTTTGAGTTGACGCGTCTCACATGGATTTTATGCACTTAACTATCGTTTGATTGTAACAAATTCATTTTGGTACATTGGAAATCTTTTGGGACCTATGCTTTGTAAGCTATGATTATTTTACTCAATCAAACGATGTATTTTCAAAACGACACTTTAGGTCTTAATATAACTGTAACTGTGATGCTAT
Source organism: Chrysanthemum makinoi (assembly GCA_910596185.1). Lineage (NCBI taxonomy): Eukaryota > Viridiplantae > Streptophyta > Magnoliopsida > Asterales > Asteraceae > Chrysanthemum > Chrysanthemum makinoi. Next base: position 134,587,540 of record OU343224.1, on the reverse strand, counting down.
GGCAGTCATCCCCTAGGTATTTCATTCCGCTGCAAAACAGGTATTTTGGGGGTGTGACAATGAGCTACTTAAAAACTTTCCACAAAGTTTACAATGAGCCTTAACGGTATTATCCAACAACCTCACGAGATTGAAATTACACCAAACATCCTTGCTTCTAAAAACGGAGCAATCGTCGGTTCATTTGAAGAACCAACACCGGTGGAAGTTGAAGAACTTTGAGTTGCCATTTTGTGAGCGATTTGATTGTTTCAAGAGTGATTTTGAGAGTGTTTGATTGTTGTAAGTAAACCAAACTCAAGATGGGTATTGATGAGTGGCATTTTACTCATCATTTTAAACTCGGAAAACCCACAAAAACGTCTAAAAACACTTAAATATACCCATTTATACTGCAGATATCCTTGGAATGTGTTTTTATGTGTTTCAGGTACAAAGGATCGAAAACAGGGCAAAAACGGACATAAATGAGCTTGGAATGGAAAAAGTGCTTTCGGACGAGCCGGAAGTGGATTTTCTACATTTTGGATCCCGGACACGTTTTAGAGTGAGAGTGGGAAAACAAACCCGAAACCGAACCCTAAACCCATGAATACCTTTTTACCCCTAAACCCGAACCCAAAATTACCTTTTACCCTTTTAAATTAAAACTTAACACATTTTTCATTGAAAACCATTATTTTTAGTTAAAACCATTTTTTTTATTTAAAACAATTATTTTTACTAAAAACAATTTTTATTAAAAACAATTTTTACCCTTTTACATTAAAAAAAAATAAAATAAAAATAAAACAACAATTTTTATTTAAAATAAAAACCTAGACCTTAAATACTTTTTAAAACAAAAACAACTTAACTTAAATACCCCTTCACCACCAACCCATCTTAAACCCTTTTCACCCAACCTGTTTTTACCCATTTTATCCCAAAACAGGAAAAAGCAAACCCATTTCACCCATTTAACCCGCCAAAACCATGTCCCAAATCCCTTGTCTTCTTCCCACACATCACTCTCACTACGATAAATCCAAGCTTCACAACCCTCCCCCACTTCTCATTGCCAGCGGCAATCCCCAAGGAACCCATGGAGCTCCTAAGAAGCACAAAAGGGGCGGCTTTTGGTGAGTGATGCCAAAGTTTCCATCCAAAGGCTGTGGTGGCTCCAAAGAAACACACAATCTCATCTCTCTCACTCAACAAACACAGCAGAAAAGACAACAAGCAAGAAGACAGGACCCAAGCTTAGTTTTTTTTTTTTTTTTTTTTTGTATAAATATGCATAGTTAGAAGATGTAAAATTTTGTCTAGAATCTCATGTTCTAGTACCATTTTATTTTTAATGTCGTTTTATTTAAATGTAATTTTAATTTCAGTCAATGCAATTTAAATTTCAGTTTCAGTTTTTAATTCCATTTTAGTTTATGATCCTTTCCATGTTCTTAAAATTCTGTCTTTTGATGTTAAAAGTGCTTTACAAGTCTTGAATTAAACTCAGTTGAACTTTTGATTAGGATATCAAAATTGTTTTTTTTGTTTTTTTTTTAAATTTTCACATCTTCACAGTAAAAAAATTTCCTTTTCTGCCCCAAAAGGGTTGTTTGGAACAACATTAAATCTGGGTCACAAACCATTTTTGACCCATGTTGGGTGCTTAAAGTAGTGTTGTTTAAGTTAATAAGTTTAGTTGTTTCAATGTTTTTAGTTACTAAAAGGCTTTTAGAGTAGTGCAAAAATCTGTCCTAGTAGTTACAAAATGTCCCAACAGCCCGTTTTCTTTGATTTTTAGTTTCTTTGTTTCAATCCTTTAAGCTCTGCAATTTAGTATGATTAAAGTTTGCTTGGTAGTCTAGTTATTCATATTTTTTACAAATTTTTTTACTAGCTTTTGGATAGCTTAACTTGCCCTTGAATAAGCCCAAGTGGGGCTGTTTTGACCCACAGTAACAGCAACCCATTTAGCTTCATTTAGAGCTTTTTCAGCTTTTGCACTAGCTTATTAATGTCCTATTAAGTACTTCTTAGATACAGAGTAGGTTAGCCCATTGTTGATGTGACTTGTTTGAGAGCTTACTGTAGTTTTATTAGCTTTTCCCTTGGCTTTTCTTACCTTGCAACTTTATTTCAATTAATTTAGTTTATTCACAGTTGCCTTAGCTTTTATATATGTGTGCTGACTTATTCTCTTTGTTTATTTTTATGTTCTCCAATTGTTTTTAGCTTATTAGATTAGTATTCATTATGCTTTAGCTTGTTAGAAGGTCTAGTAGCTTTTGGTGTCCTTTAGTAGTTTAGTTTGTAACCAAACGCCCTTAGTCTCCTTTTCTTTTTTTGCTTCCTCTTGCTTTGATTTTACTTGCACTTATATAACATTTTCAAGGTTCAAGTTTTTATTAAACTCTTATTTTAGTCTTTAAGTTAGTTTGCAATAGGAATTATAAGAAAAAAATAAGTCTTAGTGCCAAAGGGAAGAGGTGGGATTAGAACCCAGGACCTCCCGCCCAAGACATCGCTGCAGCACACCACAAACAACTTTTCCATCATTTCTCCTTGATGTTAGGTACTAGGACACTTATTTCTTTTCGTATACTTTTTATATTCGTTTTAAGCTTAATTCACCAAATTGACTTATTTCTTTTCTATGACTATCTTTTAAGTGTTTTTTTTCACACAACTTTCATTTTTCCTAGGCTTAGATTATTATTAAGTATTTTTCTGGAAAGTTTTGTATTTTTCCAAATTATTTTGTTATTTTTAATCATTTAATTTCTAATTCCTAGTTTTTTAAGTAATAAATAAAATAATAGTCAAAAAAATACCCGGCTTTTTCCAAAAATCATTTTTTATCATTTAGAATGTAGGAAAATTAATTTTAAGTTGTAGGGTTATATTTTTACATTTCACTTTTTAAAGCGCGTGTCTGGGACTTGCACGTGCCCGATTTTAGGTTAATTACGTTTTTAATTAGCTTTAAGTTTCCCGTAGTTTCCCTTAGTATTTTAGATTAATTTTGGACTCCGTTAGTTCCTAGTGTAGTTTTATTGCTTTCCTTTAAATTCCCGTTTTACGTTTTATTGCACTTTAGTTCATTTTAAGTTTCCCTTTACGTTTATTGTTGCCTTAGATTAGTATTCCTTTAAATTCTATCCTTCGTATCCTCTCGACCATTTGATTCTATTTCTTTAACCCTCTATAAGTTTAATTCTCATGGCAACGATCGATTATCGTCGTTGTTTTCACTGTAAAGGCCGTATGGAAGAGGATCAGCTTTATTGTCTCAATCACGATTGTATATGTGAGCGGTGTGGAAGAGCTGGTGCAAGGAAATATTGCTATTGGTGCGAATTATCCGACAAAAACTCTCTCGATGATTCTCCAAGTTTTTCCGACCTCCCACCTCAACCCGAGATATGTCCTATTGTTTCTGAGCCTAAACCGTCTAGATTTGATCAAAATCTTTCGCGATTTAAGGTTAAGAGAAAAAAGCAAGAATCGGAGACCAAAATGGAAGTGGTGGAAATTGCTAGCTCTGAGAGCACACCACTTGTCCCACCTCCGGAATCTTCGAAACCTTTTTCGGACGAAATCATGAACATACTTCAAATTTGCTTAAATGAATTTCGTCAAGATTCAATTTCGGGAAATACCGTTTTACCTACCATTTGTGATGTTGTTGAGCCCTTGATCCCTACTCCCGTACCCGAGATACTTTTGTTCGATCAAGAGTATTGCTACGGTTGTGGAGACGTGTTACCGAAATGTTTCCGTTGTTACAAATGTATGTGCGAGTGGTGTGGAAACTATCTTATTGATGGATGTTGTTCGATTTGTGCCGAGAATTCATTCGCTTATGATTCTAATCCAAATTCCTTCAATTATCCTCAAAACGATTTCAACTACCCTCCACAGAATTCATACGAACCACAACCGTACTATCAAGATTTCAATGATCCTTCATTTCAGAACTTCTCTCCTCAAATTCCCTATTGTGCAAATTGTGTGGGTCCTCATTATGATTACCAATGTCAATCATGGAATCAAAATTACTACGGACCTGATCCTTGTTATAACACTCCTTGTTTTGATAATTTCCAACCCCCACAATTTCCCGTCATTGAACAATTTCCCGTCATTGATCAAAATCCTCGTGAGAAAAGTATGCTAGAAGAACTTGCCAAAGACCAAACGTCTCGCAACGAAAAATCTATGCTAGAATTACTTGAAGAAGAGGAACGAGCCGCTAAGATTCAAAAATGTCTTGAAGAAATACGAATTAAAGAACGAGCACTTGCAAGACGTGCCCGATGGCTCGCGACTTACATTGACGACGATGATGATGAAAGTTTGTCGGCCGAAACCACACCCGAAGAGCCTGTTAACTCTCTATGTATGGGGGATGAGCGTCTTAGCACTATTCCGGAAACGGAATCGTCTTGTGTTGAGAACCTTGTCCCAACCCCAAGTGAGTGCGAGGGTGTCTCCGATATGATGTGTGATGAGCCTATTGATGATGATTCTTCTCCTCCCACCCCTAATGATTTTGTTGAGATGATCTCCGATTCAGACAATGACTATACGTCGTTTGACGATTCCTTATCTTGTGGAGACATCGAGTATGTTGAGGAAATTCCTTCTGAGCTCGTCAGCTTAGAAGAAGTGAGAGATTTTGAACCAAATGATCTTGATATGGACACTGATTTTGATTCGGATGATGAAGATATTCTTGTGGTGTCTGAGGAACCTTTCAGTATGGCATTCACTTATCCTCTGTTTGACTTCGATTCTGAATTCACTCTAGTCTCAGATAACCCAATATTTGACATTCAGAATGAGGATAGTGACTCTTACTTTGAAAACCCCATTACCTCTTTACCCGAGCTCGAGGATTCTACTTTTGAAGAAAAGACAAGTGGCAATCCCACTTTGACTTTAGACCTTCTCGAGGAGTTTGCCGATGAACTCACTCTTATCGATCATTCTCCACCAGGAGATGATGACGTGCACTTCGACTTTGAAGCCGACCTTACTGAATTGGAAAATCTTTTATACAATTCGCCTTCTGATTCGTCGAGTGACACTCTTATGGAAGAGGTCAACTCATTTCTTTCTCCAGATGACTCGATGCCTCCGAGTTTTGAGAGTGACGAGTATGGCTTAGACCCATCATCCTCCCGTCCGCCTGCTAAACCGCCGGATGATGGAATCTTTTCTAAGCCCGATACGGATGTTTTAACTGCTAAAATGGTGGATAAGATTGTTGAACATTCGCTCAATGTTCCTCAATATAATCTTTTGCCCACCCGACCCACCCGTTGTCAATCCATTGACACTCTTCTTTCTTATCCCATTTCTTCTCCATATCTTAACTCCTACGGGAGTGAAGATACCATTTTCGACCCTCTTTCTTCTAAGCCGGACATATCTCATCGGAGTGGAACTTTCAGCACATTCAATGTTTCTTCAAACCATTTGAATGAAAGTCCGATGGAGATCTTCTTTTCCACTTGCTCCCCCATGAACCAATGAATTCGAGGTCGAGTCAAGCTAGCGACTCGGTTAACAAAAACAGTAGCATTACATGGGTATCCACTCATGTTTCTGACTTCTTTCTCTTTTCTAACACTAAGTGTGGGGGGAAACCCCCACTGTTGTTTGCTTGTTGTGTGTTTGCTCTCTGTTTTTAGGATTCCCGTAGATCGTGATGATTGATGCGCCTGTTTTCAATCCAGCCGCCCAATATCCGATCTTTTTGCTAACGATTATCTAGGGATATCTTTATTAATCCTTTTTGTGAAAAAAGATTTCTCTTCCACACTTGGTTAGTAGTATTACCTTTTTCCGTTCTATAGTTTCGGCTACGGCCGGTACTTTGAATATTGAGGGCAATATTCAATTCTAAGTGTGGGGGGGGGGGGGAATTCTAGCGAATTTTGATCACATGTGTACCTTCTAGTACCCTAGCACCCCCGTTTCGAACAAAAATTTTAAAATTTTTATCGCTTTAAGTCAAGTATTTACGTTTACAAGAAGTGCTTTGCACAAAAATAAGGCGTTAATGCTTCGGTATTAATGATAGTTTAGTCTTGATTAGGCTAGAACAAGGGGAATCCCGACTCTGCTAGAGTGTTGATCTAGCTGCTCTCTTAACATTTAGGCTAAGGTTTTACGCGTTGTGCAAATGAAAATGCTAAGCGTGGAGTTGTTGGTTCTCTTTAGAGCTTATATAAGTAATCTATGGCTTTTTCTCCCAGAAGCTAACTAATTGGACTAAAATACGTGCTCGTTGTCAAACTTTTGAACATTCAAATACTCTTGTTACAATAAAAAGTTTTTAAGCAAAATTGATTTAGAGTCCAAGTTCAACTTTTTATTTAAATTTCCGAGAAAGCATACTTTCCTAAAATCTGAATAATGTTGCAAAATGAAAGTATCGAAAAATGCTTGAATGATGCAAAAGTTGCAAGTTTAAAGTTCAAAGTCAAAATGAAAAAAAAAAATGATAAAAAAAAATGATGATGAAAAAAAAAATGAAAAAATGAAAAATGAAAAAATATGAGTTGCGAGAATAAAAGCATTATGTTGCTTACGAATAAATGTGCGAAACTTGCTTTTTCTTAAATTTAAATCGGAAGTTGAACTCGTATTCGTCAAAGTTGTCTAAAGGTTTGACGGTAATTTGGAAATCATTGATTTCTAAGATCCCGAAAGCTCCGATACTATTCTCAAGGGTGAAAGCCTAGCCTCCTTAAAAGGACAAGCTGAGAAGAAAGTCGCTACATGGAGTGATCTCACCTTTGAATCTTAAATTTCTAAATCATCGTCGGTTGTGATCCATTTAGGTTTAGTTTTAACTTAACGGTAGCCTCGTAAATCTTTGGAATCGAATTCCCGCTGATTCCGGTACTATTCACTGTGAGGTGTCAAAAGCCCGGTCACTTAAAACTGATGTTTTGGGATGTGCCGAGAAGAAAGCCGCAACATGGAAAAGGCCCTTTCGATCCTTAGACTTTCGTCGTTTCCGGTGAGTTAGTACTTTAGTTAAGTGGATAACAACCATAAAAAATGTCGATTTCAATGGTCAAACTTTTGAAAATGAGCACACTCACTTAAATTTTATAAATTGCGGGAGTAACAAGTTAAGTCTCGACTTACATAGATTATTGATATAAGTAGTGTTAGCATTTTACAAAAACGTTTGCACAATAAGTTTAAGCTTAGTTTGAGAGAATCAAAAAGAGGATGACGATTACAATTCCCCGGAGACACCCATTTTGCGTGAATCCCGTTCTATGATGCCCTGTTTTGATAATCGAGCACGTTATTTATTTATGTTCAAGTTTAAATTTCTAGTAGTGGAATAAAAAATCGAAACGGGGTATTCTTGGTAATGTTGATCCTTTCATTACTTCATATGATCGGATTGCTAGGGACTAGCAATTGATAGTGTGGGGGGATGATGAGTGGCATTTTACTCATCATTTTAAGCTCGGAAAACCCACGAAAACGTCTAAAAACACTTAAATATACCCATTTATACTGCAGATATCCTTGGAATGTGTTTTTATGTGTTTCAGGTACAAAGGATCGAAAACAGGGCAAAAACGGACAGAAATGAGCTTGGAATGGAAAAAGTGCTTTGCGGACGGAGCCGGAAGTGGATTTTTTACATTTTTGGATCCCGGGACACGTTTTTAGAGTGAGAGTGGGAAAACAAACCCGAAACCGAACCCTAAACCCATGAATACCTTTTTACCCCTAAACCCGAACCCAAAATTACCTTTTACCCTTTTAAATTAAAACTTAACACATTTTTCATTAAAAACCATTATTTTTAGTTAAAACCATTTTTTTTATTTAAAACAATTATTTTTACTCAAAACAATTTTTATTAAAAACAATTTTTACCCTTTTACATAAAAAAAAAAAAAAAAAAAAAACAACAACAACAATTTTTATTTAAAATAAAAACCTAGACCTTAAATACTTTTTAAAACAAAAACAACTTAACTTAAATACCCCTTCACCACCAACCCATCTTAAACCCTTTTCACCCAACCTGTTTTTACCCATTTTATCCCAAAACAGGAAAAAGCAAACCCATTTCACCAATTTAACCCGCCAAAACCATGTCCCAAATCCCTTGTCTTCTTCCCACACATCACTCTCACTACACTGATAACCAAGCTTCACAACCCTCCCCCACTTCTCATTGCCAGCTTGGCAATCCCCAAGGAACCCATTGGAGCTCCTAAGAAAGCACAAAAGGGACGGCTCAGATTTGGTGAGTGATACCAAAGTTTCCATCCAAAGGCTTAGGTGGCTCCAAAGAAACACACAATCTCATCTCTCTCACTCAACAAACACAGCAAAAAAAGACAACAAGCAAGAAGACAGGAACCAAGCTTAGTTTTTTTTTTTGTATAAATATGCATAGTTAGAAGATGTAAAATTTTGTCTAGAATCTCATGTTCTAGTACCATTTTATTTTTAATGTCATTTTATTTAAATGTAATTTTAATTTCACTCAATGCAATTTAAATTTCAGTTTCACTTTTAATTCCATTTTAGTTTATGATCCTTTCCATGTTCTTAAAATTCTGTCTTTTGATGTTAAAAGTGCTTTACAAGTCTTGAATTAAACTCAGTTGAACTTTTGATTAGGATATCAAAATTGTTTTTTTTGTTTTTTTTTTAAATTTTCACATCTTCACAGTAAAAAAATTTCCTTTTCTGCCCCAAAAGGGCTGTTTGGAACAGCATTAAATCTGGGTCACAAACCATTTCTGACCCATGTTGGGTGCTTAAAGTAGTGTTGTTTAAGTTAATAAGTTTAGTTGTTTCAATGTTTTTAGTTACTAAAAGGCTTTTAGAGTAGTGCAAAAATCTGTCCTAGTAGTTACAAAATGTCCCAACAGCCCGTTTTCTTTGATTTTTAGTTTCTTTGTTTCAATCCTTTAAGCTCTGCAATTTAGTATGATTAAAGTTTGCTTGGTAGTCTAGTTATTCATATTTTTTACAAAATTTTTTACTAGCTTTTGGATAGCTTAACTTGCCCTTGAATAAGCCCAAGTGGGGCTGTTTTGACCCACTGTAACAGCAGCCCATTTAGCTTCATTTAGAGCTTTTTCAGCTTTTGCACTAGCTTATTAATGTCCTATTAAGTACTTCTTAGATACATAGTAGGTTAGCCCATTGTTGATGTGACTTGTTTGAGAGCTTACTGTAGTTTTATTAGCTTTTCCCTTGGCTTTTCTTACCTTGCAACTTTATTTCAATTAATTTAGTTTATTCACAGTTGCCTTAGCTTTTATATATGTGTGCCAGCTTATTCTCTTTGTTTATTTTTATGTTCTCCAATTGTTTTTAGCTTATTAGATTAGTATTCATTATGCTTTAGCTTGTTAGAAGGTCTAGTAGCTTTTGGTGTCCTTTAGTAGCTGTTGTAACCAAACAGCCCTTAGTCTCCTTTTTCTTTTTTTTGCTTCTGCTGCTTTCTGAATTTTCTGCACAGCTTATGTAACATTTTCAAGGTTCAAGTTTTTATTAAACTCTTATTTTAGTCTTTAAGTTAGTTTGCAATAGGAATTATAAAAAAAAAAAAATAAGTGCGCAAAGGGAAGAGGTGGGATTCGAACCCAGGACCTCCTGCCCAAGACGACGCATGCAGCACACCACAAACAACTTTTCCATCTGTGCTCCTTATGATGTTAGGTACTAGGACAGTTATTTCTTTTATGCACTTTTTTATTGTTTTAAGCTTAATTCACCAAATTGACTTATTTCTACTTATTCTTAAGTGTTTTTTTTCACAACTTTCATTTTTCCTAGGCTTAGATTATTATTAAGTATTTTTCTGGAAAGTTTTGTATTTTTCCAAATTATTTTGTTATTTTTAATCATTTAATTTCTAATTCCTAGTTTTTAATTCGTAATAAATAAAATAAAAGTCAAAAAAATACCCGGCTTTTTCCAAAAATCATTTTTTATCATTTAGAATGTAGGAAAATTAATTTTAAGTTTGTAGGGTTAATATTTTTACATTTTCACTTTTTAAAGCGCGTGCGGGACCCGCACGTGCCCGATTTTAGGTTAATTACGTTTTTAATTAGCTTTAAGTTTCCCGTAGTTTCCCTTAGTATTTTAGATTAATTTTAGGACTCCCGTAGATTTCCTTAGTGTAGTTTTATTGCTTTCCTTTAAATTCCCGTTTTACGTTTTATTGCACTTTAGTTCATTTTAAGTTTCCCTTTACGTTTATTGTTGCCTTAGATTAGTTTTTAATTTCCCGTAGTAGCTTTAGCTTAGTTTACTTGCTTTATTTAAATTCCCGTCATTTAGTTTAAAATTCCAAAATTTAAAATTCTTTGTATTCAAGCATCCAATCCCAAACCAAAACGTCACCGTCATTTCACTCCTCGTTGGGAAACGACCCGGGTAATCACTTACCCAGTATCACTTATCGTATATTCGAGGGTTTTGCGTGTCGATCTTTTTCCTAAAGGGTCGATTCGTTGATTCTCGCATATCAAGTATATTTGGTATATTTCTACTATATCAGGTATTTATACAAAATGTTTTAGGCTTAAATGGTGAATAAATGCCAAAAAAATGGTAGGAAAAAAAACGGTAACAAACACTGTTGTCTGCTTCTTTTTCTCGTTTTCAGTGGCCTGCAACGGTTAGAAAAACCCCGGTTACTAACCGGTTTTTCACTAACTAGTTTCCCTACTGGTTCAGTTAGTAACCGGTTTCTAACTGGTCCAACATATAGAATTAAAAACCGGGTACTAACCGCTGTTTCGGTTTTGGTTTTTTGGTCACGGCTAGTTGGGAACATGAAGTTGTGCATAAAATGAAACCAAAGCTAAAATATACAGGCTGGCATTTCATCAAACATTTGGTGGTCAAAAGAAAACAAACTGTGTGAAATGCAAAGGCGAAAACAAACCGATTCAAATGCATATTTCATCGTAGTACCGATTCAAAGGGGAGTCTGCTAGTAACATTTTGTTCAGTGATCGATAGTGTCAAAATCAAGTTGTTTCAAACTTTCCTCCCTTTATTTTCCATGTTTTGTACTTCAAGAATGAAACAAAGAAAGCCCTTTCAAGAACAGGACCAATTGAAGCATACAAACCCAAAAACTTGTCTCAGGAAGAAGAGCTAAAGGTCAGATCCTAAAAACTCATTTCCCAGTATACGGTTTCTAATTCGACCCATTTACTATAAAATGGGTTCTGTTACCTCTGACAGGTAAAACGGGCCAATTAAAAAAATAGTTAAATAGGAATATTTCAAATGGGTCAAAAGCGGTCTAAAGCGTATCTTAAGGCATGCAACCTCGTTAATTTATTATGCAGTAGATTTTCTAATTATATGTAACAACATTATTTTGCGAAAACATAAAATTTAACAAAAAAAAATTTTGGTCTGCAAAAAAAGGAACCATACCAATAGTTAGTCATTTTGACCCAGTTTCCAGCCTGCCCAACCCATTAATGTAGTATTCCAATACTTTTGTGAAGCTTATCACTGAGTTTGTTTGGTTACAGGCTTTGCAGCAGAGTGTTGACATACACAACTACAAATATAAGAGGATCCCAAAACCGAATGAAGGTACTTGAACTCTAAGTGTAGCTCTTTACGAATTATTTCACCTACCTCGTAATAAGACACATCTTTTGTTCTTTGTAATCTAATGGTTTGTGAAGATGATGTATGGCCAATCACTTTTGACTCGTAGAAATGAAAAAAATGCTCATAAACGACATTCGTAATGCACAATGATGCCTTTTCTAATACAACTCTGTAGCAGTCTTTAACATTCAAACAAGACTTAGGTTTTTTATTACAATCTTTAGATCAGCACGTCTACCTACCCTTAAAATTGCTCATTTGAGTGGAGGGACCATTTCTGTTAAGTATGTAATTACGTTCACCAAAGGACCATTTCTAAACTCTTTGCAATAAGTGAGATCAATGCGGATAAGTTAATCCCAATTCTGAATTGATTCTCACATTAGTCAAATTCATGCAATTCATAAGAAATAACATTTCCAGTATAGGGAGTTCATGAAACCCACCAAGACTACGAAGTTAATAGCAGTGAGTCAATTTAAGAATCTTCAAGGATCCAAGCAACCTACCAGCATTTAAGCATGAGGTCAACTGTTGAAATGGGTATACGATAGTGAATTCCAGTAACTCAACATGAAGTGATCAAATTTGGAGTAAATGCTATGAGTTTATTATCGTATGTTTACCCTTAAATGGTTGAGGCCTACTACGGGTCAAAATATTTGATATTGCTATAGAAACTAGTATATTCTTAATTGGCAAGTCTAAAGGTAAAGACTTTAGATGGAACCTTAGCATAATCGACCATCTTAAATTCTTTTGGAAAATCCTCAAATGATCCTTGTAATGTCTCTTTCTCAAGCAATCGCATGTCAAGGATAAGGCCTAGAACCTTTTCAGTACCCTAATCAGAAAGGAGAACAAAAAGAAAATATTAAAAGATGTTACATACATGAATATAAACATTAAAAAAATGTTTGGAACAAGCTTTGCTACAAACAAATACAAACCAAGCCCATATCTTGAACCAATTGATGCATTACCAACTCATTAGACCATCCAATACTTAGAAGGCATCTGTCAATGAGATTTCTAATCCCAGAATGTGTGCTACAATCACATGCCTTAAATATGGTTTCACTAAAAATCTTATCTTTTCCAACAAAAAAGCAAGCAATATGTTTAAACAAGTCCTTAACATTTTGGGATGGTAAAGTGTTAAAGCTCTTTCTCAAGACATTATTTATAGGGGAATTGGGTTCTTTATTTAGCCCTTTTATCGTCCTAATAAGCTACACCTCGATTATGTAGAAACTTGCCCAAAACTTCAAGAGCCCTTGGAAGTCCTTCACAATATTACTCGATACCTCTGTTGTCCCAATCTCTAGATCAAAGTATATAGATTGCAAAAATAAATTGAATATGAATAAGTAATTTTTCTATTAACCTTTGAAAGAATTCGTACATGTACATATATATGTTCTAAACGGTACCATGAACCATTGTAACGGTTGGGTTTGTGTAACCGTTTTCCTAACTGCTTTCCATAACCGTTTTATGGTTATAAAGTTCCTACTTAACGTGTTTGGTCCTTCGTCTAATAAAGTTTACATAAGAAGCATAAGAGTTAAGATTATTTGGTTCACATTCTCCTCCTTAATCTTGATCGTTGCTTCGTCCTAAATCTTGAACTCCGAGCATTTGTCCATAGTCACGAATTTCAATCTTGGTAGAGTCTTCGTTAGAATATCTGCTCCATGTAGTTCTCCGCTGACATGTTCCACATTGATGTGCCCATTCTCTACGCTTTCACGAATGAAATGTTAGCGAATATCGATGTGCTTGCTTCTTCCATGAAAAACTGGGTTTCTGACGAGTGCTATTGCTGAAACGGTGTCGACCTTCAGCATTATTCTTTTCTCTTCTCATCCAGTTAATTCACTAAGCAATCGCTTTAACCATAAGGCTTAACATGCTGCTGCCGTAGCCGCCATGAATTCTGATTCACATGATGATAGCGCCACTGTTGGTTGCTTCTGAGTACACCAGGTAATCGGTGACTCTTCGAAATAAAATACTATCCCAGTAGTTCCTTTTCCTTGATCAATATTGATTCCATAATGTCGTTGTAACCTGTAATCTTGCAGCCGCCTTCTTGCTTATATATTATGCATGCTCCTTTGTTCCTTTGATGTATCGGATTACTTGCTTTACCGCCTTCAGGTGATGATCCTTCGGGTCTTGCATGAATCTGCTGAGTAGTCCGACTGAGTAACTAAGATCTGGTCTTGTATGCAGTAAGTACCTGAGACTTCCAATTAAGCTTCTGTAATAAGTTGCGTCAACTGAGTTTCCATCTTCCGCCTTGACCAACTTAGTACCGGTATCCATTGGTATCTTCGTTTCATTACTGTCTGACATACTTGTTTCCTTCAAAATCTTGTTAATATAACCTGTCTGCTTGATTGTAATCTCTTCTCCTGTCTGTGTAACTTCTATCCCAATATAATAAGCTAACAATCCTAAGTTGCTCATTTCAAATTTATCCTTCATCTGGGATTTGAATTCTTCTATTTCCTTCCTTGGAGTGCCTGTGATTATTAAATCATCTACGTAGAATCCAACTATAAGTGTAGAACTCTTGCTTCTCTTCGTATAAACTGCTTGCTCGAGATTACATTTCTTAAAGTCTAAAGACTTTAGCGTTTGATCAAGTTTCACATTCCAAGCTCTCGGTGCTTGTCGTAAGCCATATAAAGCTTTAGTAAGCTTATAGACTTTTCCTGAATTTCCTTGTTGAATAAATCCTTCAGGTTGTGTAACGTAGACTTCTTCCTTCAAATCTCCATGTAAAAATGCTGATTTTACATCTAAATGATGTACTTGCCATCCATGACATGCTGCTAATTCTAATATCAACCGAACTGTCTCTATCCAAGCAACCGGTGCAAATACTTCATCGATGTTTATTCCTTGTTCTTGTACATAACCTTTTGCTACTAGCCGTGCTTTGTATTTGATGATATTTCCTTTTGCATCCCTTTTGGTCTTGTAAACCCATTTGAGTCCTATTGCCTTTTGATTTTCTGGCAATGTAGTAAGAGTCCATGTATTATTCTTGTTGATTGAATCCAATTTAATCTCCATGGCCTCAATCCATTTCTCATATGTTGATGCTTCCTTATAGTTACGAGGTTCTTCTTCCATAAATAATAAACTTTGTGGTTCAACCCTTCTTGCATACTTGTATATTTCCGTCATATCTCTATATTCACGTACGGGTGTATCATCAAATCTACCTCTTGAGTTCTCTACAGAACTAGTAGTAGCCTCTTCTTCCTCCTTTGTGTGTGGGTCGTAATTGTATGTCGGTGGTGTGATTGGTGAAATTGGATCAGGAATCTGATCTTGTTCATGATACGTGTTGTCATCGTTCTCTGTGTTGACTGGTGTATGGTTTTCATTGTCAACTCCTTCTACCACAAAACTAGTCCAAAATGTGTCTTGTGTACTCTTATATACTTTATCTTTATTCCAATCCCACGGTTTTGTTTCCATAAACTTTACGTCCCTACTAACATGTTTCTTCTTGGCTTTTGGATCATATAACCTACATGCTTTTGATCCTTCCGCTACTCCTAAGTAAATCATTGGTATGCTTATGTCGTCCAGCTTCTTTAAGTGAGGTATCGTTATTTTGCATAAGCTGTGCATCCGAATATTCTTAGGTTTTCCAGATTCGGTTTTCTGTTGTAGAGTGCCTCGTATGGAGTTTTATCTTTTAGGGCCCTCGTAGGTACCCTATTGAGTATGTAAATTGCATATTTAACTGCTTCCGCCCAAAAAGTTAAGGGTAACTTCATTGCTTTCATCATACTCCTCGTAGTTGATAACACTGTCCTATTTCTTCTCTCCACTACTCCATTCTTGTTGTGGGAGTACGGTGCTCAATCCGTGCTATTCCATTTTCCTTACAGTACCTTGTGAATTTAATTGATGTGAATTCACCACCTCTAACCGTTCTTAGCATCCTTATTTTCAATCTCATCTCCATTTCTATCTTCTGTCTAAATTCCTTGAATGTACTAAATGCCTCATCTTTTGATGTCATAAAGTTGGCCCACATAAAACGTGTAAAATCGTCCACTAACAAGAAAATGAGTTTCTTGCCTAAGTGTGTTGCTGGACTTATAGGACCGCAAAGGTCTCCATATACTAAGTCCAACGGGTTCTTTGATCTGAATTTAGCTTGGTTTAGAAATGGTGTTCTACTGTGTTTTCCTAATAAACATGCGTCACAAATCTGCCCGGCATGATTTATTCTTGGAATCCCTTCTACTAGACCTTTCCTAGTCATCTTGTTAATATCGTCAAAGTTCAGATGACCTAATCTAGCATGCCATAACCATGCTTGGTTATCTATATTTGCTAAGAGACATATAGGTTCTTCTATCTATAACTGAATCTTGTAATGTCAATTCTTAGATCTTTCAACCTTCATTAATAACTTCTTGTTCTTATCATACAAAGTTAACTTGTTTCCGTCCATAATGACCTTACAACCTATTTCCGTAAGTTGTCCTAGACTAAGTATGTTGCTCTTGAGGTTTGGTATGTAGTATACTTCCGATACTACCTTATGTTCCTGGTTCTTACAACCTAATAAAATAGAACCTCTACCCATTATATGTACATACGATCCATCTCCAAAACGTACTCGTCCTATTACGCTTTCATCAATATCTCTAAAATGACTCTTTATTCCCGTCATATGGTTACTTGCACCATTATCTAAATGCCATATGCTTGCGTCCACTGTAGCATATTTCCCTGGTTGAATTTGTTCTTCATTCAACAACACTTTCTCGTGTTCAGTTTCGTGCATAGTCATTAATAGTGATGGTTCATCGTCTTCTAAGATAAGGTTTGATTGTTCCTGAGTTGCTGATGTTCCTCTACAATACCTTTTAAGATGTCCAATTTTATGACATCTGTAACATTTTACCTTACTTACATCCCACTCACTTTGATTCTTATCCGAACTCTCTTTGTAACTTGAGTTCCCTCCTTGTGAGTTGTCTCTATTTTTATTATTCTGCCAGTTCCCTCGTGAGAAATTTGATTTCCCTCCATGTTTGTAAAAACGTTTCCTATTTCCTGAGTGTTCGCCATGTGCGAATAATAGGTTTTCCTGGCTTTCTACTTGTCCTCATTTCTGGAGTTTTATCCTTTCCTCAAATGCCTTGAGTCTTCCAATGATCTCATCTAAGGTGATGTCGTCGAGATCACTTGTCTGTTCTATGGATGCTACTATCTGAATGAACCTATCTAGTGTGGAGTCTAATAGTTTTCGAACTAAAAGTGATTCATCCAAAGTTTTCCCTAATTCTTTTGCCTTCGTGGCATAGCTGTTTAGTTTAGCCGTAAATTCATCCACCGTCTCATCTTCCTTCATCTGAAGTGAGTTAAACCCAATCATCAATGATTGTAATCGTGCTTTCTGCACTCTATCTTCTCCAACGTGTCTTTTTTTTAACGAATCCCACAATTCATTTGCCTTCTTACAACCCGCTAATTGTAAAATCACATCTTCAGTTAACGCTTGATATAGGAAGGCAGTCATTGCCTTATCCTTCTTATCATCTACTTGCGTATCTATCTTTGGTTCTATTGCTTCCCATAAACCATGTGCCTCTAGTATAACCTTAATTTGTATAGCCCAAACTGTGTATGTTAGGAATTATTGTAACAGTGGGTTCCTGCTGATAAAGGTTCCTGCTGATAGCTTTATAGTTTCTACTGATAGTGTGGTTCCTGCGGATAGTGCAGTTGCCACTGATAGTTATTATTATTTCTGCGGATATATAGTTTCCGTATTATTAGTATTTAGTTGGGATCTGCATGAGTTAAATTAGGAATAGATAATGCACATCTTTTACGTGATGAGTAAGCTGCTGAATTAGGGTTTCTTGTAGTATAAAAGAAACCAACGGCTAGGGTTAATGTATGTTCTTGAATAATATTGTTAGTGAATTAATATAGATCCATAGAGGATCAAGTATTTGGTGTTTATTGTCTTCTTAAGTATTGTGTTTATATTCCGCGTAAACATAATTCTAGCAAAGGTTCTCCTTAGTTCTCTTGTGATTACACATGTTAACTATACTTTCTCTAAGGCTCATAAAATCTATCTGGGATTGAACCCAACAAGTGGTATCAGAGCCTGGTGAGAATCTTTCTTAGAAGACAGTCTTACTCTCTTTCTCAAAACCATAACAATGACATCATCAAAACATTCAGATTCAGAAATGAAGAACAGCCTGAGCCATCAAACACTCAATCCACTATTCAGCAGGTTGTTACCACCATGTCCAACACCAATGCAAAATTTCCCTACCTAAAGAAGGACGAATATGACATATGGGCTATGAAGATGGAAAATTAAATATCCAACAAGAACATCCATCTCTGGAACATTGTTCTAAAAGGCAACAGTAAGAAGGCTACTGGAAGAGATTCAGATGGGAATGTGATAATTCTTCTAGCAACAACTAATGCAGAACAGATTGCACTTCAGAGGGAAACCAAGGCAAGGACTACCTTGCTTCAAGCTCTTCCAGATGAGCATATGAGTGACTTTTATCATCTTGATGATGCAAGAGAAATCTGGAGAGCAATAAAAGCAAGGTTTGGAGGTAATGAAGAGTCTAAAAAGATGAGGAAGTCAATGCTCAAGCAGAACTTTCGGGAGTTCTCAATTTCTGAAGAGGAAGGCATCCACAAGGGTATGACAGGTCAGAAAAATCCTCACCAGCTAAATCGATGAAGTTCAAACTGACAATGAGGAATGTAATCTCAAGTTCCTTCGTGCTTTACCTTCTTCCTGGAGCGGTTTCTCTCACTCAAGGCAAAGGGAGGTCTTGACTACTTAAGCTTTGATGACTTATACAATAAGCTTAGATCTCTTGAAATTGACATCAAGGGTCATTCATCTTATTCTCCAACTTCAACATACTCAGCTTTTGTTAGTGCTACCAGTGCTAACACAATGGTGTCTTATGCTGAAAGTCCCACTACTTCATCAGCAGCAACCAGAACACACACTTCTTCTACAAGAAAATCAAAGTCCAATTCTGTGATAGAGGATGTGCTTCACTCTTTTGTTTCTGAAACTGAAGACCAACAGTAGTTGGCCTATGAAGATTTTGAACAAGTAGATAAATGGGATTTGGAGGAGATGGATCTCAAATGGTAGATGGCCATGCTTTCTGTGAAAGTCAACAGGTTTGAGAAGGGATCTGGGAGGAAGTTTGGCTACAAGGGAAGAGAATCATCCAGTTTTGACAGGAAGAAGATCAGGTTCTTTGAATGCAACCAACTTGGTCACTTTGCTAGGGAATGTCCAGACAAGAAGGGAAGTGACAGAAGAAGGTATAATGCATACAAGCTCAAGGAATCTGAGGAGGTAAAACCTACAGCCTTGTTGTCTCTGGAGTCAAGGGTTGACTGGGATGAGCATGTGAATGAAGCTGAGGATGAAAATCCTCAGGTTGGATTGGTTGTTGATACTGCTGATGAGATTGCACTAATGGGCATCACTTCTCAGGTACAAATTTGTATGTTTGGTTGTAATGCTAAATATGATGCTCTTAAAAGTGAATTTGATGATGTTAATGGCTAATATAAAGAATATTTTATTCAGGTTCAGGCCTATAAGAAAACTGTTAAATCTTTAGAAAAACAAAAGGCCTGGTACCAACAAAATCAATTGGCTCTTGAAGAGAAAATTAAAGTTTTAGAAAGAGATTTGGACAACACCACGAACAAGCTAAAATTTAATAAGAAAGAATATGTTAAAGTGATTGCTGAAAAAGAGGGTCTTCAAGCTAATCTAGATTCAGAGGTGGCTAGGCATAAACAGTGGCAAGAACAGGCTAGAAACCTAGATAAACTGTGGAATAGTTCTATGTCTGTTAAAACTAAGATGGGGTTGGGCTTCAAGGACTATATTGGTCCAGATGAGGTGTATGACCCCAATGAATACAGTGTTTTTAATCTTGTAACTGATGAAGAAGAAGATAAATATAGAAAACCTGTTAAATATATAAAACAAGGTGAAATGCATTCAGTTCCTTCTTCTATAAATGGTATTGTTAGGCCACCCGACCCAAACTCAGACTCAGCTGAATCACATATGACCTATGGTCAAAAGTCCAATGACTTATCTGACACTGGCAGTGAATCTAATACTTTTGTCTCTTGTTCTTCCAGTGATAGGACTTCAGAGACTCAGTCTAAAGACTATGCTAGTTGTGATTCAAGTGAAGAGTCTACAACGCCCAAGTCTGCCTCTCCCAAGCCCTTGTCTGCCCCAAGAGTTGTTGTCAATGAATCTTTTTCAAAGACAACTCATTTTAGAAACATTTCTTGTTCTGTTGATTTTGTTAAAAACAATTCTGATTTTGGTTGTGGTTTGAATAATTTTTTTTGTGATAAGACTATTCCTGTTTTGAACAAGCATTTTAAGAAGAAATCATGTTTTGTTTGTGGTAGTACATTTCATCTTATCAAAGATTGTGACTTTTATGAGAAACAAATGGGTGTGTGTACTAATCAACAGAGATATAGACCAATATGGAATGATGTGACCAAAATCCCTCCATTTGTTCCCTTTGGAACACATGTGAGGACTGGCAGAACCAATTCTGCTGGTAGACCAGTTGTTGCTGGTAGGCCAGTTCCTTCTGGCAACCCAGTTTCTGCTGACAAGCCATCTTCCTCGTGTTGGAGAAGAATGTTTATAGGCCATTATACAGACCTACTAGTACTTATTTTGAAAATGGATACAGGCCTGTTAATAATGACCCATTGGATAAAAGGGAGGCAAGGTGGGATACTGCTGTTAAGCCCTCAGCAGGTTGCTCTTGGACTTGCAATAAACCATCTTTCATGAAGGGTTCCAAGAACGATAGTGGATCTCATCAATCTGCAGGTTTTACTAATATGATCCACAAGGCAGGCCCAAGTTAGTGATGGCTTAGGTCTCCATATATACTAATGTTGTTGTATATCTTTTAACTTGTAGGATGATCCTCATTCTAATAAAGATTTAGGCATTGTTGATAGTGGTTGTTCTAGGAGTATGACAGGGAACAGAGATAGACTTCATGATTTTGTATCTCTTCAAGGAGGTACTATTACTTTTGGAGGAGGAGATTGTAAAATTACAGGGAAGGGAACGATTAGAACTTCCAATCTGGACTTTGAGAATGCGTATTATGTGGAAGAACTGAGAAACTTCAACCTATTTTCTGAGTCCCAAATCTGTGACAAGAAAAACTTTGTGTTGTTCACTGATACTGAATGTCTTGTTCTCAATATATTTCCAGATACTTGATGACAGTCAAGTTGTTATGAAGGTGCCAAGGAAACAAAATTTGTATACATTCAATCTCAATGAAGTTCAGCCTGCAGGTGATTTAGCTTGTTTGGTGGCAAAAGCATCCTTGGATGAATCTAATAAATGACATAGAAGGATGGCTCATGTTAATTTCAAAACAATCAACAAGCTGGCAAAACTTGGGTTAGTTCATGGACTTCCTTCCAGGGTCTTTACTAATGAACACAACTGTGTGGCTTGTAACAAGGGAAAGCAATACAAGGCTTCCTATAAGTCCATTGCTGCTGTCCGCACTATCTCTGACCCCTTGCAGCTTCTTCATATGGATCTTTTTGGTCCTACATCTATCAGAAGCATTGATCATAAGAACTATTGTTTGGTGGTTACTGATGACTATAGTAGGTATTGCTGGGCATTCTTCTTGGGGACTAAAGATGAAACATTTCAGATTCTTCAAGATTTTATTGCCCTGGTAGAGAATCAGTTGAATAACAAGGTTAAAGCCATTTGGTGTGACAATGGGACAGAGTTCAAGAATGCCAAATTAATTGAGCTCTGTGCTACAAAGGGGATAAAAAGGGATTATAGCACCGCAGACTCCACAACAAAATAGAGTTGCTGAAAGGAAAAATAGAACCCTGATTGAAGCAACAAGATCTATGCTTGCTGATTCTAAGTTACCTACCATGTTCGGAATGAAGCATCAGACTACTTGTTATGTATTGAACAGGGTGTTGATAACTAATCCTCACAACAAGACACCTTATGAACTTTTGTCTGGCAAGGTTCCTACCATTAGCCACCTTAAGCCTTTTGGTTGTCATGTCACCATCCTTAACACCAGTGATCACTTGGACAAGTTTGACGGGAAATCTGATGAGGGATTTGTAGTAGGATATTAAGCTCATAGTAAAGCTTACAAGGTGTATAACATCTCTACAAAAAGGATTGAAGAGACACTGAACCTGAGATTTATGAAGGACAAGCCAAATGTTCAGGGAGCAGGTCAGAATGGTACTTTGATCTTGATTACTTAAGTGATCACTTAGGTTATACTCGTTATAAATCTAATCTTCTTGCAGAAACACAAGCTGCTCAAACTAACATTGCAGGTTCCTTAGATGATGAGTCAAATTCAGAGTGTGATGAACAACTTATAGTTGTTCCTTCCTTTCCTACTAACCACTTTTCAGGTAACAAGAACACAGCTGCTTCTCATGTAAATTCAAGTGATCTGGGGTATGTAGAGGAACTTGTGAAGCTTCAACGCCAAGAGCATGCAGCAAAGGATGATGTAGTGGAAACAGTACAAGACTCAAAACATAACAAGCTTGACACAACACTCCTCCAGACTCAACACTCCTCCAGACTCCAGCTTCAATCTTCAAGGCCTCCTCTCTGGCCTTCGGTTTCCCCACTCTGGCATCCTTTGGTGGTCCTTTCCCCACCTATTCATAAATTCCCACACTGGCTTTGCAGCCAGAACCATCACAGTAGCTCTCTTGGCAGGGTTTGATGTGGAGGCTTGGGGATTTGGAACTGAAGGGCCTGGTGGTAGAACAACAAGAGGAGCAACATTGAGTGGCATGTAATTTGAATCATTGAGCTCATCATCAGTATCTTCATTCATTGCATTTAGCTCAGAACTGGATACTTCAAACTCCACATGAGGAGGAGGATTGGGAAGATCTTCATCTGAAGAAGTGTATGCAAATGGTGACTTGCCAAGAGGCTCTCTAGAGATGTAAGTCACACTGTTGGATGCACCAGGGGGAAAGTAGTTAGGCCATCCACCATGGGAGGCTTCACTGTCAGATGATGATATCTCAATAGGATGGTTTGGGGAGCTGTTCATGGCTATTTTTTTGTTAATCGTTTTTGTTGATTAGGGTTATGTGGTTTGTTTGTATGCTTGATGTCGCAAGGGGTTGGTTTTATAGGCTTAATGGCATCTTAGGTCGGTAGAATTTATGGTTAATATTGATGGTTGGAATTTGTATCGTTAAAAGTTCTGATTGGAGACTGTTAAGGCACTGTTATGGGTCAAAGATTTCTGCTGTTTGACTGGGGATTCTGCTGGTATTGTGATTGTTTCTTCTGATGAGCTGTAGATTCTGCTGGCAGTTTTGGATTGATAACTACGGACAAAAGTTAATTGGTTTATGTTGTTTGACTGTTTGGTTTCCGCTGGTTGACTATTCATTGCTGCTGGTTTTGATAAAATTTGGGAATTTAATTCGGGGTTTATTTAAAGTCAAAATTGGTCAAAGATTTGCTCCGAATCTCTTGTCAATTTAAACGACTATTTTGGGTAACTCATTTAAATAGTCAATCAGAAGTATCTTACACCCTTGTTTCACAATTCCCTCTTAATTTGAATCCTGCTCATCTACAATCTTCTCACTCTGGTTCAATGGCAACACTCGATTACAAAGGAGACCACAACAAAGTTGCATTCTTGGAACATGCCAAAGGGAGTGATTTGTATGACTCAATGATTGATTTTCTTCTGCGCTCCAAGATCAGGTATGCTCTCACTTTCTCTCCATCAGTTGTTTATGACTCTCTTGCCAAGCAATTTTGGTCCACTGCTCATGAGCGATCTCCTTCTGGTTCAACCAAGGAGATTGTGGTTACCATTGATGGAGAAGAGTATGTGATAACTGAGTCTCTCATTAGGACTCAGTTACAATTTGATGATGAAGGTGGTCTCTTTGAGAACAATATAGATGAGATTATCGCCGGTCTAACCAGCTTAGGGTATCCCTATGATGGGAAAATTATTTGGTATAAAAATAAGTTTTGCCCTAAGTGGAGGTTTTTAGTCCATACCCTAGCAGTGTTTGAGTCCTAAATCTGGGGGTTGGAATCAGTTTTCCAGTTCTATTGCAAATGCTATAATCTGTTTGGCCCATGGTAGAGAGTATAATTTTTAAAGATATATTTTTGAGGAAATGCTTAAGAATATAAAGGATACCAAACATAAATTTCTAATGTATCCTAGATTTCTACAAATGATATTAGGCTTTGAAACCTCTGATCAAACTCTAAAGGGTCATTACTAAATTAACTACTAAATTATTTGCAACCATGAAAACTAATTTTGTTGGAGAACACAAACCCCTGTTACCCTCAATGTTGCCTGGTGTTAATATTGATGCTGGTGCCTCTGCATCAGTTGCCACTGATGACCAACAACCACCTTCACATTAACCTGTTGCCCCACCATCACCATGGATTGTTGCTCCTGAGGAGCCAGTGGTTGCCTCTGAGTCACAGGAACAAATTCATGTTGAGACTGAGGTCAATCCTGACCAACCTTTTGTTCAACCTGCTAGTCCTCCTAGACATTATTTTGAGGATGACACCACTTTTGGTGATGATTTTCATGTGTCTCCTCCAAGGTCCAATGAAGCTCCTCATACCACAGGTAATCCTGCTGGTGGAGCTGAGGATCCTAATGTACTAATGAATATGTGTAGTTTACTCAACAGGTATATCAAGAAGGTTGATGATTTGGAGCTTAAGCTTAAAGAATCCAAGGATGAGCGTAAGGAGACCAAGCAAACTCTTGGTGGTGCTTTGGTTAAGTTTTTGAAGAGGGTGACAGATGTGGAGGTTAGGCTTAATAATAGGAGGAGCAGAGTTGTAGTTTCTGATTCTGAGGAGGAACAAGGTAATGAGAGGACAAATATTGATCTTGAGGCTCTACATGTCTTGGCATCTGTTTCATTAGGAGAGACTCAAGCTTCAAAGGATCCAGAAGTTCAAGTGTTTCAAAGGAGGCAGATTAAAAAGAGGAGTTATCTAAGTCAAATGGGCCTCAAGGCAAGTATGGTGGATTCTTCTAATCCTTCTGGTGCTACTAATCATGTACACATTCCTCCTGAATCTGTTTCTACTGACAAGGTGGGTGAGGATAAGGAATCATCAGATCCTGCTGACAAGCCTGTTGCTGCAGATAAGCCTGATCCTTCATCTGTTGCTTCTGAGATTCCTAAGTCCATTCCTTCTGATTCAAAGGATTATTCTGTTGAGGTTGAGCCCATGCCTGCTTCTCAGGTTGATAAAGGAAAGGGTAAAGTTCTAGATGAGGATATGGACTCTGATGCATTTAAGGCTGAAAAGGCTAGGCTATTGAGTCTTCATGAGATTTCACAACGTGATAAGGAAGTTGCTGCACAGACTCATGCTACTTATGATGCAGAGTTTCAAAGTCAGTCTTACAGAGTTCCTGAGGTCACATCTCAGAGAAGGAAAGAACTTGATGATCTTGCTCTAAGATTTACAGATGACACTTGGAATCAATTGGCGGGTGATGTTTCTAACAATCCAACTCTTGCCCAATCTATATTGGGTGGTGCCTTTGATTCGGAGAACTATGTTGATGATATTATGGCTTTGGTAAATCAGAGAAAGAAAGCAGATGCAGAACGCAAGGCTAAAGCAAAAAGGGACAAACCTCTCTCTCAAGCTGAACAGAGGAAACATATAAGAGAATTTGTGAAGAATACAAGTTCTGCTGTTTACAACACAGGCTGGACTATGGCTTTTGTGAAATCCCTGCCTGATGATCAGTTGGTCAAAGAGTATAACACCATTCTCGCAAGGTTGGATAAGGATGGTCTCAATCCTTATACCAGGGTGAAACGCTGTCAATCTCTTCTGGAAGGTCCTGATCCTAAGAGATTAAAGACTGGTGATGCTTCTGATGATGCTCCAGTTTCTACTGAGGAGACATCAGTTGATATAGTTAAATCTATTCCTTCTGACAGTACTCCAAAGGTTTCTGCTGAGATTCCTGCATCAGTTTCTCCTGATTTTGTGCCACCTCATACTACTGATGGAGACAAGGGTCTTTCTACTGATGAGACAGAGCATGTGTCCACTCCTGTCTTTCCACAAAATCCATCAGTGGTCTCACTTGAACAAGAAGAGGTTGATACATCTATGGTCCCAACTATTGATGCATCTACTACTTCTTCTCCTTCTTCTACTTCTGGACGCAGAAAAAAGAGTATAGCAAGGAAGAAGGGGGGGTCCCTTTGATCTTCAAGCTCCTGAGAGTTCATTTATAAAGGACTTTGTGGAAGATGATTTTGATGAGGAGTTTGTAGTTTGGTCTAAGTTTGTGAGATGGGAACTCACACCTACTGGTCTTGGTGGTTTGGGTGAATGTAACACTGTGTATCGACATGATGGGTCTGTCAGACATTTTACTTTTCTTACCGAGGTCCTTAATTTTCTGGACGGACAAGATCTTATTGCACTTTATGGCATGGTGTCAAAACATTATGAATCTCATCCTGCAACTGGTGCTGGTTTAATGTTGTTGGGTGATCTTCAAGTGTTGTTTGATTCCAAATATCAAGATGGTGCAGGGTTTAGGATTTGGGAAGGTCAGAATCAGTAGAAGGTTTATGGTTGGACATTTTATCCTTTGTCTAGTGTGCATGTGGTGCAGACCTGGTTTGGGGTTTATGTGTATATGTTTTCAGATCAAGACTATCCTTTGTCTATACCTTTGATGGAGCAAATGCTGAAAAAGAAATTGGCTTTCTCTACTGCTCCAGTTGGAAAATGATATGATGAATGCATAGCAGTTAGTCAAAAGTGTTAAGGATAAACTCATTGTTGCTTCTGCTGATATTTCCACTTGAAGTTTGGTATGTTGTTATATGTATTTTTTATTTCTTATTTTTATTTGGTGTTTAAAAAAAAAGAAAAAAAAAACCCTTGTATATATATTGTTATGTTTACCAACTTTCTTCTTAGAGGATCATGTTGTATAGTTGTGCTTCTAATATGGTTTTAACTCACCATGTCTTCAGTGACAAAGGGTTAACTTGCTATGGGGGTATGACTCTAATGAGTATTCTCAAATTCGTTGATAGTTCTTTGATTTACTCAAAATCAGTGGGTTATCAATGTACCCTGGTCTCACACACCAAACATTGGCTACTCCATGAGCAAACGGCTCTGGTAAAGAGATCACAAATCCGTTGTAAGGTTGTCAACTTGCCAATAAGTTGTATGGTGCTCAACTCACTATGTCCTCATAGATGAAGAGTTGGCTAGCCCACAAGTTCATGGCTTGTGGTAAAGGCAGTGGAATACCATGGCTAGTCCTGAGTTAACGGCTTTAGGTAAAGACAACTCAAATCCGTTGATGGCTGTGATGGTTTGCCAAAAATCATTAGGGTACTCCAACACACCATTGATTCATGTTCTGAGTGTTGGACTGGTTACTGGTTCACCAGGGTGATGTCATGATTCCACTCAAGAACCAGCTAGCCCAAGAGTGAGTAGCTACTTGGTAAAGGCTTATCAAATCTACTCTGGTTACTGTTGCTGTTGGTTCCTGGTGCTGCTGTTCTAGGAGTTGCTGATGGAATCATGGTCTTCATTGCTGTTTTTGGTAGTTCTAGGTGTTCTGCTGGTTATTTTTCTTGTGCTTCAGTTGCTGTTTATCTTCAATCCTCTTACACGTTCAAGATCTATCTGGAAACTTGAAGTTATCATAGTCATTTTCAAGTTTAGGGGAGGATTGTTAGGAATTATTGTAACAGTGGGTTCCTGCTGATAAAGGTTCCTGCTGATAGCTTTATAGTTTCTACTGATAGTGTGGTTCCTGCGGATAGTGCAGTTTCCACTGATAGTTATTATTATTTATGCGGATATGTAGTTTCCGTATTATTAGTATTTAGTTTGGATATGCATGAGTTAAATTAGGAATAAATAATGCATATCTTTTACGTGATGAGTAAGATCTTTGAATTAGGGTTTCTTGTAGTATAAAAGAAACCAGCGGCTAGGGTTAATGTATGTTCTTGAATAATATTGTTAGTGAGTTAATATAGATCCATAGAGGATCAAGTATTTGGTGTTTATTGTCTTCTTAAGTCTTGTGTTTATATTCCGCGTAAACATAATTCTAGCAAAGGTTCTCCTTAGTTCTCTTGTGATTACACATGTTAACTATACTTTCTCTAAGGCTCATAAGATCTATCTGGGATTGAACCCAACAGTGTAGTTTGTGGTTTTCAACTTAGGGCATTGATATTGTGCAATAGGTGTTACGGGTTTTGTTGTGGTTGATGTGCTTGCTATATCGTCGACGGTCATCTTGAAAGTTCTTAGTATCTTCACTTTCTAATTTTAATGAGATTTATCCTTCCTAGTGTGGTCTTTCTATAAAATATGGGAATATCTAATCTTCCGGGAATCTTAGTAATACGGGATCAACAAATAGTTTTCAGGATTTCCTAATAGTATGAAATAACTATTCTATACTATTCTAATATAAATGAAATCCAGAAAAGTTAAACTTGTGACCTCGATGATGCGATGAACACAAGTGTATTCCCTTTGGTTCGCGTTAGTAAAAATTGTTTACCAACGTTCGTTGCTATTCCCAAGTTCGGTTCCCTTTTTGCTTGCCTTGCCTCATTGTAACCCTTGATGTTCTTCCTAGTCTCGAATATTTACCCCTTCGAAATCACAAACACCAAGTTTCTTTGAATTTCTTTCACAAAGGTTTCGGCCTCCTTTTTGCTTCGACAAAAAACTGTCTCAACCTCTTTGACTTTGTAGACTTTGAAGGAAAATAAGTCTATTGTGTCGAATTGATTTTCCTTTCAACGAGTCCCTTCGTATTTGTTTTCTTCCGAAACAAAACTTGTTTTCTTTTCTTGTTCCTTCACACTAAAACACGTCTCTTTCCCTTGTACGTTATTTGATTTCTTTCTTTGAGACCAAACTTCCCACGTACAAAAATTTGGTACCGAGATGGTAACCAAACACCGAAACAAACAAGGTTGTTTGCTTCTGATTTTCTTCCCGTTGTTTTTTTCCTTTGTGTCGTCCCAAAACTACTCCACACAAAAAAAACTTGAGCGCTCTTCTTTCCCTTTGTCACGTACGTATTTCCTCCACAACAACGTTTTCCCCGCGTGTTTCCCGCGTTTTTCTTCTACTTTGAGTTTGAATTTAACCGGTTTCTCAAAGTATTTGCCCACTCGCTCTCTATCCCGAACAAAGTGTATGTCTTTCCTTCCTTCCCTATGTTGTCGCCAACAATGGTTTCCCCACCAATCTGTTTGGTGTAAGCGTTTGCAATCCCCTACGTAAACGATCGTGCACTATCTTCTATGTATGCTTATTCACGTTTTGTTTCTCTTGGAAGTAGAGAGAAAACAAAAAATCCTTGTTGAAAACAAAAGTTTCCTGCGTATTCCTTGGGTTTTTCTTGCATATGGAATCCAAGAAATGTTGCGTATAACACTGCTCTTGATGCCAATTGTTGTCCCAATCTCTAGATCAAAGTATATAGATTGCAAAAATAAATTGAATATGAATAAGTAATTTGTCTATTAACCTTTGAAAGAATTCGTACATGTACATATATATGTTCTAAACGGTACCATGAACCGTTGTAACGGTTGGGTTTGTGTAACCGTTTTCCTAACCGCTTTCCATAACCGTTTTATGGTTATAAAGTTCCTACTTAACGTGTTTGGTCCTTCGTATAATAAAGTTTACATAAGAAGCATAAGAGTTAATTGGTTCACATGTAAAGGATAAGGCCTAGAACCTTTTCAGTACCCTAAGCAGAAAGGAGCACAAAAAGAAAATATTAAAAAATGTTACATACATTAATATAAACATTTAAAAAATGTTTGGAACAAGCTTTGCTACAAACAAATACAAACCAAGCCCATCTCTTGAACCAATTGATGCATTACCAACTCATTAGACCATCCAATACTTAGAAGGCACCTGTCAATGAGATTTCTAATCCCAGAATGTGTGCTAAAATGACATGCCTTCAATATGGTTTCACTAAAAATCTTATCTTTTCCAACGAAAAAGCAAGCAATATGTTTAAACAAGTCCTTATCATTTTGGGATGGCAAAGTGTCAAAGCTCTTTCTCAAGACATTATTTATAGGGGAATTGGGTTCTTTATTTAGCCCTTTTATCGTCCCAATAAGCTACACCTCGATTATGTAGAAACTTGCCCAAAACTTCAAGAGCCCGTGGAAGTCCTTCACAATATTACTTGATACCTCTTCATAATCTTTCTTGGGATTGTGCTTGAATTTGAATGCATGAAGACGTAAAAGCTCTAGTGATTCAGTGATTTCAATCTTACTCAAGACATTCGGTAAGCACTTTGTATGCCTAGGTTTCACTTTTGCTTAAATAGACAGCATCTCTCTGTCAATGAAGCATCCTTGGTCGTTATTATTATTTTGCTTCATTGATGAAAACCTTTGTTTCCGAGTAAGGCATCCAACTGGCCGAGGCTATCTATATCATCTAGAATTATAAACACTTTGTTACGGGCTAGTGCATTCTCAATGGAAGAGGTGTACACAGAAACATCATCATGAACATGAATCAAACTTGTTTTTGAAACGTCACAACAAAGTGTTCTTTGTAAATCAAGCATTCCATTAGAATTATCCTTACATCTCCTACTTATTCTTCCAATAAAGTTGCTTCGGCTGAATTCACGACAATTTAACCCATATATGTATTTGGCAAAGGATGTCTTCCCAATTCCGCCCATACCCAATACAGTGAGGAACGCTCATTCCGATAATTCATGGCAGAGTAATTGCTAGAAATTCGTGTAGGGCATGTGATGATCGTGGATATCTTACTAGAATCGTGTTGAGTTCACTTTCTCTATAAAGTATTTGAGTGAAGGCTAAATATACGTAACAAACTTTATCAAATTAAACAATATACGCAACATATTTTATTTATTGTCGACGTACGTAATATATTTTTGAATAATTACCAATGTACGTAACATTGGCAGATTACCATTTAAAAAGTTACAGTTTTGGTCTCTGCCATTTGCATTGACTTTAACCGTTAGTCGTTTGATATTTTTTTACTTAGTAAAATTACAGTAATTGTCCCTTGACATTTGTGTTGACTTCCATTGTTAGTCCGTTGACATTTTAATATGCTTTCGTCCGTTTTTCTTTACGTTTTTATCCGTCTTTATCCGTTTTTATAAGTTTTCGTCCACTTTTCTTACATTTTTATCCTTTCTTATCCGTTTTCATCTGGTTTTGTCCGTTTTTATACGTTTTCATCCGTTTTTATACGCTTTCGTTTGTTTTTCTTATGTTTTCATATGTTTTTATCTGTCTTTATCTGATTTCATCTGTTTTTATACGATTTTGTTCGTTTTTCTTACATTTTTATCCGTTTTTGTCTTTTTTAAATGTTCTCAACCATTTCTATACGCTTTCGTCCGTTTTTCTTACGTTTTTATCCGTCTTCATTCATTTTCATATGTTTTTATACGTTTTTGTCTATTTTTATACGTTTTATATGTTTCCATTCGTGTTTATGCGGTTATTTCCATTTTTGTCCGTTTTTATACGTTTTGTCCGTTTTTATACGCTTCCATCCGTTTTTCTTACGTTTTTGTACGTCTTTATCAAATTGTAAGCGTTTTCATCCATTTTTATACGCTTTCGTCCGTTTTTCTTATGTTATTATACGTTTCATCTGTTTTTATCTGTCTTTATCCATATGAAAATGTATAAAAATGGATGAAGGTGGATAAAACATATGAAAACGTAAGAAAATGGACGAAAGTATATAAAAATAGACAAAAACGTCTGAAAACGAACAAAAACGGATAAAAACAGATGAAAACAGATAAAAACATATGAAAACGTATAAAAGTAGACAAAACCATATAAAAACAGATGAAAACAGATTAAAACGTAAGAACAACGGAGGAAAGCATATTAAAACTGATAAAAACAGATAAAGACAGATAAAACATATGAAACTGTAAGAAAAACGAACGAAAGCATATAAAAACAGATAAAGACAGATAAAAACGGACAAAATATATGAAAATATAACAGGCGAAAGCGTATAAAAATAAAAATAAAAATGGATAAATACCTATGAGAACTAAAGAAAACGGTTGAAAGCGTATAAAACGGACAAAAACATATAAAAACGTACTAAAACGGACAAAAATGCATAAAAATGAATAAAAACGTATGAAAACGTATAAAAATGGACAAAAACGTATAAAAACGAATGAAAACGAATAAAGACGGATTAAAACATATGAAAACGTAAGAAAAACGAACGAAAGCATATAAAAACGGAGGAAAACGTATAAAAATGGATGAAAGCGTATAAAAATGGATAAAGACGGATGAAAATGTATGAAAACATAAAGAAAAACGGACGAAAGTGTATTAAAATATCAAGGGACTAACAGTTGAAGTCAACCCAAATGTCAAGGGACCATTACTGTAATTTTTTAAGTAAAAAATATCAAAGGACTAACGGTGAAAGTCAAAGAAAACGAGAGGGACCAAAACTATAACTTTTTTAAATATTAATCTGTCAATGTTACGCACATTGGTAATTATTTAAAAGTATATTACGTACATTGACAATAAAATAAGTATGTTACGTATATTGGTTAATTTGATAAAGTTTGTTACGTATATTCAGCCTTCACCCAAAGTATTTCAACCCTATATATGCCTGGGTTGCATGAAATCTCTATCGGGATAATTCTAGGAGAGAAACACTTTGTGTTTAGGCACATGATCACAAAGCAGGAACAAGAGAGGAATTGTATATATATTTTTCGTATGTCTTAATGAGGCTAATAGATCTGTTTATAAAACAGTTTCTATGTGATAGTTATGCAGTTAAAGTTGGTTGAAATCAACTTTCACAACTATTTTTTTCAATAGTCACATTGGTTGGGAAATAATAGCGGGATCCCAGCAAGGGGCTCTACCCCTTGACCCCGCAAGGGAGCTGTGCCCCATTGACCCCTGCATTTTTTTCATGGTAGAAAACATATTAGGTCAACGAGTGTGCACTCCACACTTCCCTAACTCGTATCCGAGCCGAATATGAAATCTCATTAAACTCTATTAAATCGTCATTAAATGGTCATCGATGACACTAAAATCACCAAAAAATCCCCCCCCCCCATTTTAGTGTAATCCTTGATTTACTAAAACAAATATAAATACA
The DNA here is from genome assembly GCA_910596185.1 of Chrysanthemum makinoi. Classification (NCBI taxonomy): domain Eukaryota; kingdom Viridiplantae; phylum Streptophyta; class Magnoliopsida; order Asterales; family Asteraceae; genus Chrysanthemum; species Chrysanthemum makinoi. The sequence goes on along the minus strand of OU343224.1, from coordinate 134,554,521 downwards.
TATGTAATTATGTTATAACAAACAAAACGAAACAAACAAATGCATAAATGAAAATGTCTTGCAATTGAATTTTCATCTTAGTATAATACACATTCCAAATATTCAAAAATCGGGGTGTCGTAATGATTGAACCCGTCAATCCATTTGAATACTTGAAGATACTATACATATAAGTTTCTACAACATTATAATATTCGTTACTGGACACTATTTCAAGTCATGTGTCCTAATCCATTGATGAACATACAGAAAGCCAAGTCTAAGATTCTTGATGGGGCAAAACTTCATGTTCACATAGGTGATTCTTTTAATCTTGCACCTGCATTCTTAATTTTTCAGAAGAGTCATTAAGAAGGTAAACTTCAACCTAACCATCACTTGCAGGTCTGAACACATACCTCGGGAAGATAAATACATGTGTTCCAGTCTCTAACTATGAGCTTTCCACATTGAATTCAGCTTCTAATGTTGTATTAGAAGGGAATTGGGTATCTCATAGGTATTAGATTTATATGGACTTTAGTCCCATCCCTATCACATACTTAATTACTAAGTACCTAGCCAAACCCTTCGTCAAGTGGTCTGCTAAATTATGTTGTGATCGAACAAACTCAATAGAAATTACACCATTCATGATTAACTCCCTAATCATACCGTGTCTAACACCCAAGTGTCTAGACTTGCCATTATAGATTTGACTATATGCTTTAGCCAATGTGGCAGTACTAGTACAATGGATATAAATTGGTGCTATTGGTTTCGGTCATATTGGAATCTCAGGTATCAAGTTTTTTAGCCAATCTGCTTCTTTACCAGCAACAACCACTGTTACAAACTCAGATTCCATGGTAGAACCAGTGATGCATGTTTGCTTCTTGGAAGCCCATGAAATGGCACCTCCCCCAAGCAAGAATACCCATCCACTTGTAGAAGGTGAATCTTCAACATGATTTATCCAACTAGCATCTGAATAAGCTTCCAATATGGAAGGATATCCAACATATGATAAACCATAATTCATAGTACCCTTTAAGTACTTGAATACCCTTGTTATTGCATGCTAATGTTGTCTACCAGGATTACTAGTAAACCTGCTTATTATACCAACCGCATATGCAATATCAGGTCTAGTGCTCATCATAGCATACTCAAGCAGCCAATAGCTCTTGAGTATTCGAGTTGTTCCACAGGTCTACCTACATTTAGTTTAATCATTTCTACCGGATCCATGGGAGTACTCACCAGAGAACAATCTTCACGATTGAATTTCTTTAGAATTTTCTCAATATAGTGAGATTGTGTAATTACAATCCCCTTATTTTTACGTTTAATCTTAATACCAAGAATAACGTCAGCTTCTCCCATATCTTTCATAGAAAACCTTGATGACAAAAACTTTTTAGTTTTATCAACTTGATTTTGATCAGTACCGAAAATCAACATGTCATCAACATTTAGACAAATTATAACACCTTTACTGGTGTCATTAAATTTTCTATATACACACTTGTCATATTGATTTAGCAGAAAACCACTAGATAACACAACCTCATCAAACTTTTGATGCCACTGCTTAGGTGCTTGTTTGAGCCCATACAATGACTTAACCAACTTGCACACTTTATGCTCATTAACTAGCATAACAAATCCTTCTGCTACCCATAGGTTTGCAACCTGGAGGTAAATCCGACAAAACCCATGTATTATTTTTCATAATAGAACCAATCTCATTATCAATTGCTTCTTTCCAGAAAGCAACACCCCAAGATTGTATAGCTCCATTATAGGTTCTAGGATCATCCTCTATACTATAGCAGTAAGAGTATTGAGATCCAACTTGATCTCTTGACCCTTCAACTAAATATAGCTGAAAATCATAACCATATGATTTAGCTTTCCTAACTCTTTTACCTTTACAAGGTTCGGGAATCTCACTTGGTGCATCATCAGAATGATCATTCGTTTGAAGTTCATCCAAATTTGATATAATGTCTTTTGGTCTAGGTATTGAAATGAAACAATTCTCATCAAATATTGCATCTCTTGATTCTATAATTGTGTTAATAGACACAAAATCATTAGGTTCAACTACATAAAATCTATATGCCTTGGAATGCTCAGAATATCCAATAAAGATGCAGTCAATACCCTTTTCACCAAATGTTTTCCTTTTTGGGTCCGGAAGCCTAACAACGGCCCTACAACCCCAAACTCGTTAAATTGCCAAGTTGGGTCGTTTCTTATACCAAAGTTCATACGGAGTAGTCTTGTTCCTTTTATTAGGAACCCTATTTAATAAATAGCAAGTCGTTAACATGGCTTCTCCCCATAACCCCTCACTCAAACCCTAGTAAGATAACATGGAATTAACCATTTCCTTAAGAACTCAATTTTTCCTTTCAGGTACACCATTTTGCTGTGGTGTGTAAGGAGTAGTAGTTTCATGAATGATTCCTACAGATTGGAAAAATACAGGATCATAATAGTCATCACCTCTATTTGTGCGTAAGGTTTTAATTAAGTCATTTTGTTGCAATTCAACTTCTGTTTTATAAATTCTAAATTTATCAAGGGCTACATCCTTTGCATGTAGCAAGTAAAAATAGCAAAACCTATAGGCATCATCTATAAAAGTTATAACATACTTCTTATTACCTAAATATGGTGTTTCATGAAAATCACATATATCACTATGTACCAATTCAAGTATGGTAGATTTCCTTGTTATACTTTTAAATGGTTTTTAGTGATTTTTGTCAACATACAAGTAGTACATTTTTCCGAATTTTCATCAACAGTAGGAATTAAATGATCTTTAGACATTTCAAGCATCTTTTATAATGCACATGTCCTAATCGAGCATGCCATAATGAGGTTTTAACAATAGTAGAAGAAGACATATAAACAGAACTTGAATTATCAGGAACTTTATTCAAATTCAACATAAACATTCCATTGTTATAATAACCAAATCTTACAAACACACCAGACTTCGATAAGATATACTTATCGGATTCATACACCTGTTTGTAACCACACTTATTCAACACGGGGCCAGGAACTAAATTCTTACGAAGTTTAGGTACATACACTCATGTTTTTAAAGATCCTTTTCCATGAACAGGAGCGTAATGGTCATCTCCCATGTAAAGTTCAAATCCGTCTTCCACTTGTTCGTATGTCTTAAACCAGCAACGATCTTTACAAACATGAGTTGTGGCACCAAAATCTATCCATCACGCAATTGAATTAACCTGCACATAAAATGCTTTAGAAATTAGTGAAACATAATATTTCATAAAACTGTTCTAAATAGGTACTAAATTCTGACCCTGGTCTTGGGATTGGTCCTTAGACCCCTTTCCCGTACCACCAGCATTTGCATTATTCTTATTACCACTACGACAATCCTTCTTGAAGTGACCAGTCTTACCATACTTCCAACATTCCAACTTTGGTTTCTTGTTGGAACCAGAACCATTGTTCTCATTAGAACCACATTTCTTACCTTTGTTTTGTTTCTTGTGTTTGTTCTTACCCTCTTCTGTCATGTTAACAGAGGGTCCAACAACTTCTTTACCCTTGCCCTTGTCATTTTGAGCCCTTAGAGAATCCTCTATACGCAAGTGACTACCAAGTTGGACCAAAGAAAAATCATCTTTACCATGTTTCAAAGTATGTCTAGAATCGCCTAAGGATCCTAAGGAGTTCATTATATTGTTCCATGATCGGTCTAGAATCGACCATTTTGTAATTATTAAAATTACTTACAAGGAACTTCTTACTTGAATTATCATCTGCCATGTACTTGGATTCAAGAGAATCCCACAACTCCTTAGCTGATTCAACATTTTGATATGTGTCCCATGTATATGTAGTCAGACATACCATTCAATATGTGTCCCCTGCATATGTATCATCTTTCTCCCACTTTGCCCTTCTCCTAATTGTGTCCACCATGTCATCTTCAAACAATTTTGGCATCGGTGTAGTCAACACATAAACCACCTTTAAATTTGTTAACAAGAAATGCATCTTCTTCTTCCATCGCCTAAAGTCATGCCCCTCAAACTTTTCTAGTTTCTTTAAGTGCGATGTCATATCCTTCACCGCATTTCCAGCCAACCATAAATTATTTTGACCCTATATATGCCTCGGTTGCACGATATCTCTATCGAGATAATTCTAGAAGAGAAACACTTTGTTTCTAGGCACAAGATCACAAAACAGGAACAAGAGAGGAATTATATTTATATTTTTGGTATCTTAATGAGGCTAATAGATCTGTTTATAAAACAGTTTCTATATGACAGTTATGCAGTTAAAGTTGGTTGAAACCAACTTTCACAACTGTTTTTTCAACAGTTATGCAGCTAAGTAAGGGGGTTGCACCCCCTTGACCCTTACATTTTTGGCATGGTTGAAAACATATTAGCTCAATGAGTGTGCACTCCACACTTCCCTAACTCGTATCTGAGCCGAATATGAAATCTCATTAACCTCTAGTAAACCGTCATTGCCAAAATGGTTGTCGAAGACACTAAAATCACCAACAATAATCCTTAAGGGTACACCTTGTTCGGATTTCACAGGTTCCATATTTCCAGGATCGATATTAATCAAACAAGCATCATGTAATCATCATTCAAGAATACATAAAAATAAACAAGGAAGATTGGGTTAAACCCTTCTTGTAATTCTGATATATAAATCTGAAAAGGTTAACTAAAAACTATTTACATAAACATACTTATATACTAAACGAATAGACACCTATGAGGGGTTGTGTTGGTTCAATTAAACAGGTTTCTATGAACCATTGTACCCCTTGACTCCTAACTGCCATATAACCGACTTGCTATTCTTCTAAACGGCTTGTACCATTATCTTTTAGACCCAACCCATTACTATGTTTCTGTTTATACCGAAACTACATATACATAACATAACAAAGATTAATTGAAACAAAACGTTCCAGCATATTCCCCCTAATCTATTAATATTTATTTCTTTAATCTTCTTGTTGCTAGCTTTTCCTTGTTCATGCTTTCTTCAAAAACATAGTTTTGATTCTTGGTGTTGATTTCTTCACGGCTTTTTGGTTTCTAGTTGAACCAAATTCCAGCAGGGTTAGTGCCGCCATCTTGGTTTCAATTTTTGGACTGACTTCTTATGATTCTCAATTGATCATGATTTGAGCGGGTTAATGCTATCATGGTGGGGTTAGCACAATCGAAAATTGAAACTGCAAAAAAATCTCCAACCAATCTTCAATTCATAATTACAAACCAGCCTCCTTTTGATCATTATTCTGATTCCTTGTGATGCCTTTTCTTTTCTCATACAACTGCTATGGTTTCTCTTTCTTCTTGAGATTGTCGTGTCTCTTCTCTTCTCTGTGGTTAACCACCGGTTATCGGTGGTGTAACCGTCTCCATTATCTCTCTCTCTCTTCAATTTAGCATCCTTTTTTTTAATGGCTGTTGTAATACTTTTGTGATATTTGATGTAGGATTAATCTTGAGTGATGATTGAACATGAATTGATGTGGTTGATTCCTTTGCTCTGATACCACTATTCAAATTTCACAGGTTCCATATTTCCAGGATCGATATTAATCAAACAAGCATCATATAATCATCATTCAAGAATACATAAAAAGAAACAAGGAAGATTGGGTTGAACCCTTCTTGTAATTCTGATATATAAATCTGAAAAGGTTAACTAAAAACTGTTTACATATACATACTTATATACTAAACGAACAGACACTTATGAGGGGTTGTGTTGGTTCAATCAAACAGGTTTCTATGAACCATTGTACCCCTTGACTCCTAAATGCCTTATAACCGACTTGCTATTCTTCTAAATGGTTTTTACCATTATCTTTTGGACGCAACCCATTACTATGTTTCGGTTTATACCGAAACTACATATACATAACATAATAAAGATTAATTGGATTAAAACGTTCCAACACACCTAATCTATAATAGATGTCCATAACAATTTCTTCCAAAAACTATGTCTATAGCCTTAAAAGTTGATTTTAGTGAGAACTACAATATACTACTAGCAGGGTACCCGCGCGTTGCGGCGGCAGATACCCTGAAATTAAATTTTTTGACGTATAATATATTACTATTATATTTTTACCGTGACAATAACTTTATAGAAAATAGATTTTTTGTTGTAATATCTTTAAGAATAGCCTAGTATTTCATATAAAAGCATTAGTGCACTCACATATAATCACAACCAAAATAAATATTGATAACTCAAAAAATCATTGTGCATCTCGTAGTACTCAGCCCAATATAAATTTTTTTAACAAACATTAATACAGATCTATTATTGCAAATAACCCTAAATGATACTAAGACTAATGTTGCCCTATTTTCTTATTCACTAGCCACCTCTTATCTCCTTTCTCTTATCTCAATCTCATAAACTCACAAAAGTCACCATCTCATCTTCACTAAATTATAAAACGGAAAATCCCACCACCAAAATCCTCGCATTCTTTAATCCAGACGACAAATACAAACTTGTCACTGGCGATTCTCGTTTTTTGTCTTCATATCGAAATACAAACACAATAAGCATCCTTCTATTTCTTATTTTTGGCCCACGAAAAGGAAAAACAACAATTCCTTTGAATCTTGTTTGTGACTCGCAAACCAGGTAGGTGGTTTTGAATTTTGTTTTTTCCAAGATCAATGAAGGATTTGTTGGATCTTTAAGGATCTATGAGTATTTTGAAAACCAAAACCGAGATTTTGTTCTTGTTCTTGTATTTATTATTATTTTTTCTTTTAAATTTTTGAGAAAGACGTGGGTTTTGTTGTGGTTTGTTGTTGGTTGAAGTTGTAACTATGTAGTTGTTGTTGATGCGATGATGGGATGTATCATTTAGAATAAACAAAATTAAATGAAAAATATGTTGTGGCATTCATACACAACTACAAATCATAAAAGTTGGTTTACTGCAAAGAAAAGAAGTGGAGTTGGAGTAGTTTTTTTTTTTTTCATTTGTGCTACATTTGTGTGTACATTGTGCTTAATGATTTGTATTTATTGGTGAAATGGTGTATTAATTGTAAGTAAGAAAAATATTGTTTTAAGATGAGAATTACTTGTGTTTAAGATACTTGTAAATAATGCTTTTTCACTTGTATTTACTTAGAATCTATATTAGGAAATCTTAAAAATTTAATAGGAAAGAAATGCTTAAATGCATTATAAATAGTATAGATATATGATACTAGCAAGCAAAATTTGGATATTCCAGTTATCCAAGTTATACCATACTATTCTCTTACTATTAATCGGGTGCAAACTAAAAAAAAAATTCAAAGATCCAAATTACAGCATACTATCTAGCTTCACAAATTTAATAAGATTTAAATAATAATGAAAATAGATAGGAGATGAAGCTTGGTATGTTTCGGGTTTTGGATTACTTGTAAGAAAGTAATTACCGGTTGGTTCTTTCCCTCTTAAATTAGCAACTTGTGTAAGTGCTTTTTTCGATATTCCCATTTTCTTAGCCAATCGACTTTTTTCCTCCACATTTGTCTCTGCTTCCATCCTTCGTTTATGCTTTTCCATTGCGTCTCTAAAGCTCTTTTGTTGCTTCCTGACATCGGTGGGTTCGGCATGATAGAATATGGGAACACATTATGATTGGAGGTCCTATATTGATCAAGGATCAATGCCAATTCCTCAAGGCACCACGTTGAAGATGCATAATTCTCAGACAAGACAATAAAAGAAGCCCGGGATGCTTTGATTCCATTCACCAATTCTTCTTTCATGGGTTTACCGAATTCAGTCTCTTCATCATCATACTTGAGGGCCTTATGAAAGTGAGCTGTGAAAGTATTGCGAGTGTCAATGCCTCGAAAAATTAAAAATATATCATACTTAGGATCATTTGCTGATGAAGAATTTAAAATAGCATCATATTTAGGATAATTAGTTGATGAAGATGCTTCTAAAATATCTGTCAGAACAACCATTATGAATTAAGAAAGATATGAATGATTGAGAGATGAGGAAACTAGTGGTATATTGTAATTGTATGAAGAGTACGACCACACAACTCTTTGGAAAATTATTCTTTATGTCATAGCTTTATGTTTTTAATACTTGATTCCAAAGATACAATCATTAAAATAAAAATGTCAAATGATATATTTGATTCTAGTTGAGGTTGTCAAAAGACCACAACAATAGTTAAGATAGAGGTGGCAATTCAACCCATTCACTTATGAACGGGCCATTTTGGTCATATTTTATCTCTAGCGAATCAAACGGATATAATAGAGCAAAATTCTAAAAGCTAAAAGGTAAATAGGTCAAAGGTCATCCATTGATTATTGTTGAAGTATTATATTTTTTGTAATCGTACAGGCCACTCTGGTATTTATATAAATAGAAAAAATTACAAATTTTGGATAGAAAGTGTTCCAGGAAAACCCAGTGCAACTGACCTGTTTCGACATCTACTCACGCACAAGCACGGAATATAGATTTCACTGAAAAGCTAAATATATGAAATTAACAAACATAGACCCAATCTGACCAAATCTGAGCGGAGTCAGAATTTAAAATTGAAAAAGGCAAACTGGGTATGCAGATTATGAATGCAAGATGACAGAATCGACTAGACCTTACAAGGGATATAGCCATACGGTTACTCATTTGAGTTTGCTAGTGACATTCTTGTTCCCATATGATTTTTTGTACTAACACAATCCTACTGTTTAACAACGGATTACTAGTTGACAAAGACAATTAGATGTAATTTTAAGATGAAAGTTTGATAAAGGAATCGAAGCTGCAGCTGCTTGAAATGATGATGAAGTTCACATGCAAATTTTGGTTACACATTTAAAAAGATATATTATTGTGATCAAATTCAAAGGGTTGTAGCTTGTTATTAACATTAAAGATACAACAGTACAACACCACCTATTAAAGAGGAATCCCTTGTTATTGCGTGCACATATCATTGAAGAGTGCACGGAAACTTTTGCTTTTTCCATTTCCATGTATCCCCTGCAAGGTTGTAAAAAGGATGATCAAATGGGATTGATTCTCTGTAGTACCTTCATTGTGCAAGAACTCCAAGTTGTTTATAATAGTTCTCAAATGTCTTCCCGACATATCATCCAAAATAAAAACCTTGCCTTGGACTGGAAAGATTCATTCATGATAGAGCTATTGAAACCCTGAGAGGCTGAGAGTGGGTAGAGAGCGAGCTCACAGAAAAGTGTGTCCTTTAAAGGGGAAATAGACACAGGAAGATCACAAAGGGAAGATAGTATCGAGATTGCTTTCTTGGGGATTATTTGACTACAATAAGAAAATGGATTTTTGAAAATCCATAAGATCCTCATTACAGTATGTTGGGAACCTGAACCTGTAGAAAAAGTAGAATGCGAACTGAAAGAGGCATTTCATCAAACACTTGACAGGACAAAATATTTTGTGTGAAAAACAAATGAACTTGTGTCCGCCGTGTAACAAAATGTTTGTGACTTGGTGTAACGATTGCCATGGAAATTGGCACAACCAAGCCGCTTGATGATGACAAAATCAGTGTCTAGAATAAAGTACAAGTAGAACAAACAATACACACATACATGTTCATCCAATACTAGTGTACAATAATATGTATACAAGTTTATGTGAAATGGGAAAATATATTTATTTGAATAACGAATACATGTTCTAAACGGGATTTATACGACACAACCTGTGCGAGAAAGTAAGAACAAGATTAAATATTTTCTAACGCCAAACAAAAATTAATAAAATCTGCAACACCTTGAAATGATGATGTGTAATGAGTCCTTCCATAGCAAGGTTATAATTACTTCTATTTTGATACATCCTGTGACCAATTAAGAGCTATGATGAATAAATATTCGGCTATGTGTGGTTTTTGCTCGTGTTATGGAAAAGTGTTTGAGTATCGAAAACATACCTCAATTGCGCGACCACGTGTGTTGGAGTTCCTCTTGGAGAAAGCTTTAAACCGTGGTTCTTTCTCTGAGATAAATAAATCAATAAATAAAAATATATATGCTTAAAAGTGATAAAACAGACAACAGCTTTTTAGAAATTATAGTAAATGGGTTCTACCTTTATAAAAGACATGTGCAATGAAAGGATTGCTGAATTGAATGATTTTAGATTTATCATACCATTCAAAATCCTCTTTTTGTAGGTTGTATTCCCCTGTTGTTAACTGAAAAGAAGAGAGATCTCCACCAATGATATGATTCCATGACTTGTAATAACTCAACGGATCTCCTTCTTCCTCATTCTTTCCATCATCATTCTCATACACAAGACTCACCCCACACTCCCTTATATCATACCATTGAAAATCTTCTTTATGTTTTATAAAAACAGTAAGTTGGTCACCATCTTCCATCTCATTCTCCCCAAGCATCCAATGGCTTAAGAATGTTAAACTCTTTCCACCCACATTGACCCTCTCAATATAATGCTTGTATATCCAGGTGAGGTTCTTTGTTATATTACTGATTTTGATATGTGGCAAATAAATCAACTGATTATATGGACATTCAAAATTCCCATCTTGATCTTCAGACCTCCAGTATCGAGGTCGCTGAACATAGCAGACATTCAATCCTCTGAGCTTTTTAGGAGATGATGGAATGGTAAATGAAATTGAAGGCCCCTTACTTCTACGCCTAATCCATGTTGGCATCACTTCCCTCCCATAAATTGTGCTGAATATTCCATATTCATAATACATCTGCCAAAACACAAGCAAAATTAATCACAGAATAAATTATTTATGTACACATATTCATATAAACACATATATTTAGTTAGAGGAACCTGGGTTTGAGATTCCTCTCGTCCTCTTGCATGATGATACGTTCCCACACGCCTTTTATTAATGAACTCTAAGTTCCTCCACCCCAAACTACATAAGATAGTATCATCAACACCAGCTATAGGTTGGATTTTGAACATTCCTTCAATTTCAACGGATGAAGATGCTAACCCATACCAAGGAAACGTTAATCTGAGTGGGGACATTTCTGGATCAAATGCAATTTTCTGTATCAAATACTTATAACCATGGAGGATGTTCGATTGACTTTTCTGAGAAAACTTGTATGCCAACTCTTTTAGTGTACGTGGAGGATGTTCAATTGACACCAGCATTTCACAGTTCATCAAACTAAGTGTCTTAAGCCTAGGAAGACTTCTCACACAGTTGGGCATTGAAACTATTGGATTATCATCTAAACATAAATACGTCAACATAGATAGGCAACTGAAGTCCATGGGAAAGGATTCATTGGACAGCTTATTATTTGCAAGTGACAACTTTACTAATGAGCTCAGCAAATAAATCGCAGTGGACTTTAAATCTCTTGGTACAGCCTCCACAATGGCAAGTTCGCCCATATTACATCCATCTAGTACCAGGTTTTCGACCTTCTTTAACTTGGCTAACGTGCTTCGAAGCATTCTTAACTCTTTGCAGTAACTGAGATCAACGATGACAAGTTCATCACATTTCTCAATTGATTCACTGACTTCAATCAAACTCGTGCAGTTTCTAAGAAATAAACTCTCCAGTGAAGGGAGTTCACAAAAGCCACCGACACCATGAAGCTGTTCACTGAAACTCAGATCAAGAATTTTCAAGGATCCAAGCAATCTTTCTGCCTTTGAGAACGATCCGGTCAACTGCTAAAGTGGGTATAATAGTTGGTGAATTGTAGTAAAACAACATGGATGAATAATAATAATTGGAATAGATCATTCAGATTTCTGACCTTTTGTCTCTTCTCAGGTCGTTGCAGGCTACTACAAGACATATCAAAATATTCAATTTTGCTATAAGACATGTCAAGAGCAACTAGATTCTCCATTGGCAACTCTGAAGGTATAGACTTCAAAGGAAACCCACACATACGCAACCATCTTAATTCTTCTGGAAAGTTCTCATAAGGCCCATTGATTTGCACATAATCGAGATGTAGTATCATTAGATTATCCATACTACTAAATGCATCTGTTTTCAGCTCAAATGGTCCACGTAAAATTTCTTCCTTAACCATTCTCATGTCAAGAGTTAGTCCTATTACATTATCTGTACCCTAAGAAGAATGAAATGCAAAAGACACATTAAAAAAATGTTATATACATGAATACAGACGATAGAAAATACTTATTAGAATAACAATAACACATGTCCTCGTACCTTTTTTTGTTTCAACACTTTAAATGACTCCTTATGACGCCATATTCGACTACGCATCCCTGGTTGGTTAGGTGATTCTTCACCTACTACATTTCTTCCCATCTCTTGAACCAATTGATGCATTATCAACTCGTTATTCCATCCAATACTAAGAAGGCATTTGTCCATGAGATTCGGGATCCCGAGACTTGTGACCATACCACATGCTGCTAATATTGTTTCACTAAAATGTCTCTCTTTTCCAACAAAAAAACAAGCAATGTGCTTAAATAATTCCTGATCGTTTTTGTATGTCAAAGAATCATAGCTCATTCTCAAGACACTATTAATGCTGGGATTAATTTCTTTCTTCAGCGTTTCTATGCAACCTTCCCAATAAGATATTGGCTTATATTGTAGAGACTTGCCCAAAACTACAAGAGCCAATGGAAGACCTTCACAATACTTCAAAATGTTATATGAAACTACCTCATAACCAACTTTGGGATCTTCAGAATTGAATGCGTGATGACATAAAAGCTTTAGTGATTGAGTGGTACCTAACTCTTTTAGTAGAACTTGCTGGTTGAATGCAAACCTTTTTGTTAATGAAATGTCCCTTGTTGTTATTATGATTTTGCTACCTGGATGAAAATTTTTCTTTCCAAGTAACGCATCCAACTGGTCCACGCTATCAATATCGTCAAGTACTAGAAACACTTTCTTACGTGCTAGTGCATACTCAATGGCAGTGGTGTGTGCACAAACATCATGACCTTGAATAGCTTTTCCTTTTGAAATGTCACAATAAAGCCTTTTTTGTAACTCTTGCAAACCATTTGATTTATCCTGGCATATTCTACTTATATTGTCAATAAAGCTGCTTCGATCGAATTTAGTAGAATGCACATAATATACAGATTTGGCTATAGATGTCTTCCCGATCCCACCCATACCGTATATAGTGAGGACGTCGGCAGTATGACTAGATCCATCTGTCAACCATGTAGTAATGGATTCAATGAAATTGTCCATCCCGATTAGTTGTGGGGCTTGTATCTGGTAACTCAAGGGTGCACCTAATCTGCTCTTGACTTCCTCAACGATTTCTTCGATAAACTTTGTATCTAGCCTGAAAATCGATTTAACAAGGTTATACGTATAAACCTATATTTAGGAAAGTCATCACTGCCATACCACATTGACGGTGATTTCAGGTAGGTGTTTATGTGACAACTAGCAATTCAGGTTAACATTTATCCAGAAACTTGTGTCAATAGACCGGGGTTCGAATCTCTCCATTGGCCTAAATGCTTTCAATTGGTACCATCCCCCCACCGTAAAAGCTCAGATTGACTGGTCAACGAGGGGCCTATTGGAGAAAATGGCCAGGGTTAAAAGCCCACCTCTTGATAAGTACAGTCACTGAGACAGGTGCTCATTGCCTGGGGCCGGGTCCTTAGGGGAGGGTCCGGTTGGCATCCTTAGGATGCATGGGACCAGGGTGATCCCACCGTTCTTCACCTTTTGGAGAACATTTATCCAGAAACTGCTTGAATGTTTCATTCTAAACAAGTAAACTATGAACTTTACTCATAACCGTTAGGTTATCTCGCGTATAACGAGAACCATCTTTGGACGTTTTAGGTCACACTAGACTAAGGTTTAGTCTACACAAAGCAAGTACATGGCATACTCATAATCATTTAGATAATCATATACATCCATATTCATAGTTCTCATATAAATTACATTCTAAGTGTTTTAACTTGCATGCATGCATGCACTACATGCCCAATACCCCTCACCACCTTTGAGATACTACTACACAATGTTGCAAAAATCGCGAATCGGTAGTCGGGCGGTCGACCTCCCTGTAGCTTGTAATCGGTCTAGGCGGGATTAATCGGTGATTAATCCGATTGGCATTTCCGATAAGTTTTTAGTATTTTCGGCAAATTTTAGGTATTTTCGACAAGTTTTAAGTATTTTCGACAACTTTATGTATTTTCAGCAATATTTTTCGTGAAAAACATCTTGTAATAGATATAAACAATGACCATAAGTTATTCAAACAGTTTTATGGGTAGTTTTAAGTATTTTCAGCAAGATATGAAGGTTTTCGACAAGTTTGACCACCATTAACCGTCATTGACAACCATTGACCACGGTTGACCGATTTACATAAATCAGAAAGGTTGGTGGCCTTGCAGCACCTAATCGGCCTTGTAAGCCTTGTTTTGCAACACTGCTACTACGACATATATACGCATTCAAAAAGTTGGTTTTTCCCTCCCTTTTATCCATGAAAAACCGGCCCTCCATAAGTAGTTACTCCAACATTTTCTTTCGCACCTTGTACCTTCCATACTACCCTAACTATGATAAGCACGAAAGCACTGATAAGTCCTATATTGTTGAATACTTATCACATGTTTAATTGCTCATATTATGTATGTTTATATTTGAATTGATATTTAATTGCCTAAGTTTTCCTATTTTAGTGATTATGAAGCAATATTGTAAAAGACATGAAAAAAGACATGATTTGGAGCTAACTTTGTATTCAAGCTGTAGAGGAGCGTACGACATATGAAACTCTAACTATACGCCGTATTAGTACCTGGAAAAATTCACTAAGTCCTGGTTAATATTGAAGCAAGCGTGTTAAACTCTGGCAATACGCCGTAATAGGAACCTCTATAGTCAAAGCCCAAGTCAACCATTCAAGGATTACGACGTATGAAACTCTGGTCATACGCCATATTGAATATCTTACCCCTAGTCCAAGTATATCGAAGATTTGAAGGTTACGGCGTATCTCAACTATAGATTACGCAATATTTAAAAAATACGCAAAATATGCTTGGAATATGCTTTGTTCATCAACAATGAAGAAATCCAGATACGCTGTATTCACTATGGAATATGCCGTATTCCTGCTATGACAGAAGACTATAAATACAAATCCTATATGGAAGTTTTTGATATGATTCACTCAACACTCTCAACCACAGCCGAATTTCACCATTCCAAGGCCCCAAGACCTATAAGGAGAGAAGGTCTCGTATCATCACATTAGGTTTAATCATTAGATTTTCATATCGATTTCATTATTATTTTCATTTGTTTATGGTTTGAATTATCTTCTTATGCTTTTACATACATTATGGGCTAACACCCTTGGGTGTTAGCCATGTTTATGAATATTTCATGATATTTATTTCCGTTTGTTAAGATTTGATGTTTAGTATTGTTTAGTTTATGTGATAGTTGTTGACATTGAAGACTTACTCAGGATCTACAAGAATATACAAGGACCGAAGTGGGCTAAGAAAATTATTAGGGGGATTGTAATGACAACGTGTTGGGCGATTTGGAATGCAAGAAACAAAAAGGTTTTCGACAACACTACTCCTAAGGTAGCCGATGTTGTGGCGTTAGTTAAATCTTTGTCATTTTTATGGCTTAAGAGTCGATCTAGGTTTAACTCCATTATATGGAGGGATTGGGCTGTTTTTCCTTTGTACATGCTGTAACGTTTCTTGACGGTCCTTTTTTGAGGACTAGCCATGTTTAATGAAGTTTACCGTTCAAAAAAAAAAAGTATTGTTTAGTTTATGTTTTTATCGTTGAATACATGCTTGTTTGTATGTTTGAGTTTTTTAAGTCTAGTATCACATGGACTAAGAGGGTATTAGATGTATATTAGGAGAACACTTAAGTTGCTCTTCCTACATGGGCCAAGTGGGGGAGAGGTAGGTGTTACATGGACCAAGTGAACACTATAGATAAATCACATAGATTAGTTGACACAACTTAATGCATGCTTGTAGTTCGATAGGTACATGGACCAAATGTCCTAGGAGATACATATGTGTAGAGGCTAGATACATGGACCAAGTGGTATAGTCTAGGTTAGATAGGAGCATCGGTAGTATTATGTGGACCAAGGAGATAATTCCCATGTATCCTAACGTCACAAGTAGTTTACAATTGAATCATTGCACTAATAAATAGACAATTAAAATAGAATAGGAGTAACATGGCCAGCATTGCTTTTTTTTTATTAATCACAAAACACGTAGAATAGTTTAGTTTAATTTATTTTTCTGTAAAACTCACTAGGTTAAGTCTAAGCATACTATTCCTGAGATCGACCTCGTACTTACCCCACTGGCTACATCTGATCAGGTACTCTGCCCGTGAAAGTGTGTCTTTAAGGTATAAGTCCGAAAATTATAAATTTAAAAGTTGAATATAAAAATACCTACAATGAAACAAACATCAAGTTTTAGGCGTTGTTTCCGGGGTGCAAGAGATGCGTACTGCTCAGGATGCTTAAGGAGATGGTGCAGGTGTTGCTCCTAGTGGTGGTGCGAGGAGGAGCACTCACCAGAGACTCGATACTATTGAGGGTGAGCTCAGGAAGATTAGAGAAAGCATCACGGGATTGACGGCAGCCGTAAGTGAGCAGAGAGACCATGTGGAGAGCTTCTATACATGGGTTACGGACAGTATGAGCGAGATGTTGAAGAAGCTTCACATGAGCCACATCACATTCAGAGGAGAAAGGTATGAGCACCCGAACATCAGGTTAAAGCGAGGGACCCGACTACGAGGAGCATCCACGTCCAGGGGCACTCGTAGTGATGATGGAGTTGGAGTGGAGCAGTGATTGCTTCTCGTGATTTGATACTTTCTAGGCACTTTATTATTTTATGTATCTCTAAACTTATGTTTATTTTTGGCTGGATTATTTCTCTGCTGCATAGTATGTATATATTAATGGTATTTTGTGGGTATGTTTGACTTGCAGGGATGATATACTAAACAGGTAGGATATGGTTGTTGCTAATCTTCTGTTTCAAAGCTTACTATTAGACGAATACGACATATCTAGTTTATGGATACGCCGTATTTTCTTTGTTTTGATATATTGACATGATTAATATACGGCGCACCTCAGGAATCAGATACGAGGCATCTAGCATAAAACAATACGGTGTATCCAATGTATTACGCCTTATCTGGACACAACCTTCTTAAATTTTTTCTAACCCTCTAATCGCTATGAAAGTTGTTTTATGCTTTTTTTCATGTGACTACAGTTTTGCTAAAGTATCATCAGTAATGGCATACATATTTCTCATCTGTAACGTTGTACGTGATTAATACAGTATGTGATAAGTAAAGAAAAAGTTACTCACATTCATACCATGAAGGATCATTCCGAGCAATCTCAAGGGCGTTTTCCGTTACTAATTATACCCTCTTTAATTTTATGTATTCATTTGTACAACGAGGGTGTTGTACAGTTCAAGTGGGGAGAGGTAGCTAGAATTAGAATTTTACTTGTCCTATTCTACGAAAATTGACTAAAAATGGCTTAAATTTAAAATGTTTCACATGTTTTTCGTAGATCATTAGTAGCATAACCAGCACACAAGACCCTTTGATACCATTTGTAAGAATTGAAACATTTTCGTTTCTACTAGTTTACCCCAAACTCCACAAAAATATGTGTGTGCCACTGGATTGATGTAGACTTTAGAACTTGGCTTGGTATATCTATTCGAAACCACCAAAATGAGCATTAAATTGAGGAAACTTGGTGTAATCGGCTTTAATAAACATAAGAAAATTATTAAGATTTTCCCAAATGGCCTATGTCATTATATTGTTTATCAACTAACTACACCGGTTAGTTGACCACCTGTTTAAACCCTTTTTTACTCTCATCTTTAGTGTAAGATACCCCTAGAATAACCTGTTGAGCCTTTCCTTGCATTTGTTAACCCACTAAATGTTTATTGTTTCGTTACACATTTACACCTTAGCCTGCCATGTAGATTTAAGTCCATTATTTGGTTGCTAGCTGCTACATGTATCTCATGTATTTTATGTGTTCGTTTGAGTTTTTTGTTCGATTCTTTTCTAGAGACATTGGTCAGGAGAATTGCACTACGCAATGGGAATGGGAAAGTATGTAACTTGTGTCATATCCTTGTATTACTACTTTCACTAGTTTTTATTTCATTCGGATTTCTATACGTTCATGAGTATCATATGATGGAGTATTATTGGTGAAAATGGTAAAGTAATGTACCATTAGTTTAATTTTCAGTTTATGATAGTTAAAAAATGATGAGAAAAAGAAACAAAAAAAGAATGTGAAATTTCAGTATTTAGTTTAAGTGGTATGTAATATAAACCACTTATTTTAGTGTAAAGTGGCCGTAACTTTGCCACTATTGTATTGTATATTTGGGATCTTATAGGAGTTGGTTATTCGGGATAGCCAACTTGGTATGATTGATGATGTTGATCGAGGTATTTTTGAGTCTTATTTGCATATCCTTAAAGCGTTTGTTTTCCGTGTTAAAGCGTGAGTTAGTCAATGATAAATATCTCTTGTTGTGGTAAGGTAGTAGCTAGTAACAATTGCTTGTGTCGGACTTAATCTATTTGTTTTTTTTATTTTTTTATTTACACCAATAATAAATGTTTCCCATGCCTTATCTTATCCTAATTCATTCTTCATCCAACTTTTAGTTTATCGAGCAATCTCGAGTATCATGGTCATCGTTACGATCATGTACTCGTGATTTTGTATCCCTTTTTGATATAATATTATTGGAAAGATTACTTAGTCCTAGACTATAGCTTATTCGAGTTAGGGAAAGAGAAATCAAGAATATCGTGGTCGACGTTACGATCATGTACTTGTGGTTTTGTCGCGTTTTCTGGAATATTAAGACTATAAAGAATGACTAACCCTTTAGCCTTCACAATTTAACCCATTTTGCCTTTGAAATTGGTTATAGTTCTTAGACTCTACTGGTAGAGATGTGTATCCTTGCCAAGCCTATGATAGAATACTCACCACGACTGTGCAATTGAGTGAACCACTAAATAAACACCCTAGATTAGTTTCAAGAGATGAGCAAAATTCATTTCCTATTTCTCAAGGTGTAATGGTTATACACTATTGGTTGAGTTAATTACTTTGATCTTTAATTCCTGAACTAAGTTTGGAATGTTTTTCTAAATTACTAAATCTAGAGTCTACTTGACGACAAGTAAAAGCTAAGTGGAAGGATATGTGATAAGTCATGTATTGTTGAATACTTATCACATGTTTAATTCTTTATATTATGTATGTGGATATCTGAATTGATACTTAATTTCCTAGGTTTTCCTATTTCAGTGATTATGGAGCAATATTATAAAGACATGGAAAAAGACATGATTTGGAGCTAACTTTGTATGCAAGTTGTAGAGGAGCATACGACGTATGAATCTCTGGCCATACGGCGTATTGGTACCTGGAAGAATTCACTAACTCCTCGTGAATATTGAAGCATACGGCATATAAAACTCTGTCAATAGGCCGTAATAGGAAGCTCTACGATTAAAGCCCAAGTCAACCATTGAAGGATTAAAGCGTATGAAACTCTGGCTATATGCAGTATTGAATATCTTATCCCAGTGCAAGTATATCAAAGATTTGAAGGTTACGGCGTATCTCAACTATAGATTACGCCGTATTTAATAGGTAAGCAGAATATGCTTGGAATATGATTTCTTCGTCAGCAATTAAGAAATCCAGAATATGCCATATTAACTATGGAATACGCCGTATTCCTGCCCTGACAGAAGACTATAAATATAAACCCTATATGGGAGTTTTTGATATGATTCACTCACCACTCTCAACTGTAGCCGAATTTCAACATTTCAAGGCCCCAAGATCAGCCCCAAGAGCTAGGAAATCAAGGAGAGAAATTCTCATATCATCATATTAGGTTTAATCATTCGATTTTCATACCAACTTCATTATGATTTCCATTTGTTTATCGTTTAATTATCTTTTTATGCTTTTACATACACTATGGGCTAACACCCTTGGGTGTTAGCCATGTTTATGAATATTTCATGATAGTTATTTTCGTTTGTTAAGATTTGATGTTTAGTATTGTTTAGTTTATGTTTTTATCGTTCAATACATGCTTGTTTATATGTTTGAGTTTTTTAACTCTAGTATCACATGGATCAAGTGGGTATTAAATGTATATTATGAGAACAATTAAGTTAGCATAGTGCTCTTCCTACATGGACCAAGTGGTGAAGGGTAGGCGTTACATGGAACAAGTGGACACTATAGATAATTTACATAGATTAGTTGACACAACTTAATGCATGCTTGTAGTCTAATAGGTACATGGACCAAATGGCCTAGGATATTACCTATGTAGAGGCTAGATACATGGACCAAGTGGTCTAATCTGGGTTAGATAGGAGCATGGGAGTATTATTTGGACCAAGGAGATACATCCCATGTATCCTGACGTCACCAGTACTTTACAATTGAATCATTGCACTAATAAACGTACAACTAAAATAGAATAGGATTAACATGGCTAGCAATGCTTTCTCTGATCACAACACATGTAGAATAGTTTAGTTTAATTTACTTTTTTGTTTAAGTAGCTAATATAATCAATGCAATCAAAACCCCCTTTAAAACATGTAAAACTCACTAGGTTAAGTCTAAGCATACTATTCCAGAGATCGACCTCGTACTTACCCCACTGGCTACATCTAATCGGGTACACTGCCCGTGAAAGTATGGCATTAAGGTATAAGTCCGGCAATTATAAATTTAAAACTTGAATATAAAAATACTTACAACGAAACACACATCAAGAACCATGGTCAAACCTATTTCAACAAATCTTTCCCCCCATTGGATACTCAAAATCCATGGCTCCATGCCCTCCCCAAACCCTCACACACACTCAATTTCCATTCTAGAGATACAAGACCATTCCATGTTGAAAGTAGCTTTTGACCCTTCCATTACTTCAACTATAAAAGGAACCCACTAGCACCCATTCTACACACAAAATAACACATTCAAACACTTCATTTCACACTCCCATCTCAGCCCATTTAAGTGATAGAAGCAAGGTTCAAGATTTAGTTAAGGGTTGCTAAGGAGATTATGGTTTTTGGTGGTGCAAATTAAGGCTTTCTAAGCTTTAGGTTAATATTTCTGCACTTCTCGACCTTTATACACCTCATCATTTCATGTAAGTATCCCATGAAACCCACTGTACTCTTATTTATCATAATATGCATTGCTTTCATATCACATTTGTAGATTTGTTGTGTTAAAATCGATTTAAACTTTATTTCAAAATATACCAAATCTGTCCACAAAATGGTCACTTTATGAATGACTTTTAACTATGATAATCGACTCTTTTTGTAAATTTCTTTCAACCACAAGTTATCTCTATGTCTTAGGAAGATTTCTATGTAAATATCATGGCCTACGAAGTTCGTTTGATATTTTAAAATAAATGTATAAAAACATGTGTCGACCAGATCTAGCTGTTTACACATGTGACATGTGAAACACTTTTGGAGGTCTTAAACTTGGAATCTAGGCGTTTAATTATAGTAGTTGGAAAGGTAAGATGAAGACCTATGTCTGAGAACTTGTTTTGTTAAAATTGGTTAAGAAACAAAGAAGTTATAGCCTAACGAAGTTGGGATAAATTTCTGGCAGAAATAGTTTACTTATACCTGTGTCTTGTGGAGAACTTTTGGATTTCTAAAACTTGATTTCATTGACTAAAGTCATGTTTTCTTGAAAGTTAACACATAAACCTACGTTCTAGACTTTGAATGACCAAACTCCCTTAAGAATTGATTTAGTGATGACCATTTAAAATCGAGTAAAACTTTCAAACAACAAACTATTTTGAAAATGTAAAACCAAATACTTTTTTCACTCTCCCTCCTAAGTGATTTTCACTTGTAAAACTTATAAAACCTTAACACAAGTCTACATGGGTGATAAACTTCTCAAAACTCATGTGCATATAGAGCATATCATTATGACCTTAAGGCATCTTATTGATTTAGATCGCGGTTAGGTCATATCGTTGCATTTAAGCTTGCTTACTTTACTTCCGCTATCACTAATTGTTGAGGTGAATTTCAAAGCCCCTAGTTTGCATGTTTAATACTCGTTTTGAACTACTTTGGGGTGAGAATGCATCCTCGTTTACTTTTATGGACACAAGTACTTAAAACTTTGACGTATTGCCTAAGTTACGTCCGTTATCCCGTAAAGTCCCCACTATTATGAACCATTAATTACGTAGTAAGCATGAATGTTGTAAATAGATCTATTGGGGTTGACACCCATTCCAGGTTTGTAGTGCTTACTTGACTGGATGTTAAACGGATGCATTTCATTTGAGGAACTCTAGGTGTCTTAGGATGGACACATACTAATGCAACAAACAAACTAACTGTTAAGGCTTTGGTGTCATGAGCTTAGTGCAATAGTAATACTTTTTATGATATTGTATGCGTTACAATAGTCACTAAATCTTTTCATGATAATGTGAGTGATATAGTAGTCGCTAAAATCTTGTGGCCCATGCTACTTTTTACTTAAAGTTAAACCTATGATCTCACCAACTGTATGTTGACCGTTTTAGCATGTTATTCTCAGGTTCTTAATTGAATTATCTTGGATAGACTCGGAGCATCCCACTAGACTCACATTTTGCGTTCTCGTCATATTGAAGATTTCTTGCATTACAATAATGTTTGGTTGTGTATCAAAAACTTCTTTATTTATGTTGTAAACTTTTGAAACATTTTCCTTTTGTTTTAATTTTTTAATGAAATCAAACATTCATTTTCAACAACTTATATAGAGGTTGTTTGATATAACTTGTGACTTTTTGCTATGATAGTCATGCCCAGATATCTTTCACTACGACTTTGGGGGTGTGACAGTTTATTTGTTCTTAAAGATCAATGATGGGTTATATAATATCTTTTAAGATCTAAAATAATCGTTTTGAAAAAATTGAGATCTGAAATAAATTCATTTTGTTCTTTTTGTGCATTTGAAAGATCTATGATGTATAACACGAAATGTTAAAAAAGCAACCGTCAAAGATCTAACTATTTGATGTTTTAAGTCTGGGGCATGACATTCAAGGATTTCAGAGATCATTGAGGTTGTTTTGTTTTATTGAATTCTTGGATTTGTAAAATGTTTAAGAAAATGATGATGGGGAAACTGATTATCCAACAGTCGAGTTCCAATCGAGTTTATAATAGTGAAGTAACAAAATTTATTTGATGTATATGTTTATTTAATTGTTATTGTTATAGTAAAAATCAATTTGATTATAAGAAAGGGGTTTTTTAATAATTCTTGATTTAGTTATGAATTAGGAATTTGATATGTGTGTGTTTATGTGCTTATGGGTTTATGGAGGTTGGTTGTGTGTGTTTATGTGTTAGGAATTTGATTTGAAGATAAAGAGGAGGATGTTCAAGATGAGGGTATTTTGTCATCTCACCCCTTTAAACATACATTTAACAACTAAACTAACGGAGTTAGTGCTTAAGAGACCAAGCCCGTTACGAGTCTAACCATGGGGAGAGGATCCGAGAAAGAAAGGTTTATGAACCATTTTCGTTAAACCCGACAAACCACAGAGACTCTTTAAGTAATTAACTCTAATTCTTGATACCAAAGATGCAATTTATGCTCGCCGATTACTTTGTAATGTCTTATTAAGAGCATCTCCAATGTTAGCATTTAGTATTTTCATTAAATAATGTTAAATTAACATCTTTATAAGAAATAATTGCACTATATAAAATATGCTTTACATGTAGCACTAAATATTTGCATTATTCACTTTTATCTAATTTACATTGTATGTTAGCACTAAATATAGAAAACATAGTTAAAATACCCTATATTAATATTAGGCCAATTGTAATCGTATTATTATTAAGTAAAGTATAGTTTTAGCAAATATCTTTCTATTTAGATATTTAAGGTTCAACAAATATATGGAGGTTTAATTGAAGTGAATAATATTAGTAATATGAATAGTGTTGCATTATATTTAGTGCACTACCATTTATTGCATTATATTGGTGCTAACATTGAACAAGTGTCTTTGTACTTTTTGACAATGAAGTAATGCAAAAATTACTTTTAGTACTAACATTTGAGATACTCTCATGAGAAGTTTATGTAAGTAACGTTAGCTTTCACATATAATCTTTCGACATTTTTTTACACAGATAGTTTTTGACATTGAAACTTTTAACACTCATTATCTTTTGACCAAGTAGACGATTTTAACCTAAAAATAAAAAGATCATTTCTCCTACTCAACCCTTTTTGGCCCACCTTTCTTTTCTGTTTCTTCTTCATTATTTTCATCTTCTTCTTATCTCCTTTATCCTTTTACAAATGAATTTTTTAACACAAAAAATTCTCGACCACCCTCACTCACCCTCTTTATTCAGCCATAATACAAAAACTGAGTCATACATAAACAAACTCAAAGAGTTAAACACATAAACTCAAAACACACTTTTCCAGAAAAGGTGACTTCGAGATGCCATGTAGCATAGGTGACTTCGAGAATATAAATGCCTTAGCCGATCAGGGATCCGATGTAAACATAATGCCGCTATCAGTCTATAGTAAGTTGACTAAGGAGGAGCCAACCAAGACCAATCTTAGACTTTCTTTAGCAAATCACTCATATGTCTATCCCATAGGAATAGCGGAGGATGTCTTAATTGAGGTCGCCAATATTGTCTATCCGGTAGACTTCATAATCATAGACATTGAGGAAGATAAAAACATGCCATTAATCCTTGGAACACCTTTTCTGGCCACCGCCAAGGCAACCATCAAATGCGGTGAGGGTATCATGATACTCAAAAGTGGCAAAGGACAAGTTAGGATACCTATTGTTCCGAGATATCCTTTGAAGATTATGGAGAAGATAAATGATAAGAATTCGCAAGTCTCAAATAATACTGTTAAGAAAAAAATTAGTGAATGGGAAAGAGAGCTTAGAGATTTCATGGGTCAAGGGTTAAATGCGACATTGTGGAAACGTGATAAAAAATTAGGGAATAACTACACCACAAAGCCACAGCCTCAAAAGAACCCTAAAAAAATTTTGAATGGAGAAAAGGTGCTTTTATATAAGTCAAGATTAAAAGCATTAAGAGGAAGGAATAAGCCAAGATGGTTTGGACCCTATACGGTGAAAGAGACTAATCTAAAAAGTGAAACCGTTATCATATTAGATGACGATGGGAGAGAGTTCATGGTAAGCATACAACGGTTACAACCTTATGGTGAAGGCTTAATGAAAGAAAATAATAACGGTAACGAAGTTACCTAGGAGCACGACTTCGAGTCTAGCTACAAGACTCATAAATAAAGAAAAGCGCTTCGTGGGAGGCAACCCATGCTTAATTGTTTGCTTGTTTGTGTGTCATATATCTTTTTCATTGTTGTTTATTCTCATGTTTGAATTTGTGAAAATGCTTTATTTTGTCTTTAACCTCGTCTTAATTACATATAAAGGTATTTTACAAAAGATAAGTCGCGGAGGGAGGATTACATACGTTTTTAAAATAACGTGAACATGAGAATTACAACTAGTGAAATTGATGTATATGTGTGTTTGTTAGAGTCAAATGCTTGTATCGAGTCATAATGGATGTTTTGAGGAATTTTTCGGTTTTAAAGATGTAATTTTTCGAATTTTTCCAAGATAACGCGCAGACCAGTTTACTGTCGGACAACTTGACGGCGAGATTAGAACACGGCGCCGACATCGGGATGGCGAAAAGCTGACTTATAAAATTTTCTCGTTTTCTGTGCTAAGTATAAATTTTTGGAAGTTCTCAGGTCTTAATTTTCCAGAAAATCTGCAAACATCCATTTCACAAGCATTATATCCTAGTGTAATCGTGTCATATATAGTTTTACCACTGATTTTACGTGAAGGTTTCGTCTATTTTCTTAAAGTGTGCAGGTTATATTTGGCAAGAAGAAGAAACACAATATTGGATGGATCTTACCACGTATACATTCTTCTTGTGAATGAATTTAACCACTACTTCACACGGATCCTACCAAGCTAATCAGGGGAGTACTAGTTTCTTCTCTTTTACTTACCTTCCTTTATCATAACTTTGATACTTTCGGGGAACATTGGGGACAATGTTTAGTTTAAGTGTAGGGAGGGAGAATAAAACGGGAACTTAGAAACTATGCTTATCCTTGAATATTTGTCTTGTCCTAGTTCATTTGTGTAATAAGCTATGAGAAATATTTGTTAGGGCAATTTTAGCACCAAATTTAAATTTTTTATGACATGTACGAGCAAAAACTTTAGTCTTAATAAAGCGTCTCATGGATAGGAGTTATATGACTAGCACAAAAACCGTTTACCACTCAAATTCCACCCAAAAAATGTGAGGTTCGCCCCTAGATCTTTAGGAATAAAGCATTCACCTTTAATGCTTAGAGAGTGTACCGGTAGTATAATAGATTCTAGAACTTGTTTTGTGATGCATTCCGAGATCGCTACTGAGACTACACTTGTGTAGTTAGGAATAACTAAATGATAAGAGGCATTAGGATAACCATTGTTTGAAACATATATTATAATTAATTCTTCCACATCGGTCGAGTAATTACCCTACCCTTGCGATATACTCATCTTTAGTACATGATACCCCTAGTTAACCCCTCAGAGCCTATCCTTTTCGTGGTTCTCGTGATGTTTCGGTTTTCCGGAATATCAATGAAGAGCATTGTTTACAATCCACCCCTAAATGTACACCCAAATCGCCTTAGCTTACCTTGTATGCACTCACCTTTAGTGCATTATTGTTATCATACTAAACCCTTATTTCAATTATCTGGTTACTTGCATGGTTGCTAAGTCGAGTCATATCTTTTGTACACAGTTTTGGGATGATTGGGACTCATGGGCAAAAGTAATATTTTATGGAGTGACGGGAAGGAAAGTTAAATTGAAATTCCCTTTATTTACGTAATTAAATACTCCAAGTGTTTTGATCTTTTCAAATCGGGTCGAATTAGTGTTAGAGTAATAAAAACTCAAGTGTAGGAATGCTCCTATAAATCCCTTATATTTTGATGTTATCTTTGAGGATGGTAGAGTAAAAGTGCATGGAAAAAAAATCGAAAAAAAAGAGTGTAAAAAAATGAAGAAAAACATACAGGCTACCATCCTACATCTATCTTTATGTTTATGTTTTTCAAATTTATGTATGTTTGTTTCAAGTTATCTAGAGTTTAGTGAGTCGAGTCTTGGCTTAGCAACGCCATTCTTTTCATGCTTGTAACATAAGATTTTTGACTGGCCATCACTAAATCGCCTATCTAACCAAACCCTTTGTTTCCCTACCGTAAGCCTAACATTACAACCCTTTTAAAGACCTCTTAGATAGTTGTTCCTAGGTGCTTACGCCAAAGCAGTGGAGGTTTAATCTAGTCTCAAGCCTATGGTAATCTATGTACTATGACTAGGTAATGAGTGTTTATCTTCCATTTCCATTTACTATATTTCATATACACCCGAGAGATGAGAGAATCCAAACATCCCTTATGAGGTGCTAGTATATAATTTATGTGCTTGTTATGACTATTGCGGTGCTTTTACTTGTTGTGAATTATGTTAAACCAATGCTTCATGCCCCCTAACTTATAAATTGATTGGCCAAAAGCACATTTGCTTGAGGACAAGCAAATACAAGCGTAGGGATATTTGATAAGGATTTCAAACGTTCACTTTTAAGGGGTCATTTAAGCCCTTAATCGATCACTTTTACATCCGTTACTACTTAATTTCGCTCCTTTTCATTTTTTAGGTCTTTTGGAAGCAAAATGCTGGAATGATGCTTATTTGGACGAAAATGAGTGAATATATGATGAAAATGCTAAGTCAAGATCGAAGCCACTCAAGCTGCTGAAACTGAAGCTGACGGCGTCCCAACCAAAGGGCAACGCCGTCCCTCTCTACGGATTTAATTAAAATACACCTGACGGCTCAGTAGACTTTTGCTAAAATACACTGGCGGCGTCAGACTTTGAAAGGCGTCACGAGACTTTTCATCTCGGGCGGCCCAGATCCATAATCAAACGACGTCCCTGCTGAAGCATGACGGCGTCACAACTACAAGGTGACGCCGTCCCATCTATAATTTGGCCAAGACGAAAACTCTAATGACGAGGATTTGACGGCGTCCCACCTATAAGGCGACGCCGTCGCAAGTGTAAATCTATATATAGAATTCGATTTTTCAGTATTTTAAAGAGGTAGACTTGTGGAGTAAAAACCCTAACGTTTGTAGTCCGACTTGGACAGTATCTTGGGGTCCCAAACCCTATTTTACACATCAAGATAAGTGTTTTATTCCATTAGTTTCATTATGTCTTCCATTAAATGTGTGTATGCTTGCTTGTTTAACATGTCCGGCTAAATTTCTTGTGTGTTTTCTTAGATCTATGAAACCTAGTTGTTAATTATTGATTGGTTGTCTCTTATCTTAATTGTAAATGGCTTAGGAATGCACTAGGCTATCGTTGTGTTTAAATGCTTGAGTAATCTTTGTGAACATTAGTTTATGAATCACTTAGAGGATTTCGTAGTCTAAACATCCAAAGATAACCTTTAGGTTAGTTTATGAAACATCTAGTGGATTTCGTAGGCAATAACCTTAAGGTATTCTCAAAGAGTTAGGGCATAAGCATTCCCTACGACCTTAGAAAACACAACGCGTTAAGAATAAGGACGTGACAATTCAACCACCAATAAAAGATAACTAGGGAGTAATAGTATCTAGGTAAACACATTTTTAATCATCATACGAGCACACAATCAAAAAGACATAGCTACCCGTAGTATTAGATAATTAGATAGTATAAGTAATCGGTAGAAATACCACCCCCAAATCCATTGCCCCGAGATTTTACCCTTAGCATTCTAAAAAACATATAAAAGATAAAAAAAGAATCATCCTCAACCCCAACCTTAGCATAGTACACTTCTTGCTAGCATTCCTATTCCCCTAGAGAACGATATCAATACCCGAGGCTTACCCAATACTACACTACAACGATTATGTTCACTGCCTAGGGTGTTAAAAACTTTCTTGATGAAAAGGAAGTTCCTTTGACCCCGAACGCGCTTCGTACGCGCATCAAGAAGTCACTAAAGTAAGCTCGTTATGTACGATTTTCATGTCTGACCGGTAGAGTTTATATAGTGGATGAACATATTCATTCTCAAATCCCTCATTTTTTGGATGATAGTCGGGGGATTGATACCTGATTCGGTGGATTTTATATTCCTTCTAAAAATCGATGTCAGGTATCTACTTTTAGAAGAAGCTCACAAATCCAATTATTTAATTCATCTAGGATCTACGGAGATGTATCTTGACTTAACGAAGAATTATTGGTGGTCGGGGATGAAGAGAGATTATGTAAAGTACACGGAAAAATTTTTGACTTATCTAAAAGTCAAAACGGAATATCAAAATTCATATGGGAGGGTCCAACCGTTAGAGATTTCAGTTTGGAAGTGGGAGAAATCACCGTGGACTTTGTTACAAAATTTTCGCCAACGACTAGGAAGCATGATGATATTTGTTTGATTGTCGACCGTTTTGATGAAGGGTACTCATTTTATTCAGATTAGAGAAAATTTGGCCGTTCATAATTTAGCAACAATTTATGTTAACAAGATAGTGGCACGTCAAGGTGTACCCGTTTCTATCACTTTCGATAGGGATGGTCGATTGAGTTTTCAAGAAGAACTTGGTAAGAGATTGAATATGAGTATGTATTTTCATCATTAATCCGATGGGCAAAGTGAAAGGATCATTCAAATGTATTAGGATACGTTGAGGGACTGTGCTATAGATTTTGGAGGGAATTGGGATTATCATTTGCCTTTAGTAGAATTTTCCTATAACAATAACTATGATGCAAGTATAGGTATGTCACCTTACGAAAATGCTATATGGAAGGAGATGCAGGACACCCATGTGTTGGGATGAAGTCGGAAAAAGAGAATTGGCAAGTACGGATATAATTCTCGCTATGACCGAAAAGATCGAAACAATTCGTCAAAGACTTTACGGCGCAAGATAGGTGGAAAAGCTATGCCGACAATAGGAGAAGGCATATTGAGTTCAATCTAGGAGATTTCATTATGTTGAAAGTATCTTCGTAGAAAGGTGTCTTAGATTCAAAAATAAAGAAAAGCTAAGTTCAAGGTATATTGGGCCATTCAGAATTTTGAAAATGGTGGGTGAAGTGGCATATATGTTAGACTTACCCATTATTCATGTTTCCTATTTAAGAAAGTGACTAGCGGATGAGACAAGTGAATTTTCTTTACATGACATTAAAATTGATATGAAATTAACTTTTAAAGAAGAACTAGAAGTTATCTTAGGAAGAAAAGTAAGAAGATTGCGGAATAAAAAAAATTTGTTAGTGAAGGTTCAATTGAAACATTGTAAGGGCTCAACTGTGATGTGGGAACCAGAGGAGGAAATGAAGGAGAAATATCCTCATTTATTCCAAGAGTAGATTTCGGGGACAAAATCATATTAAAAGGGGGGGGGGTTACACTCTAAAACCCGTTAAGGTATTTTATTATTTTATTGCAATTATATTAGTTTGACTATGACATTAATGTGTTAGAAGACTTTACGTGATTGGTTAGTTATTTGTTATAAGTTGAAAGCCAAACAAAAAGTCAAAGAAAGTTATAAGTGGCCACTATTTTAAGAATGAGACTTGAAGGACTAAAACTGTCATGATGAGAAAGTTATACCAGATTTTATAATGCTAAAGAATTCGACTACATTTCACTACTTTCTAAATTTTGGTAGGGTTTATGTCTGTGCCATGAACATAAAAAAGATGGAAAACAAAAAACCAAAACTAAAACAAAAGTGGAAACCCCCATAAAACAAAATTCTATCATTTAAGATAGTAACGTAAAAGCCTATCAATTATTATACACGGTAAATTGCTTCATGCAGTTCAAAAGTTAGTTAATTTACGCGATCTTTTTGTGTTTGTTTAACGACGAGGAACTAGATAGAGTCACCTTAAGTCTTTAATTTATGATGTGTTTCACAACACCCTATATTCATACGTTCCTAAAGAGCATTGCCATATGTTTCTACATAATCTTGCTACTCATCCTGCTATTCAAACAATCATCAACATGTGTCATGTACTAATTCTCTCTTGATTTAGCTCATTATCTTTCCACTTGTCATAATCATGCAAGTAGAAAGATTTATAAGTGTAAATAGTAAAAAGAAATATCATTTTTTGTTCCTAAAAGCTAATAAAGTAGTTAGTAATTTCAGGCCTTAAGAAGGGTGATAAAGGCCTCATGCACCAACTACTCAGGTATTTACAAATAAGCTTTATATATATATATATCTATATATATATATATATATATATATATATATATATATATATATATATGGAAGAGATCAAATAAAAACAAGGTTGTAAAAATTGCTAGGCGCTAGTGAGGCGGTCGGGTAGGGCCTAGCGATTAATCGGTTAGGCGGGGATTAATCGGATTGGAATTTTTATGTACAAAATTGAATTTTAGATATTATATTGTATTATATATAAGAGATTAGTGCATCAAAGTTCAAATATTTCAAGTGTTCAAATATAAACATAATACATAATTCTTCAAATTTCAAAGTCATACATAGATACTACTCGGTTTATTGACCATTTTTAAGGGATCTTTGACCGATTTTTTCTTATTAATCGGTTTGTTGACCGATTTTTAAGCGATTTTGTCCGATTTTTAAGGTATTTTGTTGACCGATTTTTAAGCGATTTTGTCCGATTAATCCGATTAGACCAATTTTGTTCGATTAATCGGTTTGTTGACCGATTTTTAAGCGATCTTTGACCAAACCGATTAAATAGGCCGATTATGATAAATCAATGCGCTTAGTGAGCGATCAGCGATTATGCGGGGATTTATCGGCCGCCTAGGCCCATTTTTACAACAGAATCCTACTTAGATACAAAGGATTTTTTTTTAAAAGTTCTCGAAAAAGTTCACAAAATCGGGTATATTGTGCGTAAAAAAGTTGCGAAGTAAGTTTTACTGCATTTTTAGTTTTTATACGTTTTTCTATTGCAAAATATAATAAAATTTGATGCACATAATTTCAACTTATTATTGTGCGATACGCGTTCAAATTTTGATGCAAAAAGTTAAAAGAAGTTGGTACAAAAAAGAATTTCTAATGCAAAAAAAAATGATTTAATGCACAAACCATTTTTTCAGGCAAAACTATCCATTTTTAGAAATTCTTCCTTCACAAGTTTTTTATGCACCAACATACCCGATCTTATTGATTTTTTTTTTTTAATTTTTCGAGATTTAAAAAAACTTTATATAATTTCTATGGATATTTGTTTTTTATTTTAACTTTACCCTAATGCAAAGCAACAAAGTTTAGGGTAGTTTTTGTAAAAGGCCAGGTAGTTTAAGGATGTGTTTTGAACTTTGTTTATTTTTAAAGTAAATTACACATATGGTCCCTAAGGTTTGTCCAAAATTTCTCTCACAGTCCCTAAAAGTTTAAAGTTGCATGGATAGTCCTATCTCTGAAAAGAATAACACTTATGGTCCCTTATTTAACATGTGTTAAGTAAGTTCCGTTAAAATTTACAATTTTAGCCCTTTTGGTTAAAGATCGTTGCCTTGTCTGTCCTTTATCATAACGGACGTTTATAATTTAAAGATTTTTTATTTTAGGTACGTTTCTATACATTTTCTTACGTTTTCATCCGTTTTCGTCCGTTTTTATATGTTTTCGTTCGTATTTATACGTTTTTATATGTTTTCGTCTGTTTTTATACGTTTTCGTCCGTTTTTATTCGTTTTCAACATTTTATACGTTTTTATCCGTTTTAGTACGTTTTTATACCTTTCCGCCCATTTGCTTACATTTTTTTACATTTTGGTCTGTTTTTATACGTTTTCGTCGGATTTTATAGGTTGTTCTCACGTTTTTATCCGTTTTCGTCTGCTTTTATACGTTTTCATATGTTTTTATACGTTTTCATGCATTTTTATTCGTTTTCGTCCGCTTTTAAAGTTTTCATCCATATTTATATGGTATTATCCGTTTTCGTCCATTTTTATTCGTTTTCAATGTTTTTTATTCGTTTTTAAATTAGGTTTTATATGTTTTCATCCGTATATATACGTTTTTATCCGTTTTCGTCCATGTTTATTCTTTTTCGTCCGTTTTTATTTGTTTTCGTCCGTTTTTATACGTTTTCATCCGTATTTATACATTTTATCCGTATTCGCCCATTTTTATTCGTTTTCGTCTGTTTTTATATATTTTCATTTGTTTTTATCCGTTTTAATATGTTATCATCTGTTTTTATACGTTTTGATCCACTTTTCTTCCGTTTTTATACGTTTTCATAAGTTTTTAACCGTTTTTATATGTTTTCATCCGTTTAATATGTTTTTATCCGTTTCGTCTATTTCTATATGTCTTCATCCGTTTTTGTACTTTTTCTTACGGTTTCATCCGTTTTTATACGTTTTCTTACATGTTTATACGTTTTCGTCCGTTTCGATACGTTTTAAATTGTTTTTGTCCGTTTTTATACGTGATCGTCTGTTTTTCTTACGTATAAAGCGGATACTTTTACGTATGGCATATAAAAAGCGTGAAAATAATATAAAGACGGGTAAAACATATGAAAACATATAAAAAACGGATAAACGTATTAAAACATAAGCGGGATAAAGCGGATGAAAACTTATGAAACGTAAGCGTATATAAAAGCGGGCGAAAACATATGAAAACGGGGCGAAAATGGATAAAACATATAAACGGATGAAAAATATGAAAGCAGATAGAAACGTATGAGAATGTATAATAAAAGCAGATAAAGCGGATAACGGAAAAAACGGAAGAAACCGGATAACGAACAACGTATTAAAACAGCTTTGAATAAAAAGCGTATGAAACGTAAGAGCGTATAAAACAACGAAAATGTTCAAAATAGACGAAAACAAATAAAATGGATAAAACGTATTAATACGGATGAAGACGTATAAAAACAGACAAAAACGAATAAAAACGGATGAATACGTATAAAAACAACATATAAAAACGGTGAAACGTGAGAAAAACGTTTAAAATAAGACGAAAACATATAAAAAAGGACCAAAATGTAAAAAAATGAAAGAAAACGAGCCAAAATGTATTAAAACATATGAAAATATAAGAAAAACGGATGAAAGCGTATAAAAACGGACGAAAACGAATAAAAATGGACGAAAACGTATAAAAACGGACAAAAACGGATAAAAACCTATAAATCCAAACGAAAACGTATAAAAATGGACGAAGATGAATGAAAACGTAAGAAAACATATAAAAACGTACCTAAAGTCGAAAATCTTTAAATTATAAACATCCGTTATGATAAAGGACTGACGAGGCAATGATCTTTAACCAAAATGGCTAAAATGTGTAAATTATAACGGAACTCACTTAACACCAGTTAAATGAGGGACCATAAGTGTTATTCTTTTCAAAGATAGGGACTATATCCATGCAATTTTAAACTTTTAGGGACTGTGAGTGAAACTTTGGACAAAACTTAGAGACTATCCGTGTAATTTACTCTTATTTTTATAAATAAACTTTAACTTTAAAAAAAAAATCATACATAAGTGAAAAATATATCAACATTGGGCTTATTTTTGTTCGTGCTTTAAAGACTTTTTTTTTATCAATATATATATATATATATATATATATATATATATATATATATATATATATATATAAAAATCGTTGAACTTTTGTTAAATATTTGATAAATAAGGTTTGTTAAAAAATAAATAAATAAATAAATAACTGTTAGGTAACTTTTCTAATCTGTCACATAGTGTAGGGGTGTTTTAGAAATTGTCTTTTTTCTGCCTATACGGCGGCGTTATTGTACATAAAGATAAGGGTTTATAGACAGATAGGTTACCCAACTTTCCAACTTTATTCGCCTAAGTTACTAAACTTTTTTTTTTGCAAATAGAATATTGGACTACACGGAGTTGACATTCAGATTCTTGAATTTGTAAAATGAGACATTTAGGTTACTTAACTTACTTAAAAAAATGCATTTTGGTTACTTAACTTACCTAAAAAAATGCATTTGGGTTACTTTGATTACAATGAAAAATGGAGATTGAATGTTTAACTAAAGTTCAGTAACCTAAGTGAACAAAATGAAAGTTTGATAACTTAGGCGAACAAAGTGGGAAAGTTGGGTAACCTGTCTGATATAAAACCCTAAAGATAATACAAGCAAGAAAATTGTTACCCGTTTGGTTCTTTCCATTTTAAATTAGCAACTTGTGTTAGTGCTTTGATCCATGTATCCATTTGCTCAGCCAATCGTCTTTTTTCCTCCACATTTGTTTGTGCCTCCATTTTTTGTTTATGCGTTTCCATTGCATTTTCGAAACTGTTCCTTTGCTTCCTGACATCTGTGAGTTCGACATGATAAAATATGGGGAATACTATATGGTTGAAGGTCCTATATTGGTGACAGATCAATTCGAGTTCCTCAAGGCACCACCTTGAAGAAGAATAATTCTGAGACAGCACAATAACCGAAGATCTGGATGCTTTGATTCCATTCACCAATTCTTCTTTCAATGGTTTTCCGAATTCAATCTCATCATCATCATAATATACTTTGTAATTGGCATCCATGAGGGCCTCACGAAGATGAGCTGTGAAGGTATTACGAGTGTCAACACCTCGAAAGCTTAGAAATATATCATATAAATGATCATTGGTTGGTGAAGATGGTTCTTCATAATCTTCGACAAGAACCATTTTGAATTCTGAAAGGTATGAGTAATTTGAAGGACGAGGAAATGAGTAGCATATGATTTGTAAGTTACATGAAGTGTGGATGACGATGTTTTTTCTTTAGGGTTTGTCTAATGGGTGCCCTCGGGCAATGTTTAAGGTTAGTATAAAAGGAAACATTGAGTTTATTTAATGAAAAATTATATTTAATTATGTTAATTTATAAGTTTTATTAATGTGAATTAAATACAATTTTGTAATCTAAAAGGAAAGTTTGTGTTTAATAAATGCGGTTTAACCAGTGCCTCGATTTAGTTCAAAAAAAAAACAGTGCCTCGATGGCACTCGTTAGACAATCCCTTTTCGTTATCATTGAGGTCAAGTCGTTTCTTAGCCACTTGCTTGTTTGGAAATTTACATCTTAAAAAAGATAAAGAACAAAATAAATTAAGAAACAAACACCTCATATTTGAAAATTGCTAACGTGTACCAACTGAAAATACCAAGTTTATATCACTACAACGAATGTTCCACTTATTCACTCTTTCATATACACGCTTATAAAGATTGATTACTCTTTTGTTTAAATTTTCGCACTTATAAATGTGAGAACTCTTTTGTTTAAGCAAGATATATCATCAAAGTTTCACACATAAAAATGTAAAGAAAAAAAGTCTAGGCTTATAGGCGTGTACAAATATATATATTCTCACTCTTAAATTTGGAGTTCAATTTGTCACACCCAAATAAAATTATTTGTGAACTTCAATTTTTCTAAGTGTGATCAAAGTTTATGTTTGTGACTCTAAGTGTAATTTTTTTAACCCAATTATTGTAAGTTTTAGGGAATCGTATATTCATTGATGATTATGTTTGGTACATGATAAATATATATAAGATACAATATGAAACAAACACATAACAAGCCTAAGCCTCCTAATACTAATCGACTAACACTCTCCGCAGTTTGGCGGAGGAGACAGGCTACTCAAGCTGTCACGAAACTCTGCAAACAAGGCGGGTAAACCCTTGGTAAAAATATCGAATCTTGAAACGAGAAGGAACATCACGAACTTCGAACTTGACCGGTAGCAACCAAATCGAAGAAAATGCATATCAATCTCAATGTGCTGGCAGTGCGTTGATCTTTGAACAGGATGAGAGGACAAGTACACTGCACTCACATTATCACAATAAACAAGAGTAGCGGAGGACAAAGGTGTATGAAGCTCACGTAGTAAATTCCGAAGCCAACATGTCTCAGCTACAGCATTGGCAACACCACGATACTCGGCCCGACCTGGGCGAAATCGTTGGTGACGCTAGAGGACCATGAAAGTAAGTTGTTGCCAAGAAAAACAAAATAACCTGATGTAGACCGTCGAGTAGCGGGGCAACCAGGATCGGCATCGAATAAGCAACCAAGGACTGTTAGTAGAAGAAAACAATCGTAAACCATAAGCCAAAGTCCCTTGAACATACCGTAAAATCCGGCGAGAAGCGGTGAAATGAGGCTCACGAGGATCATGCATATATAGACAAACCAACGCGACATAAGTAATATCTAGTCTAGTGAAGGTGAGATCTTGAAGAGAACCTCCACGACTCGGATAACTTAGAACAGAAAGGATCACCATCATCACCCAACTTAGACTTTCGCGTCAGCGTTAGAAGGGTTACAACCAACCATATGTGCACGCTCCAAAATCTCCATAGCATACTTACGATGTGACAAAAACATTCCAGAAGAGTCACGTAGAACCGACACACCCAAAAAATAATTAAGAGCACCCAAATCAATCATAGATAACTCCTTATGAAAAGAAGCAATAATCCGATGTTATAAACTATCATAGGAAGTAGTAAGCACAATATCATCTACATATAGTAACAGAAGCAGTATCATCAACCTGTCGATAAATAAATAAAGAAGAATCACACCGACTCGGAGTAAACCCAACAGTAGTAAAATAAGCAGCAAATCGCTGAAACCATACCCGAAGCGCGCTTAGACCATAAAGAGATCGTATAATAAACAAACATAATTTGGATGCTCGGATCCGAAAACCTGTGGTTGATGCATATGAGCAGTTTCAACCAAATCACCATGCAAAATGCATTCTTGACATCAAAGGTGATGAACGAGCAAATGTAGAAATAGCTAAACTAAGAACGTTTGAATGGTGCCCGTCTTAACAAGGACTAAATGTCTCATCAACATCAACTCCCTCAACTCGTGTGCAACCCGTTAACAAGATGTGCCTTATACCGACTAAGAGTGCCATCAGCCAAATACTTAGGGCAAAATAACCACATACACCTAACAACATTGACACCCTCAGGACGAGGTACACAAGTCCAAGTTTTATTCTTAATAAGCGCATTATATTCATCATACATAGCATTTCGCCAATTTGGATCATCATGAGCATCCTTCCTTCGACCTAGGTGAAGGAGAAACAGTGGACACATGACCAGCATACTTAGGATTAGGACGAGTTGTCCTGACACGAGAACGTGTGACCATGGGATGAGTAGATACAACAGGTGGAGATGGCAGTGGTAAATTAGGTGTTGGGGGGGGGGTCAGGAAGAGGATCATTAAATGAAGGTGTACGTGGTTCAGGAACATGTGCGTGAGGTGTAGGCGTAGGTAGGGCAGGTGAGGTAGGTATGGCGACTGGTGGAATAGGAATCAGGTTTAAAGTAGGACCAATTGGTGTGGTGTTGAAAATGGTGGAAATGAGATTGAAAGAATCTTTCAAAAAATCATATGAGGGGGTGGGCTTGGACGGATTTGATTGAAACGGAAAAATCGTTTCATCAAAAGTAACATGACGAGAGATAATAATTTTGTTGGTATGAAGATCAAGACAACGATAGCCAAAATGATTGGCAGCATGTCCAAAAAATATGGCAGGTGTAGCACGAGGTCTTAATTTATGGTTGGTATCAATATGTGGGTAACAAAGGCATCCAAAAATACGAAGGACACTATAATCAGGTGTAGCACCAAAAAGGCGGGTAAAGGGTATTTCATTGTGAATGGCACGGGAAGGTAGGATATTCAATAAATAAACAACCATATTAAGAGCTTCAGTCCAATAGTTGGGTGGTAAGTGTGCTTGAAACAATAAAGTACGAATAAGATTATTTATGGTACGAATCATGCGTTCAGATTTTCCATTTTTTAAGAAAATCTAAATTGGATGCCATGGGTTGAAAATAATTTATGAAAGGCAGTATTATCAAACTCACCACCATGATCACCTGAAAGATTTAATTTCCGCAGTTAAACGAGTGAACATAACTACAAAACAAGCGAAATTTAGACAAAACATCAGATTTATTCATTAATGGATAAACCCAAACATACTGAGAATAATGATCAAGAAATAAAACATAATACTTGAAACCAGAAAGACTCGGAATTGGGGATGTCCACAAATCCGAGTGAACAATGTCAAAACAAGAAGTAACAAAACTAGGCGAACTAACAAGCGGAAGCTTCACGTGTTTACCAAGTCGACAAGCATGGCAAAGAACGGAAGCTTCTCTATTAAGAAATAGAATCACTAAACACAAGGCGCGCAATACTTCACTTCACGGATGTCCAAGTCGTTGATGCTACGATTATCTTACCGGTAAGATATGCTTGAGGAATGGAGAAGGCTTAAGTAACAGGGTAAAGATCACCCGTGGTATCACAATGGAAGAGTACCCGCCGAGTTAGGAAGTCCTTCACAGAAAAACCAAAATGATCAAATTCAACAGTGCAAATAATTATCACGAACAAATTGAGGCACATAAATAAGATTTTTTACGATATGAGGGGTAATTAAAAAATTATTTAAACGAAGAGGGCGAAAGGGAGTAGACAAGATACTATGACCGGAGTTAGTAGCGGAATAAAGCCCATCACCAACCGACAGAGACGGATAAATGCACTCATTAAGAATATCACTAAGACAATGCCGCAGAATCATTAAGTTGAGAGCTCGCTTTGTATCCATATTCCAATTTCAGTGACGGGTCACGAAAGTGTTAGTAGCAAAAGCATGCGGTAAGAGAGTCGCCTGACCCAAACCCTGTTGACCCGATGCAAGAATTTGACCCGGGTTAAAACCGGTATTGTGAGCGGAAGCTGAACTCCTTGCAGCGGTTGGGAACCGGTTGGAAACTGGACCCCTGGCTGCGAATGTGAACCGGCAAACTGAACTCCTTGCTGCTGCTGTGAACCTGCCGGAATGTGAACCCCCTACTGCAGATTTGAACCGGCCATCATTGGACCCCCTGGTGAACCCCCAGCTACAAACGGGTGATACAAACCGGTCATCCCAAGTGTTGAACCCACGGTGCTAGTCCAGTATGAGCCCAAGCCATACAAACCGACAGGCTTGGGCCTAGAAGGTTGGGCGTATATAAAGGTGGGAAAAATTGAGTGTGGTTGGGTCGCCTAGATGGAAAAGTCGCGGTGTGATGCTTAGCGGGGGCGAGCCAATTTGAGAAGGTGAATGATGCAGAGGAATTAAACCCCAACTTAGCTAAGTGTTGCAATGCATCCATATCCGAAGAAGTAAGACTTCGACACATGAGGGGACGAACCAGAACTATGAGGAAGTAAAGTGGACTTCCCATGAACACCATTGTGAAGATATCGACATGCCTCACCAAAACGACAAGAACCTTTAGCAAAAAGAAAACACGGTTTGTGCACTTTGTCCAAAGGATTGGATGAACGCCAAGTATTAGCATTAGCATTGGCCAATAAGACCATAGGAGACGCGGATGTAGCCTCCACAAGCGGGTCTTGAACTTTAGACTTCATGCGCATCTCTTGTGTAGTCAACAAAGAACGTACCATTTTGAGATCGGGAAAGGGTTCCCGACTAACAATAACGGTAGAAATCACATCATACACGTTGGGTAAGCCTTCAAGTGCAAACGTAACAATGTCATCATTGATAAGAGGAGAACCAAGGCCACTCAAAACCGAAGCAATGGATTCTATTTTGTGAAAGTAAGCATCAATAGTTAAGTCCCCAAGTTTCAAGTTATGTAATTCCGCCTTCAAAGCCATAGCTCTTGGGCATTTGTTGTCTTGAAAGGTCACCTCAAGGTAGACCCACGCTGCTTTGGCAGTTGTAGGATTTAGAACAACCAACCGTTTTTGAAGATTCGAGGCAAGTGTGGAGAAGATCCAAGACCGAATAATAAAGTCAACCTTGAGCCATTCCGCATCCTTTGTGGGTGGTGTAGGAGGTTCAGAAGAGGAGGACGCGGGTGGATCAACGAGATGATCCAAGATGCCATATCCATGACAAAGAGGAGAAAAACAATATACCCATGATGAGTAATTCATCTCATCAACATTGAGTTTG
This sequence comes from Chrysanthemum makinoi, assembly GCA_910596185.1. Taxonomy (NCBI): domain Eukaryota; kingdom Viridiplantae; phylum Streptophyta; class Magnoliopsida; order Asterales; family Asteraceae; genus Chrysanthemum; species Chrysanthemum makinoi. The sequence goes on along the minus strand of OU343224.1, from coordinate 134,513,082 downwards.
ATGGGAACAAAGGTAGTCAAGTGATTCATAGCCATAAGTTTATCAGAAAAAGTGATAACCGATGGGGGAGGAAGGGGATCAGTAGTCATGGTGACGTTTTAGAGTTTGAAGGGTACGGTTAAGATTTTGTAGATGATGAAGGAAACACACGAATAGAACGTGGAAACGTGGTCGACAACACCGCGATCGACAAACAAACACACAAGGTCGACAAACAAACACACAGGTCGACAACACAAGGTCGACAAACAAATAACGAAACTGGAAGCCGGAAAAAAAAATTTAGGGTTAGGGGTTATATGGATCGAATTTTAGGCTGTGATACCATGTAAGTTTTAGGGAATCGTATATTCATTGATAATTATGTTTGGTACATGATAAATATATATAAGATACAATATGGGTCTAAACACATAACACGCCTAAGCATCCTAATACTAATCGACTAACAATTATAAGTGTAAAATTATCATAATTTTTAATATTTTTTCAAAATTTAACTAACTTTTAGACAATTATACGAAAACTAGAAAAGCTTTTACACGTTTAAAGCGTGTAGAAATGACTGTGAGTACAAATAACTTTTATTTATTCTAGTGTTGTTAATCAATTGTAGAATACTCAATATAGGTTATCTCGATCAGTAATAAGAAAAATAAAAGTACCTAATACGAATGACCAATATATTAAAGATATTTAAGTAATTAATGATTTTATAATTAAGATGAAATATATAGTTTTCCATTAATTTGATAGTTTTCCATTAAAATAAAAGTATCCAAACTGCCAACAGTCCAACACCCAAAACGAAACTAGACAATTAAAAGATAGAATACCCCTCTTTGATAGCTCACACGGAGAGAATCGAGCACAGGCAAATTTTAACTAAAAGCGCCTCTGGTCTCATCTAATAAAAGATCACAGAAATTTCATAAAACCCAAGAAACCCGTTTAGTTGGTGAAAATTTTTTCATGTTTTTCCGTTTCTAAATTTCTAGAGAATGAAAAAAGTGAGAAGAGTAGAATTGGCTTTTCATATGTTTAGTTAAAATTTAGAGAATGAGAATTTCATATTTTTGAAAAAATGTTAGAAAAAAGTGTAACTAAACAGATTTTTAAATTTTCTCTTTTCATATGAAAAATTTTAGGGAAAAATAAGAAATTTTTCACCATACTTGACAAAACTAAAAAAAAAAAAAAAAAAGACGACCTTAAGGATGTGTTTAATACAAACTTCAACTAAACGCGTTTTCTATAATTTCAAATGTTTTATGAAGATAAATTTCCATTTAAATTTTTACAAAACTAGATTTTTTTTCTCCTACTAAATGCATCCTAAATTTCTTGTTTTGTTAATTTAATAAATACATGTGAACGAAGGAAATCATAGATGGCTCAATTATTAATGAAAGTGTTCTTTTTGAGATATTATTTCCTTGCCGTCACTAAATATCTAGATATAAATGAGTGGGTGTACCAAGATCTTCGGGACCTTGTCAATATAATCAACTCATATAACGTGTAAACTAGGGCGAAATTATGATTTGTTGTGTTGAAGACCATATGTCACCCACAATTATTCTTTTTATAAGGAAAATTCTTTAAATACTTCGATTGTTCTAAGGCATATTATTTTTCAGACTCTTTTTTTGGTGAGCTGAAACTAGACTGCGGACAATTGCATAATTAGGCAACTCAATGAGTAAGTGACAAGTATTCCGTATGTATAAGGTATTATTTTGGACCACTAATGATCGATGGGCAACCGTATATTGAGCAACTGGTTTTTTGGTCATTTTACATAATGATTATATACTTGTCAAGTACACATATAATATTGGGCAACTTATACTTTTATTTAGTAAATATACATTTTGGTGTTTTATATCATTGTTTTAAGCAAAATTTTGTTAAAAGGCCATATAGAGAGTGACTTTTCTCGCAGATGACCAACTTTTCTGACTTCTTCAATTTAGCCCAGTTGCTCGCTGGTTATTAGCAGCGAAATGAAAACAATACACGTGTTGCAACGAGATTGAAAATAAACAAACCCAACTTACACATAAACAATTTCTCTGCTTAAAAGCACCGATATCTTACAACATGGGCCCACATCAAACGTTACCAAAGGAAAAAAAGAAAAAATAAATCCACATGGACCATTTCGCTGCTTCATGGCATCGATTTCCTCCACTATTCCTGTAACACCCCCAAAAATGGTTTGCAGCGAAAGAAAATGTTATTGGGGTATTACTCGATTGGTATCACAACACAAAGTATAGAATAACATATTTTCCTTAAAAGATTTCATTCGTTGTAGTAAAACAAAGTTTACAAAAGTTGAATTGTTGCGGAAAATGACCCGTTAACAAAATGTGGTCCCAACACATAAGTCAGAGTCGTCTATGACCATGCCATGCCAATGCCCAAGCGCCTCCAGAGTTTAGCTATCGCCTTTTTATTACCTGAGATAAACATGCTAAAAAGGCAACACAACGGTTGAGTGAATCCATAGGTTTAAAGTTAATCAGTTGAGCACAAGAAGATAGATGATAATTGCTTCGAAGACAACTTATCATAGAAAATCCGCATTATTATGCACTAAGCTCATAACACCAATAATCGCTGCATACACCTAATTCGGTATGCGTAACACTTTGCCCCCAAGGAGGTAATTGCCAATTACCTCATTAAATTCAAATATAGTGCGCCCCGGTTATATCCAATAACCAAGAAGGGGTCGTTAATCCTCAAAGTACTATCCACAATATCTGCGTTCACTCGCAAGTGACTAATGGTTCATGATGCAGTGGTCTTTCGACTAACAACTTAGGCAATACCAATAATCAAGTAGCGTACAGTTGAAAAAAGGCTTGTGTTCTAGTTTATAGCATGTATCTCCTGAAAAGATAAGTAAAAGCGAGGCTATGAACTCACTTTGGTGGTAAAGCAGTCAAGATGTAGTATTGACAAGGTTTTGAGGTAATGGCTCCAACACGCGACCTAAGTAAGTAATGGTTTGTATGATGTTAAATGAGATGAAATTATGCAATGCGTTTATCATCGTCTTATGTTTGTGTTTTAGTTTATAAGTAAAAATAAACTTCTTGTCAAAGTTATGTATTTTAATAAGTCTCGACACTTATCAATTTTTCTCATGTTAACTGACTTTAATAGCCCTGTAATAAAATAGTCCCGTTTCTAACGTTTTGAAAACTATTTCAAGGTTTATAAAAATATGTTTTAGCTATTAGTGTAGTTTTGTTAAAAAGTATAGTTTTCTTCATAACTTACTACCGATGCCATATTTATTTTAGGCTCGAAACCATATTAGGCTAATTTATAAAACATAACTTATAAATCATTTTATTGTCTTGTATACATTACAAGCTTAGAAGGTCATTAGTGCCAACTATCAAACTCTTAAAAGCCATTTACGTCATCTTCTAAAACTATAAGGGGCTATTTGCAAAGTAGATTTAAATGACAACATATTCACATTACATATACCTTCATGTGAAGGTGTAATGTTACTACTTACTACATATGGTCCCCTCTTGCCATGTATTTGTTTTTCTGTATAGGTTACTTATGTTTAACTATCAATTCTTGAAGGGTTGTTATGTAAGTATTGAAAATGACACCACGCGCATATGACTAAAATTCGTTAAAAAAAAAATTAGAAAAACTATGTATGATACCTAAAATCTCATGCACAACTGAGTAGAAAACGAATGTAGTCAGGAACAAATGGAGTGAAGAACTCGAAGAAGAACTTAGAACCTCCAACGAACGAAACTAAACCCTTGTCACGAGCACAAAGCGATACTTGACCTCTAACAAACAGCCACGATTTAAGACTTGACTCGAACACATCACGATCAGAACCAACAACTTGAAACTCTAGTTATTACCATCATGAACCAGAATATAACTTGATCCCTAACGTATTCGCCTAAGTCACTTCTAGTATCCCCTAACTTCTAGCCAAACCTTTTTCTTATCCCAAACTTTCCCTTGCAGCTACGATGGTTGGAACAAAATGAGAGTGCGAATGAGTGTTGTGTCGAGGTAGGTGAGAGGGACCAAGACCAAGTGAAAAAAAACCAACTTATAATCCCACGAACCGACTATAGCCCAACTCCAAATTGCTTTTAAGGTTCGAATATTACCAAAACTAAACCTCGAAGATGCTAGTTATCTTAGATGAGTTTACAGGTGAGATGTGAGTTTGAAAGTATGAGTTCATGGTCAAATGGGAGGACTTTTATAGCCAAATATCAAAGGTGTGTCGTGTTTGTATGTTGTGAAAGTCAAGAGTTTTGTGTTTTCTTGTCTGCTCAAACCCACACGCAAGGGGAGGAAGCAAGGGGAGGAAGAAGGTATTTGGTGTTTTGCTTTTGTGGACTATACGTACAACAAAGAGAAAAAGAATAAAATGTTGTGTCTTCTTTTGGTTATTGTCACACGCAAGAGAGAAGAAGTACAAGTTTTAGTGTTTTCTTGTCTCCAACCATTTGGTTCAAAAACTTATACAAATGGGGAAGTCTTGTCCAAAGAAGGGGAACACATTGTACAATTCAAAAGGAGTTTAGGCTTTAGTTTAGGGAGATGATTTATGCAACAAAAATGATTTATGCCTCAATTAGTTGTGTTTGGACAGTTATACCCTTATGGTCATTCTTACATTTTCATCATTGTAAGGGTATAAATGTCCAAACACAAATAATTTGAGTGTCTGTCATTAGAATATTACAAATCAACTCCTTATTTAGGGTTGTCTATTGTAACCCCTGATGTCACATCATAGGGAATATTCCTTTATCCCTTACTTTTTCAGTACAACACGCTTTTTGTGAGTTTACATTTAGTATTTACAGTTTTAAGCGTTTGATTTATTAAACTTTATATTTATTGTTCCGCATTTTCAGGTTTATAGTTTTTTGATATAAACAAAATTATAAAAATAAAAAAAAAACAAAAAAAATAAGAGTGGTCAATCTAAAATTATAGGGGGTCAAATAACCCCACTTAGTTTATTCTCTAGCTAGTGTGTAGGTGTTTTGTGTCTCTTTTGATCAAAGAAAGCAAAAGTAGACATGTGTGTTGTGTGTGGGTGTGTTTAAGCTTATTTGTTTGGTTATAAGCAAGAAGGAAACGTGGGAGACAAGGAAGAGACTTGTCTCTTGTGTTTACATGTGGGGTGGGAATATAAGAACTAGGGGGTGGGAACAACACAATTTTTTTCCTTTTGTCCCTCACTTGTTTCAGAACAACACAGTTTTTTGTCAGTTCTGTTCCGTATTTCTGACAGTTTTAATCGTTTGACTTATTAAACTTTATATTTCTTGTTCCGCATTTTCAGGTTTATAGTTTTTTGATATAAACAAAATTATAAAAATAAATAAATAAATAAATAAATAAAATGCAAAAAAGTAGGGGGTGAGAATATAAGAACTAGGGGGTGGGAATACCTTGTCCCAAAAGAAATGGTTGCTTGTTATCAGTCGAAGGAGGCCAAAAGAGGGAACACAAAATCTATTTGTTTATTAAGCTAAAGAGTAGCTAGGTGGAGCATGGGAGACAAGAAAGAGACTTGTCTCTTGTGTTTACATGTGTGGTGTGATGGGGGACCAAAAGAAAGAGAATGACTTTATATAGAGCAAATATCCTAGCCTAGGTGTATATTTTAGGTGTCGTTTGGTTTGTTGTCTGGAATGATAATCGGTATGGATTTGATATAAGGGTAGAATAGGAATGACTATAAATTAAGGTATCAATCTCATAAATGTTGTTTGGTAGGATAATTAGATAAAAATTGTAGTATAAATTATGTGAGGAGAAATGGTGGGCCCGGGAATGAAACAATCATATACTACTCTTTTTGTGTCTATCAAGTATGGAATATATGTGTATATCATTTCTACTTTTGATAGTCATTATGGAATACCAAACACTTTGAATTGGAATGATATTCATTCCTCCATTCCGATTGGGGGATACCAAACGCACCCTTATATATTGTGTTCATGCATAGGAGATAAATCCTCTAAGTAAATATAGTTTGAGTGTTAAGGTGAACATGTGTGTCAGTGAAACGTGAGTGAGTCTTGTTGTGTTCGGTTTTAGCCTAGCTTTCCCCATATACGACCAAGCATGGCTTGGCAATGCTAAGTCACATCCACAACCAAGTTAGTGGGAGACAAGATCCATTGGTCCTTAGTTTTGTGATTTATTTAATCCTAGGTTTAGAGTGTTGTGTTTTTGGTTTAGGAGACAAGTAAAAAGAAAAGTAACTTAGTTAGGACTTAGTTACATGGTTTCTTAGTTTTCTTAGGATATGTTTGTGGGTGTGGAAAACTAGAAGGGGGGTTGAATAGTTTTACCGATTAAAACCTCGTTTTAAAATATTTAGATCGACTTATGTCAATCTATTTAAATGTGTATGTTGGATGTTGATAGATAGGTATGTAAATATGTAAAGCAAAGGTAAAGAGTAAGAAACATAACACCACGACGAGTGTTTATAGTGGTTTGGCTACAAGGACACCTTCTGCCCTACTCTCCCTTCAAAGTCACCTACTCGAGAGTTAAATCACTACCGCGACACAAAACTCCTTATGGCGGAGAAGCCCACGCGTCGCCTCTTTCTTTTCGGTACAAGGCTAGACATCGGGTTCTTCCACGAGGTAGAACCAAACCTATCACAATGTCGCATACACTTTATCCGGTACAAGGCTAGATACCGAGTTCCATTACAAAGGAGGAACTACTACCCAACACTACACAACACCTATCTCGAAGGAGACCCACTCATTATTACAGCATCATCAAGGATATCAATATCCTTGGACACAACCTATCTCTATTTGTACATCGATGCACCATATCGATTGTACACCCTTGACATCTTTCACTAATGCCTTTGACATGATCTTTTGGCACCTTTTACTAATGCCTTCGACTTGACCCTTTTGGCATCCTTTACTAATGTCTTTGACACGGACGTTCGACACCTTTTACTAATGTCTTCGTCTTGACCCTTTTGGCATCCTTCACTAATGCCATAGACACAACTTCTACAGAGAGGAAGAAGAACTATCAACAAGAGAACTTCAGTATTCTTGATGATGACGCTGCATGGCAACTCATGGACTTGAGCTTGCTCGACTTCAAGAGTGGTGATCTCGCCTTTAAGAGGAACCTAGAGAATCACAAAAACAAACACAAACTACATAGAAAGATCCTTTAGATCTGAGGTTAGAGAGTTTACAATACTAGGAGAAAGTATGTGTAGGAGTGGCAACTTACAATGGAGAAATGACTCACTATTTATAGACAAAAACATGCTACTGTTCCACGGATCCCTTGCTTGAGGGATCCGTCTAGTGTAATACTAGGGATCCGTAGGACACTCCCCCTAAAGTGGGTTGTGGGTCATGGATCATGGATCATGGGTTGTGGGCTTTGATCCATGGGTATCCAAATAGATACAATGTATATAGAAGATGCAATGCATCTAGTCAATGGGTCATGGGTTAGCTCCATGGGTCATGGATAATACCCATTATGACTTATGCATGATGTCATGCAATGGGTTATGAATCATGCTCCATGGGTATGGGTATGGGTCATGGACATTGAATTTTTACCCAACTATATTCAATGTATTAAGTCAATGGGTCAAATACTTAAACTTCTACCCATTCTAATACCCATTATAATACATACTAAGTATGTATATATCTACCCAATATGTAAACACTAGTTATTATACATATGCATTATTATAACATGAAAACACTATTACTTGTTTAGTGATTTATATGAAAATGTAAGTGTGTTAGTAAACTATTGGCTCAAACCATTTACATATTTTATTTGTTTCATTAAAATGATTTTACGTTTGTTATCGACAAAACATTAGAAGATCATAAAATATAAATAAACGTTTTCACGGATTATTTGTATTAACAATCTCCCCCTTTTGTTGATGACAAAACATAAGATTATTTTAAGGAAAAACTAAAATTCGTAAAAGTTTGTATTGGAGTTTTACTCTCTCTCCCCTTTTGTAAAACAAAAAGAGCGTCGAAAAGAAACTAACACATTGGTTTAAGAAAAACATGTGAAAAAGAAAATATGAAAAATAGAGAGTAACAGAAGAGAAGTATTCTCATCTTAGCTCCCCCTTTGTGAAGGCGTCAAGTAAGTAGGAATACTAAGCGAGTGCATTGCAATTATGTTTGCAAATGGTGCCGTCTTTTTGACGAACATGCTCCCCCTTGACGAATGCTCCTTTGTGAGGAGGACGTCAAGTAATGTAGACTAATTTAAATGATATTGCAATGTTTTGCTTTGACAAGAAACTCCCTCTAGCTAAGGGTGTCAAAGTCTTCATGTGTATATTGAAAATCTACAAAACAAAGGTTAGAAAACAAGTGTATAGAGCATAATTTCCGGCAAATAAGACTCAAGTTAGTAATAAACAAGTCTTCTTTGGCACGGATCCCACGATTCCTCCTTTGGAGGGATCCGTCTAAGCTAAACTGGTGGATCCGTCTATCAAAAGCTTAAGACAGCAGTGGTGATGTAAAAAGTGATGTTAACATCAAAATGAGATATGTATTAAGGCACCAAACATATTCTAAAGACAATATGGCATATAACATGTAATTTCATTCAATAAAAGTATGAGAAATGATCTACATATCTCTAAAACTAAGAGAATGATTCAAACAAATAATACATTTTCTACTAATTCTAAGAAGTGATGGAAACCTAAAAAGCATCAATTTGCTTGAATATAAGAATGAATAGACTTGTTGATTTGGTCCAATCGTTCAAGGAGATGATTAAACATGAAATGCAACTCATTTCGTACTTCTTGAACAAGTCCTTGGGTGATTTGACAATTAGAGCAATTATTGTCATGACTAGAAACTGGAGGAGTTGGGATGTTTTGAGGAGGTTCCACAAAAGATGGTGGAGGTGTGTTGAGCAATGTAGGATGTGGTTCCACTAAAAGTGAGGGTGATGATGCATGAGTTGGTGGTGGTAATGGAATGTCCTCTATGTGGTTAGATTTTTGGTGATTCCTTATCTCCAAAGATGGACTATTTGGTGATGTAGGTGGTTCCCTATTTAACGAGAAAGTTGGTGAGTGGGAAATCCTTGGTGGTGAGTGCTCTAATGAGTAAAGATTTGGATGGGAAAGAGGTTCGGTTGAGGAATGTAGTCTAGGTTCTAAAAATGAAGGCTTGGGTGTTTTACTAGAACTAGGTGTGTTTTGTTTAGTGCTTGATGAAGCTTTTTCCAACTCAAAAGGTCGAATGCTAATTCTAGCGGTTCTTTTAGCTATTGTTGATTGAGTTTGTGGAGGAGGAATTCTAACATTTGGACTTCTTACGGGTGATGACTCGATGGATGATATCTCATGGACCATTGAGTATTCTTTTTGGATGAACCTTTGGTTGAAGAGTTCTTGCTAGATGCTTTAGTCATAGTGAAGGAGAGGGAGTAGTAGAAGTCTCTTGATTTTTGGATTGTGGTATGAATAGTGACTTAAGCTCCTAAGAGTGCTTGGATTATAAAGGATGAAGTTGAGTTAATGAATTAAATTCTTGACCACTAAGAAATTTGGCATGCACTAAGGTCAACTATGGTGTTGTTCTACTCTAGGGAGTCATTAAATGGAAAGAAAAAGCGTTTTAGATTACGAAAGAGAGTTTGAATTTGGAAGAAAAATCACAAGGCGTTACGTGAACACGGATCCCACGGTTCCTCTCACTAGGGATCCGTCTAGTTATATGCCGGGATCCGTCGGCGACGACAAAGTGGTGAAGTGATTATGCTCTTTTAAGTTCTAGTACCTATAATTCTTAAGGGTTTGACTTTCCTTAGATGTCTTAATTGGTATGTGACTTAAATGTCCAACCATAAGGAGTGAGGATACCTAATGATGGTTTTTGGTGGGAAAATGGACTTTTTGAGAGTGCAACTACGCATTCAAGGATGATACTATTGATTTGAGGATGACAAATGAGGACAATTGATCCTAGAGATCAGATGGTGGCTTGAGAGAAATTTGAAAAATCCTAAAGAAATAAAAAGAAATGAAAAACTAGTTTTAAGCCTATTTTGAGGTAAGGATGACTAAAATTAATTTGCTAAAATTAAGAGAAATATCAAGCTAAGTGTTTTGAGATGTGAGGAACAATGTGTGAGCATTGGAGCAGAAATATGGTGAGATTAGGTGAATTGATAAATCAAAAGCACTTTGAATTTGATCCTAGGTTAGCTATGGGTGAGTGTGAGACCTACTGAGCTTGAGGAAGACTTAAGTGGTCCTAAAGAATCATGTTTAGCTAGCATGATGTGGTCTAGGGGAATGGTTTGATTGTATAAAGGTCTACATTGCATGTCATTTGCGGATCCCACGGTTCCCTCATCGAGGATCCGACTCACTGTTGACAGTAGCTTCTTAGCAAATGTGCAGTTTTTGCACTCTTTAGTAAATACTCATCCTAATCATTTCTACATTCAATAAACATATGCAAACATCACATATAACTCATAGTAAGTAGGGGCAACTAGAATGTAAGCAAAATGAGTGGCATCGACTTCTTGATGATGATCAAGTTGTCGTAAAATTCTCATTTTTTTCGGGTTCCTAAGTTAGAATGTTTTAGTTTATACCATACCATCTACTACTAGGTACATCCAAAACTACAAAAATATTGTTTAGATTGTTTGAATCATTGTTTATAAATTGTTCACAAATTAAGGTCTCTGACCTTACCTTCCTCTATTCATCATCCTACTCCTCTCCATCTTCATCTTCATCCCTTCACTCTTAACCCCTGTCCCTACTTCCTCTTCTTCATGAGGAAGTTAGCAAAACATTTGAATATGCCCCTTGTTTGTTGGAACTCTTGTGAAGGGCTTGGGACATCCGGAAGTTGGTTAATGTATGCTAGGGGTTGAGATGGGCGTTGCCAAGGGGTTGCTACATTATCCTTCTATTTCTCTTTCATCCGATGAGTCCGTTGGTGGGTGAGGTCTCTTGCCATCCACCATAATCCTTGTAGTCTTTCCATGGGATAGAGGCACCATAATCTTGTTGAAAAGCGTGG
>OU343224.1:134478718-134501847 GCA_910596185.1 Chrysanthemum makinoi | reverse complement strand
AATTTGAAAAGGTATGAGTAATTTGAAGGACGAGGAAATGAGTAGCATATGATTTGTAAGTTACATGAAGTGTGGATGACGATGTTTTTTCTTTAGGGTTTGTCTAATCTGATTTCGGCAATGTTTAAGGTTTAGTATAAAAGAAAACATTGAGTTTATTTAATGAAAAATTATATTTAATTATGTTAATTTATAAGTTTTATTAATGTGAATTAAATACAATTTTGTAATCTAAAAGGAAAGTTTGTGTTTAATAAATGCGGTTTAACCAGTGCCTCGATTTAGTTCAAAAAAAAAAACAGTGCCTCGATGGCACTCGTTAGACAATCCCTTTTCGTTATCATTGAGGTCAAGTCGTTTCTTAGCCACTTGCTTGTTTGGAAATTTACATCTTAAAAAAGATAAAGAACAAAATAAATTAAGAAACAAACACCTCATATTTGAAAATTGCTAACGTGTACCAACTGAAAATACCAAGTTTATATCACTACAACGAATGTTCCACTTATTCACTCTTTCATATACACGCTTATAAAGATTGATTACTCTTTTGTTTAAATTTTCGCACTTATAAATGTGAGAACTCTTTTGTTTAAGCAAGATATATCATCAAAGTTTCACACATAAAAATGTAAAGAAAAAAAGTCTAGGCTTATAGGCGTGTACAAATATATATATTCTCACTCTTAAATTTGGAGTTCAATTTGTCACACCCAAATAAAATTATTTGTGAACTTCAATTTTTCTAAGTGTGATCAAAGTTTATGTTTGTGACTCTAAGTGTAATTTTTTTAACCCAATTATTGTAAGTTTTAGGGAATCGTATATTCATTGATGATTATGTTTGGTACATGATAAATATATATAAGATACAATATGGGCCTAAACACATAACAAGCCTAAGCCTCCTAATACTAATCGACTAACACTCTCCGCAGTTTGAGCGGAGGGAGACCGAACACTCAAGCTGTCACGAAACTCTGCAAACAAGACAGAAGGTAAACCCTTGGTAAAAATATCAGCATACTGAAACCGAGAAGGAACATGCAACTCGACTTGACCGCATAGCAACCAAATCACGAAGAAAATGCATATCAATCTCAATGCTGGTGCGCTGATGCGAACAGATGAGAGGACAAGTACACTGCACTCACATTATCACAATAAACAAGAGTAGCGGAGGACAAAGGTGTATGAAGCTCACGAGTAAATTCGGCCAACATGTCTCAGCCTACAAGATTGGCAACACCATCCATACTCACCAAAGATCGAACGAAATCGTTGGCGACGCTTAGAGGACCATGAAAGTAAGTTGTTGCCAAGAAAAACAAAATAACCTGATGTAGACCGTCGAGTAGCAGGCAACCAGCCCGTCAAGATCGAATAAGCAACCAAGGACTCGTAGAAGAAAACAATCAGAAACCATAAGCCAAAGTCCCTTGAACATACCGTAAAATCCGCTTGAGAGCAGTGAAATGAGGCTCACGAGGATCATGCATATATAGACAAACCTGCTGCACAGCATAAGTAATATCTAGTCTAGTGAAGGTGAGATACTGAAGAGAACCTCCACGACTCCGATATAACTTAGGAACAGAAACCGGATCACCATCATCACCCAACTTAGACTTTGCGTCAACAGGAGTCCGAGAAGGGTTACAACCAACCATATGTGCACGCTCCAAAATCTCCATAGCATACTTACGATGTGACAAAAACATTCCAGAAGAGTCACGTAGAACCGACACACCCAAAAAATAATTAAGAGCACCCAAATCAATCATAGATAACTCCTTATGAAAAGAAGCAATAATCCGATGTTATAAACTATCATAGGAAGTAGTAAGCACAATATCATCTACATATAGTAACAGAAGCAGTATCATCAACCTGTCGATAAATAAATAAAGAAGAATCACACCGACTCGGAGTAAACCCAACAGTAGTAAAATAAGCAGCAAATCGCTGAAACCATACCCGAGGCGCCTGCTTAAGACCATAAAGAGATCGCTGTAATAAACAAACATAATCTGGATGCTCTGGATCCGAAAACCTGGTGGTTGATGCATATGAACAGTTTCAACCAAATCACCATGCAAAAATGCATTCTTGACATCAAGCTGATGAACAGGCAAATGTCGAGAAATAGCTAAACTAAGAACAGTTTGAATGGTGCCCGTCTTAACAACCGGACTAAATGTCTCATCAACATCAACTCCCTCAACCTGTGTGCAACCGTTGGCAACAAGATGTGCCTTATACCGACTAAGAGTGCCATCAGCCAAATACTTAGGGCAAAATAACCACATACACCTAACAACATTGACACCCTCAGGACGAGGTACACAAGTCCAAGTTTTATTCTTAATAAGCGCATTATATTCATCATACATAGCATTTCGCCAATTTGGATCATCATGAGCATCCTTATACGACCTAGGTGAAGGAGAAACAGTGGACACATGACCAGTATACTTAGGATTAGGATTGTCCAGTTGTACACGTGAACGTGACCATGGGATGAGTAGATACAACAGGTGGAGATGGCAGTGGTAAATTAGGTGTTGGGGGTCAGGAAGAGGATCATTAAATGAAGGTGTACGTGGTTCAGGAACATGTGCGTGAGGTGTAGGCGTAGGTAGGGCAGGTGAGGTAGGTATGGCGTGGAAAGAATGGAGGAATCAGTGTATGGTGTTGAAAATGGTTGAAATGGTGAAAGAAAGAATCTTTCAAAAATCATATGAGGGGCTTGGACGGATTTGATTGAAACGGAAAAATCGTTTCATCAAAAGTAACATGACGAGAGATAATAATTTTGTTGGTATGAAGATCAAGACAACGATAGCCAAAATGATTGGCAGCATGTCCAAAAAATATGGCAGGTGTAGCACGAGGTCTTAATTTATGGTTGGTATCAATATGTGGGTAACAAAGGCATCCAAAAATACGAAGGACACTATAATCAGGTGTAGCACCAAAAAGGCGGGTAAAGGGTATTTCATTGTGAATGGCACGGGAAGGTAGGATATTCAATAAATAAACAACCATATTAAGAGCTTCAGTCCAATAGTTGGGTGGTAAGTGTGCTTGAAACAATAAAGTACGAATAAGATTATTTATGGTACGAATCATGCGTTCAGATTTTCCATTTTTTAAGAAAATCTAAATTGGATGCCATGGGTTGAAAATAATTTATGAAAGGCAGTATTATCAAACTCACCACCATGATCACACTGAAAAGATTTAATTTCACAGTTAAACTGAGTACGAACATAACTACAAAACAACTGAAATTTAGACAAAACATCAGATTTATTCATTAATGGATAAACCCAAACATACTGAGAATAATGATCAAGAAATAAAACATAATACTTGAAACCAGAAAGACTCGGAATTGGGGATGTCCACAAATCCGAGTGAACAATGTCAAAACAAGAAGTAACAAAACTAGACGAACTAACAAACGGAAGCTTCACGTGTTTACCAAGCTGACAAGCATGGCAAAGAACGGGAAGCTTCTCTTTATTACAAGAAATAGAATCACTAAACACAAGACGCCGCAATACTTCACTTCCTGGATGTCCAAGTCGTTGATGCTACGTATACTGACTGGTAAGATATGCTTGAGGAATTGGAGAAGGCTTCGTAACAGGGTAAAGATCACCCGTGGTATCACAATGGAAGAGTACCCGCCGAGTTAGGAAGTCCTTCACGTAAAAACCAAAATGATCAAATTCAACAAAGGTAAATAATTATCACGAACAAATTGAGGCACATAAATAAGATTTTTACACGATATGAGGGGTAATTAAAAAATTATTTAAACGAAGAGGGCGAAAGGGAGTAGACAAGATACTATGACCGGAGTTAGTAACGGGAATAAAACGCCCATCACCAACAGCCGACGGATAAATGCACTCATTAAGAATATCACTAAGACAATGCACAGAATCATTAAGTTGAGAGCTCGCACCGTATCCATATTCCTTCCCCAGCAGGGTCCTGAAGAGTGTTAGTAGCAAAAGCATGCGGTAAGAGAGTCGCCTGACCCAAACCCTGTTGACCCGATGCAAGAATTTGACCCGGGTTAAAAACCCCAGGCTGTTGTGAACCGGCGGCAAACTGAACTCCTTGCAGCGGTTGGGAACCGGTTGGAAACTGGACCCCTGGCTGCGAATGTGAACCGGCAAACTGAACTCCTCTTGCTGCTGTGAACCTGCCGGAATGTGAACCCCCTACTGCAGATTTGAACCGGCCATCATTGGACCCCCTGGTGAACCCCCAGCTACAAACGGGTGATACAAACCGGTCATCCCAAGTGTTGAACCCCCTGGTGCCAGTCCACCGTATGAGCCCAAGCCATACAAACCTGACAACCCCAAGCTTGGGCCTAGAGAAGGTTGGGCCGTATATAAAGGTGGGAAAAATTGAGCGTGTGGTTGGGTCGGCCTAGATGGAAAAGTCGCAGTGTGATACGCAACAGGGGACGAGCCAATTTGAGAAGGTGAATCTGTAGCAGAAGAATTAAACCCCAACTTAGCTAAGTGTTGCAATGCATCCATATCCGAAGAAGTAAGACTCGACACCTGAGGGGACGAACCAGAACTACGAGGAAGTAAAGTGGACTTCCCATGAACACCATTGTGAAGATATCGACATGCCTCACCAAAACGACAAGAACCTTTAGCAAAAAGAAAACACGGTTTGTGCACTTTGTCCAAAGGATTGGATGAACGCCAAGTATTAGCATTAGCATTGGCCAATAAGACCATAGGAGACGCGGATGTAGCCTCCACAAGCGGGTCTTGAACTTTAGACTTCATGCGCATCTCTTGTGTAGTCAACAAAGAACGTACCATTTTGAGATCGGAAAAGGGTTCCCCGACTAACAATAACGGTAGAAATCACATCATACACGGTGGGTAAGCCTTCAAGTGCAAACGTAACAATGTCATCATTGATAAGAGGAGAACCAAGGCCACTCAAAACCGAAGCAATGGATTCTATTTTGTGAAAGTAAGCATCAATAGTTAAGTCCCCAAGTTTCAAGTTATGTAATTCCGCCTTCAAAGCCATAGCTCTTGGGCATTTGTTGTCTTGAAAGGTCACCTCAAGGTAGACCCACGCTGCTTTGGCAGTTGTAGGATTTAGAACAACCAACCGTTTTTGAAGATTCGAGGCAAGTGTGGAGAAGATCCAAGACCGAATAATAAAGTCAACCTTGAGCCATTCCGCATCCTTTGTGGGTGGTGTAGAAGTTCGAAGAGAGGACGCGGGTGGATCAACGAGATGATCCAAGATGCCATATCCATGACAAAGAGGAGAAAAACAATATACCCATGATGAGTAATTCATCTCATCAACATTGAGTTTGATGGGAACAAAGGTAGTCAAGTGATTCATAGCCATAAGTTTATCAGAAAAAGTGATAACCGATGGGGGAGGAAGGGGATCAGTAGTCATGGTGACGTTTTAGAGTTTGAAGGGTACGGTTAAGATTTTGTAGATGATGAAGGAAACACACGAATAGAACGTGGAAACGTGGTCGACAACACACGGTCGACAAACAAACACACAAGGTCGACAAACAAACACACAGGTCGACAACACAAGGTCGACAAACAAATAACGAAACTGGAAGCCGGAAAAAAAAATTTAGGGTTAGGGGTTATATGGATCGAATTTTAGGCTGCGATATGTAAGTTTTAGGGAATCGTATATTCATTGATAATTATGTTTGGTACATGATAAATATATATAAGATACAATATGGGTCTAAACACATAACACTCTAAGCATCCTAATACTAATCGACTAACAATTATAAGTGTAAAATTATCATAATTTTTAATATTTTTTCAAAATTTAACTAACTTTTAGACAATTATACGAAAACTAGAAAAGCTTTTACACGTTTAAAGCGTGTAGAAATGATTTGTGAGTACAAATAACTTTTATTTATTCTAGTGTTGTTAATCAATTGTAGAATACTCAATATAGGTTATCTCGATCAGTAATAAGAAAAATAAA
The DNA here is from genome assembly GCA_910596185.1 of Chrysanthemum makinoi. Lineage (NCBI taxonomy): Eukaryota > Viridiplantae > Streptophyta > Magnoliopsida > Asterales > Asteraceae > Chrysanthemum > Chrysanthemum makinoi. The sequence goes on along the minus strand of OU343224.1, from coordinate 134,495,814 downwards.
AGTACCTAATACGAATGACCAATATATTAAAGATATTTAAGTAATTAATGATTTTATAATTAAGATGAAATATATAGTTTTCCATTAATTTGATAGTTTTCCATTAAAATAAAAGTATCCAAACTGCCAACAGTCCAACACCCAAAACGAAACTAGACAATTAAAAGATAGAATACCCCTCTTTGATAGCTCACACGGAGAGAATCTGAAGCCTGGAGCCAAATTTTAACTAAAAACGCTCTCGTGGTCTCATCTAATAAAAGATCACAGAAATTTCATAAAACCCAAGAAACCCGTTTAGTTGGTGAAAATTTTTTCATGTTTTTCCGTTTCTAAATTTCTAGAGAATGAAAAAGTGAGTAAGAAAGAGATTTTCATATGTTTAGTTAAAATTTAGAGAATGAGAATTTCATATTTTTGAAAAAATGTTAGAAAAAAGTGTAACTAAACAGATTTTTAAATTTTCTCTTTTCATATGAAAAATTTTCTGGGAAAAAATAAGAAATTTTTCACCAACTAAACGGCCCCTAACACTTGAAAAAAAAAAAAAAAAAAAAAAGACGACCTTAAGGATGTGTTTAATACAAACTTCAACTAAACGCGTTTTCTATAATTTCAAATGTTTTATGAAGATAAATTTCCATTTAAATTTTTACAAAACTAGATTTTTTTTCTCCTACTAAATGCATCCTAAATTTCTTGTTTTGTTAATTTAATAAATACATGTGAACGAAGGAAATCATAGATGGCTCAATTATTAATGAAAGTGTTCTTTTTGAGATATTATTTCCTTGCCGTCACTAAATATCTAGATATAAATGAGTGGGTGTACCAAGATCTTCGGGACCTTGTCAATATAATCAACTCATATAACGTGTAAACTAGGGCGAAATTATGATTTGTTGTGTTGAAGACCATATGTCACCCACAATTATTCTTTTTATAAGGAAAATTCTTTAAATACTTCGATTGTTCTAAGGCATATTATTTTTGAGACTCTTTTTTTGGTGAGCTGAAACTAGACTGCGGACAATTGCATAATTAGGCAACTCAATGAGTAAGTGACAAGTATTCCGTATGTATAAGGTATTATTTTGGACCACTAATGATCGATGGGCAACCGTATATTGAGCAACTGGTTTTTTGGTCATTTTACATAATGATTATATACTTGTCAAGTACACATATAATATTGGGCAACTTATACTTTTATTTAGTAAATATACATTTTGGTGTTTTATATCATTGTTTTAAGCAAAATTTTGTTAAAAGGCCATATAGAGTGACTTTTCGCAGATGACCAACTTTTTCTCGACTTCTGTTTTAAATTTGGTTATTAGAAATAAAAAACAATACACGTTGTAAATTGATGAAAATAAACAAACCCAACTTACACATAAACAATTTCTCGCTAAAAGCACCGATATCTTACAACATGGGCCCACATCAAACGTTACCAAAAAGAAAAGAAAATAAAATCCATATGACCATTTCACGCTTCATGGCATCGATTTCCTCCACTATTCCCTGAACACCCCAAAAATGGTTTGCAGCGAAAGAAAATGTTATTGGGGTATTACTCGATTGGTATCACAACACAAAGTATAGAATAACATATTTTCCTTAAAAGATTTCATTCGTTGTAGTAAAACAAAGTTTACAAAAGTTGAATTGTTGCGGAAAATGACCCGTTAACAAAATGTGGTCCCAACACATAAGTCAGAGTCGTCTATGACCATGCCATGCCAATGCCCAAGCGCCTCCAGAGTTTAGCTATCGCCTTTTTATTACCTGAGATAAACATGCTAAAAAGGCAACACAACGGTTGAGTGAATCCATAGGTTTAAAGTTAATCAGTTGAGCACAAGAAGATAGATGATAATTGCTTCGAAGACAACTTATCATAGAAAATCACAGATTATTATGCACTAAGCTCATAACACCAATAATCAACTGCATACACCTAATTACTGGTGTACGTAACACTTTGCCCCCAAGGAGGTAATTGCCAATTACCTCATTAAATTCAAATATAGTGCGCCCCGGTTATATCCAATAACCAAGAAGGGGTCGTTAATCCTCAAAGTACTATCCACAATATCTCGTTCACTCGCAGTGACTAATGGTTCATGATGCAGTGGTCTTTCGACTAACAACTTAGGCAATACCAATAATCAAGTAGCGTACAGTTGAAAAAAGGCTTGTGTTCTAGTTTATAGCATGTATCTCCTGAAAAGATAAGTAAAAGCGAGGCTATGAACTCACTTTGGTGGTAAAGCAGTCAAGATGTAGTATTGACAAGGTTTTGAGGTAATGGCTCCAACACGCGACCTAAGTAAGTAATGGTTTGTATGATGTTAAATGAGATGAAATTATGCAATGCGTTTATCATCGTCTTATGTTTGTGTTTTAGTTTATAAGTAAAAATAAACTTCTTGTCAAAGTTATGTATTTTAATAAGTCTCGACACTTATCAATTTTTCTCATGTTAACTGACTTTAATAGCCCTGTAATAAAATAGTCCCGTTTCTAACGTTTTGAAAACTATTTCAAGGTTTATAAAAATATGTTTTAGCTATTAGTGTAGTTTTGTTAAAAAGTATAGTTTTCTTCATAACTTACTACCGATGCCATATTTATTTTAGGCTCGAAACCATATTAGGCTAATTTATAAAACATAACTTATAAATCATTTTATTGTCTTGTATACATTACAAGCTTAGAAGGTCATTAGTGCCAACTATCAAACTCTTAAAAGCCATTTACGTCATCTTCTAAAACTATAAGGGGCTATTTGCAAAGTAGATTTAAATGACAACATATTCACATTACATATACCTTCATGTGAAGGTGTAATGTTACTACTTACTACATATGGTCCCCTCTTGCCATGTATTTGTTTTTCTGTATAGGTTACTTATGTTTAACTATCAATTCTTGAAGGGTTGTTATGTAAGTATTGAAAATGACACCACGCGCATATGACTAAAATTCGTAAAAAAAAAAAATTAGAAAAACTATGATACCTAAAATCTCATGCACAACTGAGTAGAAAACGAATGTAGTCAGGAACAAATGGAGTGAAGAACTCGAAGAAGAACTTAGAACCTCCAACGAACGAAACTAAACCCTTGTCACGAGCACAAAGCGATACTTGACCTCTAACAAACAGCCACGATTTAAGACTTGACTCGAACACATCACGATCAGAACCAACAACTTGAAACTCTAGTTATTACCATCATGAACCAGAATATAACTTGATCCCTAACGTATTCGCCTAAGTCACTTCTAGTATCCCCTAACTTCTAGCCAAACCTTTTTCTTATCCCAAACTTTCCCTTGCAGCTACGATGGTTGGAACAAAATGAGAGTGCGAATGAGTGTTGTGTCGAGGTAGGTGAGAGGGACCAAGACCAAGTGAAAAAAAACCAACTTATAATCCCACGAACCGACTATAGCCCAACTCCAAATTGCTTTTAAGGTTCGAATATTACCAAAACTAAACCTCGAAGATGCTAGTTATCTTAGATGAGTTTACAGGTGAGATGTGAGTTTGAAAGTATGAGTTCATGGTCAAATGGGAGGACTTTTATAGCCAAATATCAAAGGTGTGTCGTGTTTGTATGTTGTGAAAGTCAAGAGTTTTGTGTTTTCTTGTCTGCTCAAACCCACACGCAAGGGGAGGAAGCAAGGGGAGGAAGAAGGTATTTGGTGTTTTGCTTTTGTGGACTATACGTACAACAAAGAGAAAAAGAATAAAATGTTGTGTCTTCTTTTGGTTATTGTCACACGCAAGAGAGAAGAAGTACAAGTTTTAGTGTTTTCTTGTCTCCAACCATTTGGTTCAAAAACTTATACAAATGGGGAAGTCTTGTCCAAAGAAGGGGAACACATTGTACAATTCAAAAGGAGTTTAGGCTTTAGTTTAGGGGAGATGATTTGTACACTCCCAAAAATGATTTGTACACTCAAATTAGTTGTGTTTGGACAGTTATACCCTTATGGTCATTCTTACATTTTCATCACTGTAAGGGTATAAATGTTCAAACACAAATAATTTGAGTGTACCAATCATTTTTAGGAGTGTACAAATCAACTCCCTTAGTTTAGGGTTGTACTATTGTAACCCCCCATGATGTCACATCATAGGGGAATATTCCCTTTATCCCTTACTTTTTTCAGTACAACACAGTTTTTTGTCAGTTTCTGTTCCGTATTTCTGACAGTTTTAAGCGTTTGACTTATTAAACTTTATATTTATTGTTCCGCATTTTCAGGTTTATAGTTTTTTGATATAAACAAAATTATAAAAATAAAAAAAAAACAAAAAAAATAAGAGGGGTCAATCTAAAATTATAGTCAAAATAACCCAACCCTTAGTTTATTCTCTAGCTAGTGTGTAGGTGTTTTGTGTCTCTTTTGATCAAAGAAAGCAAAAGTAGACATGTGTGTTGTGTGTGGGTGTGTTTAAGCTTATTTGTTTGGTTATAAGCAAGAAGGAAACGTGGGAGACAAGGAAGAGACTTGTCTTTGTGTTTACATGGGGTGGGAATATAAGAACTAGGGGTGGGAACAACATTTTTTTCCTTTTGTCCTCACTTGTTTCGAACAACACGATTTTTGTCGTTCTGTTCGTATTTCTACAGCTTTTAATCGTTTGACTTATTAAACTTTATATTTTGTTCCAAGATTTTCGTGTTTATTGATATAAACAAAATTATAATAAATAAATAAAAAAATAAATAAAATGCAAAAAAGTAGGGGGTGAGAATATAAGAACTAGGGGGTGGGAATACCTTGTCCCAAAAGAAATGGTTGCTTGTTATCAGTCGAAGGAGGCCAAAAGAGGGAACACAAAATCTATTTGTTTATTAAGCTAAAGAGTAGCTAGGTGGAGCATGGGAGACAAGAAAGAGACTTGTCTCTTGTGTTTACATGTGTGGTGTGATGGGGGACCAAAAGAAAGAGAATGACTTTATATAGAGCAAATATCCTAGCCTAGGTGTATATTTTAGGTGTCGTTTGGTTTGTTGTCTGGAATGATAATCGGTATGGATTTGATATAAGGGTAGAATAGGAATGACTATAAATTAAGGTATCAATCTCATAAATGTTGTTTGGTAGGATAATTAGATAAAAATTGTAGTATAAATTATGAGAGAAGAAAGGTCCGGAATGAAACAATCATATACTACTCTTTTTGTGTCTATCAAGTATGGAATATATGTGTATATCATTTCTACTTTTGATAGTCATTATGGAATACCAAACACTTTGAATTGGAATGATATTCATTCCTCCATTCCGATTGGGGGATACCAAACGCACCCTTATATATTGTGTTCATGCATAGGAGATAAATCCTCTAAGTAAATATAGTTTGAGTGTTAAGGTGAACATGTGTGTCAGTGAAACGTGAGTGAGTCTTGTTGTGTTCGGTTTTAGCCTAGCTTTCCCCATATACGACCAAGCATGGCTTGGCAATGCTAAGTCACATCCACAACCAAGTTAGTGGGAGACAAGATCCATTGGTCCTTAGTTTTGTGATTTATTTAATCCTAGGTTTAGAGTGTTGTGTTTTTGGTTTAGGAGACAAGTAAAAAGAAAAGTAACTTAGTTAGGACTTAGTTACATGGTTTCTTAGTTTTCTTAGGATATGTTTGTGGGTGTGGAAAACTAGAAGGGGGTGGGGGGTTGAATAGTTTTACCGATTAAAACCTCGTTTTAAAATATTTAGATCGACTTATGTCAATCTATTTAAATGTGTATGTTGGATGTTGATAGATAGGTATGTAAATATGTAAAGCAAAGGTAAAGAGTAAGAAACATAAAACCACGACACGAGTGTTTATAGTGGTTTGGCTACAAGGACACCTTCTTTGCCCTACTCCACTTCCCGAGTCACCTACTCGAGAGTTCGTAATCACTACACGACACAAAACTCCTTATGGCGGAGAAGCCTTCACAACGTCGCCTACTCTTTTTCCGGTACAAGGCTAGACACCGGGTTCTTCCACGAGGTAGAACCAAACCTATCACAACGTCGCATACACTTTATCCGGTACAAGGCTAGATACCGAGTTCCATTACAAAGGAGGAACTACTACCCAACACTACACAACACCTATCTCGAAGGAGACCCACTCATTATTACAGCATCATCAAGGATATCAATATCCTTGGACACAACCTATCTCTATTTGTACATCGATGCACCATATCGATTGTACACCCTTGACATCTTTCACTAATGCCTTTGACATGATCTTTTGGCACCTTTTACTAATGCCTTCGACTTGACCCTTTTGGCATCCTTTACTAATGTCTTTGACACGGACGTTCGACACCTTTTACTAATGTCTTCGTCTTGACCCTTTTGGCATCCTTCACTAATGCCATAGACACAACACTTCTATAGAGGAAGAAAGAACTATCAACAAGAGAACTTCAGTATTCTTGATGATGACGAAGCATGGCAACTCATGGACTTGAGCTTGCTCGACTTCAAGAGGTGGTGATCTCGCCTTTAAGAGGAACCTAGAGAATCACACAAAAACAAACACAAACTACATAGAAAGATCCTTTAGATCTGAGGTTAGAGAGTTTACAATACTAGGAGAAAGTATGTGTAGGAGTGGCAACTTACAATGGAGAAATGACTCACTATTTATAGACAAAAACATGCTACTGTTCCACGGATCCCTTGCTTGAGGGATCCGTCTAGTGTAATACTAGGGATCCGTAGGACACTCCCCCTAAAGTGGGTTGTGGGTCATGGATCATGGATCATGGGTTGTGGGCTTTGATCCATGGGTATCCAAATAGATACAATGTATATAGAAGATGCAATGCATCTAGTCAATGGGTCATGGGTTAGCTCCATGGGTCATGGATAATACCCATTATGACTTATGCATGATGTCATGCAATGGGTTATGAATCATGCTCCATGGGTATGGGTATGGATCATGGACATTGAATTTTTACCCAACTATATTCAATGTATTAAGTCAATGGGTCAAATACTTAAACTTCTACCCATTCTAATACCCATTATAATACATACTAAGTATGTATATATCTACCCAATATGTAAACACTAGTTATTATACATATGCATTATTATAACATGAAAACACTATTACTTGTTTAGTGATTTATATGAAAATGTAAGTGTGTTAGTAAACTATTGGCTCAAACCATTTACATATTTTATTTGTTTCATTAAAATGATTTTACGTTTGTTATCGACAAAACATTAGAAGATCATAAAATATAAATAAACGTTTTTACGGCTTATTTGTATTAACAATCTCCTCCTTTTTGTTGATGACAAAACATAAGATTATTTTAAGGAAAAACTAAAATTCGTAAAAGTTTGTATTGGAGTTTTTACTCTCTTCTCCCCTTGTTGTAAAACAAAAAGAGCCGAAAAGAAACTAACACATTGGTTTAAGAAAACATGTGAAAAAGAAAATATGATGAAAATAGAGAGTAATGTGAAGAGAAGTATTCTCATCTTAGCTCCCCCTGTGAAGGCCAAGTAAGTAGGAATACTAAGCGAGTGCATTGCAATTATGTTTGCAAATGGTGCCGTCTTTTTGACGAACATGCTCCCCCTTGACGAATGCTCCTTTGTGAGGAGGACGTCAAGTAATGTAGACTAATTTAAATGATATTGCAATGTTTTGCTTTGACAAGAAACTCCCCTCTAGCTAAGTGGGTGTCAAAGTCTTCATGTGTATATTGAAAATCTACAAAACAAAGGTTAGAAAACAAGTGTATAGAGCATAATTTCCGGCAAATAAGACTCAAGTTAGTAATAAACAAGTCTTCTGTTGCACGGATCCCACGATTCCTCCTTTGGAGGGATCCGTCTAAGCTAAACTGGTGGATCCGTCTATCTGAAAGCTTAAGACAGCAATGGTTATGTAAAAAGTGATGTTAACATCAAAATGAGATATGTATTAAGGCACCAAACATATTCTAAAGACAATATGGCATATAACATGTAATTTCATTCAATAAAAGTATGAGAAATGATCTACATATCTCTAAAACTAAGAGAATGATTCAAACAAATAATACATTTTCTACTAATTCTAAGAAGTGATGGAAACCTAAAAAGCATCAATTTGCTTGAATATAAGAATGAATAGACTTGTTGATTTGGTCCAATCGTTCAAGGAGATGATTAAACATGAAATGCAACTCATTTCGTACTTCTTGAACAAGTCCTTGGGTGATTTGACAATTAGAGCAATTATTGTCATGACTAGAAACTGGAGGAGTTGGGATGTTTTGAGGAGGTTCCACAAAAGATGGTGGAGGTGTGTTGAGCAATGTAGGATGTGGTTCCACTAAAAGTGAGGGTGATGATGCATGAGTTGGTGGTGGTAATGGAATGTCCTCTATGTGGTTAGATTTTTGGTGATTCCTTATCTCCAAAGATGGACTATTTGGTGATGTAGGTGGTTCCCTATTTAACGAGAAAGTTGGTGAGTGGGAAATCCTTGGTGGTGAGTGCTCTAATGAGTAAAGATTTGGATGGGAAAGAGGTTCGGTTGAGGAATGTAGTCTAGGTTCTAAAAATGAAGGCTTGGGTGTTTTACTAGAACTAGGTGTGTTTTGTTTAGTGCTTGATGAAGCTTTTTCCAACTCAAAAGGTCGAATGCTAATTCTAGCGGTTCTTTTAGCTATTGTTGATTGAGTTTGTGGAGGAGGAATTCTAACATTTGGACTTCTTACGGGTGATGACTCGATGGATGATATCTCATGGACCATTGAGTATTCTTTTTGGATGAACCTTTGGTTGAAGAGTTCTTGCTAGATGCTTTAGTCATAGTGAAGGAGAGGGAGTAGTAGAAGTCTTAACTACTGATTTTTGGATTGTGGTATGAATAGTGACTTAAGCTCCTAAGAGTGCTTGGATTATAAAGGATGAAGTTGAGTTAATGAATTAAATTCTTGACCACTAAGAAATTTGGCATGCACCAAGGTCAACTATGGTGTTGTTCTACTCTAGGGAGTCATTAAATGGAAAGAAAAAGCGTTTTAGATTACGAAAGAGAGTTTGAATTTGGAAGAAAAGCTGATCACAAGCTGTTCTGTAGACACGGATCCCACGGTTCCCTCTCACTAGGGATCCGTCTAGTTATATGCCAGGGATCCGTCGACAGCAAAGTGGTGAAGTGATTATGCTCTTTTAAGTTCTAGTACCTATAATTCTTAAGGGTTTGACTTTCCTTAGATGTCTTAATTGGTATGTGACTTAAATGTCCAACCATAAGGAGTGAGGATACCTAATGATGGTTTTTGGTGGGAAAATGGACTTTTTGAGAGTGCAACTACGCATTCAAGGATGATACTATTGATTTGAGGATGACAAATGAGGACAATTGATCCTAGAGATCAGATGGTGGCTTGAGAGAAATTTGAAAAATCCTAAAGAAATAAAAAGAAATGAAAAACTAGTTTTAAGCCTATTTTGAGGTAAGGATGACTAAAATTAATTTGCTAAAATTAAGAGAAATATCAAGCTAAGTGTTTTGAGATGTGAGGAACAATGTGTGAGCATTGGAGCAGAAATATGGTGAGATTAGGTGAATTGATAAATCAAAAGCACTTTGAATTTGATCCTAGGTTAGCTATGGGTGAGTGTGAGACCTACTGAGCTTGAGGAAGACTTAAGTGGTCCTAAAGAATCATGTTTAGCTAGCATGATGTGGTCTAGGGGAATGGTTTGATTGTATAAAGGTCTACAGCTGCATGTCTGTTTGCCCGGATCCCACGGTTCCCTCATCTGAGGGATCCGCACTGCTGACCAGTAGCTTCTTAGCAAATGTGCAGTTTTTGCACTCTTTAGTAAATACTCATCCTAATCATTTCTACATTCAATAAACATATGCAAACATCAAATATAACTCATAGTAAGTATGGGCAACTAGAATGTAAGCAAAATGAGTGGCATCGACTTCTTGATGATGATCAAGTTGTCGTAAAATTCTCATTTTTTTCGGGTTCCTAAGTTAGAATGTTTTAGTTTATACCATGCCATCTACTACTAGCTACGTCCTAAACTACAAAAATATTGTTTAGATTGTTTACAGATCATTGTTTATAAATTGTTCACAAATTAAGGTCTACGACCTTACCTTCCTCCTATTCATCATCCTACTCCTCTCCATCTTCATCTTCATCCCCTTCACTCTTAACCCCTCCATCCCTACTTCCTCTTCTTCAAGAGGAAGTTAGCAAAACATTTGAATATGCCCCTTGTTTGTTGGAACTCTTGTGAAGGGCTTGGGACATCCGGCAATTGGTTAATGTATGCTAAGGGGTTGAGATGGACGTTGCCAAGGGGGTTGCTACATTATCCTTCTATTTCTCTTTCATCCGATGAGTCCGTTGGTGGGTGAGGTCTCTTGCCATCCACCATAATCCTTGTAGTCTTTCCATCGGATAGAGGCACCATAATCTTGTTGAAAAACGTGTCGTCATAGGAGTAAGGAGAATCCTCTAGAGCAAAGATGAAGTTTGCTAGGTGAGTCAAGAGCATGGCATAAGGGAGTACCATCTTGTCCATACTTTTTACACTTGACATTCTTTTTTCCATGTAATAGGAGAGGTTGAAGTGAGTGTCGGTTACAAGGCAATAGATCATGAAGCTTAGGCAAGCATTGGGATGATCTTTATTTCCTCCCAAGAAAAGTAACGCTCTAGCACGAGTTCCCATTTCTTGTATAATGGGAACATTTCCCAAAGCTCCATTTGAAACGGATCTCTATAGATCACCTTGGATTTTCTCGTGACTCTTGATGGAGAGGCTCTTTCCATGAAGACGATATCCCTTACCGTGGTTGCTTCCGGGATGGCGGTGAAGTATACCTCGTGATGATCCACCATGTCATGAAGGTCCGCCAACGACCATTCATTTGAGTACATACATACATACTCCTTGATATGGGATACGGAGTATCCTAGCAAACTCTACAAGAGTGAAGGTGAACTCGCGCTCATTGATGATGAAGGCTATCGGAATGGTTCCATCCTCATTTCGAATGATTCTCATGGTATTGTAAAACTCAAGCACAAACACCGGAAAAATTTACTCATTAATGTTCAAGAGGCAATGGAAGTTGATTAGCCGAGCACATACAACCCTTGACATTACATGGTGAGATTAGCCTTATCCGTTTCCAATATTTTACCCCAAATCCACCAAATTATGAGTGTGCCGGTAGCTTGTAAACTTTAGAACTTGGCCTTTGCATCCTTTCGAGACCATAGACGAGGTATGTTGAGTTAGCTCGATGTATTTGGACTTTTCAGTTTTAGAAGGCAATATTATAGGATTATCACCCAAACAGCCTACCATTGTGAGTCTATCGATTAGTCACCTCGACTTGTCGACCCCCATGTGAAACCCTTTTGTTGCACTCCCCTTTAGTGCAAGATACCCCTAGATACACCCTTCTGAGCCATTCCTTTCATTTTTTCAACCCAATATATTGTTTCGTTACACCCTTACACCTTAGCCTACCCTGTAGTCTTTATTTGTGATTGGGAAGTCATCATTTGCCTAAGTTCAAGGTTCAAGTGGAAAGGTTTGGAAATAACGCTTTCATCGACGACATTTATGAAGATCATTGAAGACCCCCCGAATTCCCATTGTTCATCTCAAGTGGGGGGATATTATGTTATGTTGAAAAAAAAATAGTTGATTGAGTTATGATATTGTAAAGTGCGATGTTATAAGCACTATAGTATGAGGTTTTTTTATTAGTATCGAGGAGGCCACCTCGGTCACATTTGAAGATTGGAGTTGGTGGTTTTTGCCAATAGAAGAAGAAAAGGTAGTATGCCCATCACGACGTCCTCTAATGACGCATCTACCTCGCATTTCATGATCCGGTCTCTAGACTTCTAAGCTTGAACTTTGGGCGGACGGTAAGTGGTGATGACTTGGTTATAGATTTAGACTACCTGCTTGTTTTTCATTTTACACCAATTATATATCCCATGTCCTATCCTACCCTTTAGTCATAAAGCGTGTCTAGGTGATGCAGTGAGCAATCTTTGGTGTCTTGGCCATGGATTTGGTCATGTATCATTGATTTTGTCCACTTCACCGTGACATGTTAGTAATGACGAGTCACCCCTTAACCCTTGTCATGTCTACCCATATTGCCTTCGAGAATTGTTTAGCCCTTAACTCTAGTGGTGGAGATTTGTGTAACCGCCAAGCTTATGATAGAATACATGCTATGATTGTGCGATTGAGTGATTACCCCGAAATTGACACTTAGAATAGTTGAGAGATTTGAGTGTTTGTTGCCCTTTCGTGAGGTGTTCGGCTTTGTTTTATTCTAGCATAAGGGATTTGTAAACTCACATTTTCCAGGTTTTGGGAGATATCTTTTTATGAATCTATCTAATAAGGTCTACTTAAGGGCAAGTAGAGTTCAAGTGGAGGGATATTTGATAACATCAAATAGTCATGAATATTAAGTGTCAATTTCCCCCGATAATGCTCGTTATTTATATCATTTATATGGATTTACGCTTGTTTTCCATTGTTTTCCACTTTCGTGTAAATTACGAGCATTGGAGCAAAAGAGACGCGGAAATGGAAACATTACTAAAGATTTATCACAATATGCCTATTTTGAAGAAGTTACGCGAACTCATCTCTCTCACATTACCGCAACTATTGTGCGGACCCGAATTCCAACTTATCAAGAGGTTACGGCGTAACACTTCCCAAAGGTTACGACGTAACTCCATTAGGTCAAAAGAGGTTCCGCGCCGCTGATACTTACACCGTAACTACTGCATCACTTACGACGTAACCGAGTTTATTGAAGACTACGGCGTAACCACTTATTAGGTTACGCGCGAACTAGCAGATCTAGTGCATTTACGAAGATATAGAAGGTTACTGCAACTCCTCTATTGGTTACGCCAACCCGCACTGGCCTATAAATACCCCACAATTACAGATTTCAAAGCATCCCATTCCACACACAACACCGAGAACGTGGGAAAAAGCTCAAAGGTGGTCTAGGGAAGCATACGGAGCTGTTTCCAAGGGAGAAGTCACACCATTACGATAAGCTTTAGCGTTTATTATTTATTTTACTTTCAATTCATGTATTTCGTACCTTTGATTATTGAATTGATTTGCATGATTAACTGACGACCCTTTCTACTTGTGCGATTTGACCAACTGATCACCTATCGTTTGGATGAACTTAAGAATTGGGGGGTGTAGTGTCTAAGTTCCTAACGGCCGGGCACTCACTATTTAGAATCTAGCATGTAGCTTTACTTAATGACTCGGCTTAGGGGACCGTGAACAACAGGACTTATGACGGTGCTGATTTCTCTGTGGTGGCATCTTTGCTGATAGGTTAGGGCAAATTTACCAAATGTTGTCCTCTCGAATTTGACCCCACTGGTATTTGGAAGTAGGTAGATGTAGACATAACTAGCTAGGAGGATTGACTAGGTTAGCACCACTATTCCTCTATTGATTTCCCTTTACCATTTATTTGCTTTTATTTTATATTCTGCATTAGTAGTTTAATTAATTAAATCCCTATCAAAACAATTATTATTCTGTGACAATTAGACTTAGTAATAATCCAACACACATAGCTTTTGGGACGACCTCGGCTTTACCATTTATTTGCTTTTATTTTATATTCTGCATTAGTAGTTTAATTAATTAAATCCCTATCAAAACCATTATTATTCTGTGACAATTAGACTTAGTAATAATCCAACACACATAGCTTTTGGGACGACCTCGGCTTTACCATTTACTACACTACACACGATCGGGTACACTGCCTGTTAGTGCATTAGGGTAGACCATAGGTATATGGACACTATAAATATTAAAACCTGGTCAGTAAAACCTGCATCAAGTTTTTGGCGCCGCTACCGGGGAGTTATATTAGGATTAATATTAAGTCTTTCATTTCATTTTTAAACTTTTCTCACAATCATATTTCAAGTTTTCAGGTACCATGGAAGTTGTTAACATCGATGACCTCACTCTTGAGGAATACTTGGCGTTGACAAGAGCGGAACAAGGGTCGGGTCTCGTAAGACCGGCAATCGGAGCAGATGTTCATTTCGAAATTAAAGACTAATTTATGAGGGAGCTTCGCGCTAACCCTTTTTCAGGAAACAAGGACGAAGACGCATATGAGCACGTTGAAAATGTCCTATACATCGCTAGCCTTTTCAACATTCCGGGCGTGTCTCATGATTCTGTTATGCTTAGGGTCTTCCCAATGACTCTCACCGGAGCGTAAGATGGATCGAAAGATTGTTCACCGGGCGCTTAACACCGGCGCTACTAAAGAAACACTTTATCCAAAGATATTGCCCACCATCGAAGATTTCTAATCAGATCTTGGAGATCCATAATTTCAAACAAGAAGACGACGAAACTCTGTATCAAGCTTGGGACAGATACAACGATCTTCTGTATAAGTGTCCTACCAATGATCTGAATAACCAGAAAAAGGTCAATATTTTCTACAAAGGAATAAATGTGACTACAAGGTAGATGCTGGACTATCAAGGACCTATCCCGAACATGACTCCTACTATGCAATGAAGCCATTCAAAAATGGCGGACCACTCTAAAAATGGCACGGGTGGGAGTAAAAGAAACCAAGGCGAAATTTCGACGAATTGCAAGCAATCGCTAGTAAAATTGAAAGTCTCACGAGATATGCTGAAGGTCGAGAAACCGTTCATGCCATCCAAATAGGTTGTGAAACTGTGGGGGGACATTTGACTAAAAAATGTCCTAAAGTTGACAAGGAAGATACGATCGAGGAAGCTAAATATGGAGAAAATAGGCCCTTCTACGAGGATAATCGTAGTGGGTTTCGTGGAGGATCCCCACCGTATTATGAGCGTAATGAGAGAAGAGCTAACCTGGAGGAAATTATTAACAAGTACCTTGTCGACACTACCAAGAGGCAAAAGGAGCAAGAGGAGTGGCTTAAAAATTTCCAAGATAATACTAACAAAAGCCTTGCGTCCCATGACCTATCACTTAAAAACTTGGAAAATCTAATTGTAAAGCTTGGAGACGAGGTTCAAAGGAGAAACGAAGAACAAAAGAGCAATTCCACTATATGTAAGGCTGTGTTCTCTGATAACAACAAGTACTCTAATGAGTCAGATACTGATGGCGAAAGTGAGTTACGCCGTAATCACACTCCAGAGTTATGGCGTAACCCAGATTCAAGCAAAGACACGGGCACTAAGGACGACAACCCTAAAAGAAGAAGTCATTGGTGTAAGGCCATTGCAATTGACGATGGAGAATGCTACAGCTTGTGGGCCTCATGTGATCCTCAAAAAACCTGCGATGGTGGTGTCGATAAAGAAAGGATAAAAGATGACAGATACAAGTGGGCCACACTAAACGACGAAGAAAGGTTAGCCAAGTTCTCAATTAACGAAGTGGAAGGGCCGCCCATTAAGCATTTCTGCAAACCATTGCTCATCATGGAAGATGAGATTACTCACGCTTGGCCAACGTGCAATCCTTTTCGTGATTATTGCAACGGAGGAGGTAATATGATGAACGAAGTTTGGATATGCCCGCACGAATCTGGGAGACACGACGTTGATTTTGGAAATCTATCATTCAGTGATTGGTACTCAATAAAATTTGGGGACGCTATAATTAATTCAACTCTATTCCCTCTTCTCTTGGAAACAAGAAGAAAGGGGGTGACCAAAAAAAGAAACCAACTTCCCAGCTTAGAAACAATTTATTGATTGATTAAAGGTGCTATGAGAAACACATTCTTCGAGGGAAAACCATTAAGCCCCTCGATGATATTTCTTCTGAAGATGACTATGACGAAGGAGTTCGGAATCATTGGTGCGAACAAATTAAAACCAGCGACGGAAAAGTTTGGGCCTCCTGCAACCCTTTTGAGTATGAATGTGATGGAGGAAGCAGATTGAGAGCTGGGAAGACGAATTCCTTTGGACTTCGAATGATTCCCAAAGAACAGAAGCGCCTTGGCCGATGATCTCGGATTCGACGATTGGATCAAAATCAAATACGGAAAAATTGACGCGTCGACTAAAAGAAAATCAAGGGTGTATGAGTAAAATCAACCTAACAACGGCTCCTAATGAAAAACCGTAAGATGACACCAAAGGCTCGTCTAAAGTAAACAATGAAGAATGCAAACAAATTCTCAACCAACTTGAAGATACCGATTCTGACAATGATTTCGATTATCTCGAGTTACAAGGCGAAGACGGTTTCATTGACCCAGATGATGAAATACACGAGAAACAAAGATGCAAGCTTCTTGGCATCCCATTTAAGAGGCCACCTCCTATTATAGCCGAAAAATTTGAGTTTACGCGATACCTTTTGGGGCCTGAAGAAAATTTTTGCAAGATACGGAAAATTGAAACCAAAGAATATCTGCGACCGCAACAAATGTCGATGGGTTAGGCTAGCTTAATGAAAGACGTGGATGAAGTGGGATGTTCAAAGGCCCCATAGAGCCCCGCAGCTCTGAGTCTAACTTAAAGACTCGTTAATAAAGAAAAGTGCTCTTTTGGGAGACAACCCGAATTATCCCTTTTTTTTATTTCCTTTCTGTTGGGTTTTGTGTTTTCTAACCATTTTTGCAGGAGACGAGGAACTAGTTGCTGATGCAGTTGCTGATCTGAACAGAGTTACGGCGTAACTGATCTTAATGAAAGACGTGGATGAAGTCGGGGATGTTCAAAGGCCCCCATAGGAGCCCCGCAGCTCCGAGTCTAACTTAAAGACTCGTTAATAAAGAAAAGTGCTCTTTCGGGAGACAACCCGAATTATCCCTTTATTTTGTTTTTATTTCCTTTCTGTTGGGTTTTGTGTTTTCTAACCATTTTTGCAGGAGACGAGGAACTAATTGCTCTAGCTTGTCGATCCAACAGAGTTACGGCGAATCTGATCTTGGTGATGCCGTAACCAACAATTTAGCAGCAGAATTCTTGACGCATTACCAATTACGGCGTAATTCCATCTCAGTGGTTACGCCAATTATGCC
>OU343224.1:134428046-134478618 GCA_910596185.1 Chrysanthemum makinoi | reverse complement strand
GTAACTATTCGCTTACGTGCTCATACCAGGTTTTGCCAGTTACATCGTAACTCCCTCATAGGAGTTACGACGTAACTCTCCTATGCTTTTGTTAGGAATTGGAAATTCTATAGTGAAGGATCGGTCACCCCTAAATGTAATCTAGCTTAAGTTAGCTCGTAGACATAGCGTTTAGTATGCTATTTGTTAATTAGTTATTAGTGTAGTTTAGACTAGTGCAACACCGTGGAGGAAGGACGGGTCTTTACCCACTGTATGCTTGATCCACAGCCCGAAGGAGGGCGTCACTCTTTGTATAAATAGCCCTCTCCTCACAAGGGAGAGGGTTGGATGTTCATTTGGAATCTAACCTTCCATGAGTTTCTCTTTCTAGAATATCCCACTTTCTCTTTCTAAACCATCTAAATTATACGCCTACTTGTGTTTGTGTTATGATATGATTGTGAAATCCAATATGTTACAATTGGTATCAAGAGCCATGGTTAGATCATCTCTTACATATTCTTGGATTTATAGTGGTTTTTAGATGGTTTTTGAGTTTGAAAAAGTTTAGTGGTTTTTGCATCATTTGGATCATCTCTAGTGTTAAAGTTTGAATTTTGGGTGTACTTTTATGTTTAGGATCATTGTATGTGCTTGGGTTTTGATTTGGTAAGCTTGAATCACTGTGGTTGAGCTTGTTTTGGATTGAAAAGTGTGTTTTTGAAGTTTTTCTTGGTAGCGACTTGGTTCTCAGTGTGATATTCATCGTAGCGACTTGCTTCAGTAAATGGTAGCGAGTTATAGTGGTTTTTGGTAGCGACTTGGTCCTAGCGACTTGTCTATTGAGACAAGCCGACAAACAGTACACTTAGTGGATTCTCCACTACGGCTAGTGACTTGGTATAGGTAGCGACTTGCTTTCAATTTTGTTAGCGACTTGTACTTATGATTCTTAGTGATTTGGTGTTAGCGACTTGGTGTTAGCGAGTTGCTACTTAGCAACTTGACAGCTTTGCGACTTGCTTTCAAAAGTCCTAGCGATTTGGTGCTTAGCGACTTGTCTTCTTAACTTTTAGCGACTTGGTCTTATAACAATTTGGTGAAGTGAAGCAAGTTACTTATATCTAATACCCATAAACACATCCATCAACACAATGTCTTACATCACTGATCCTTTAAACACCAAAGTACTTGAACTCTATGATACCACACAGAATAATGAAACAGGGCTACTGAATGTTCTACCTTGGTTGATTCAGCAACTTATAATCAAAACACTTCACAATCTGAGTCAAATTCTAATAAGTCACTCTTGATATTGACAAATGATGCAAGGCAAATGGAATGCAACATTGAGCCCTTTCAACTACTTCATCAAGACCTCAAACTACTTCTATCTACAACTATGGATCGAACAAGCAGTGCTCTCCTTCGTCAGGATTTTCCCACCTTGACAAGAACCGTCTACTTAACTTAGAAAAACTGAGGTTTCAAATTACCAAAGAGAAGTTCTCAACTGATGATTCTAATGCAGCTCTTTAGGTAATCTTCGATCAATTTCCCATTCATCCGGGGAATATTCCTCGATTTTGATCATGACACGACTGGAATTTCATTCAAGAAACACACTGGAATGGAAATTCATGAGTTCGAAACACCGTTATTCAACTTATGGGTAATATGGAAATATACATCAAGAAAGCTGCTCAAGAGAATGACGCGGTTGAATGAATTGAATGGGTGTCAAGTTATGTTATGTGAAGATTATGATAGATCGAGCAATAGATCAGTCAAACAAATGAATGATGACGAATGCATTTCGTTGCAATAAAGGAGGATGAAGCCAACAAGATCGATCTCAAAGACTCGAAGTAGAAAAGGTTTACATGACAACTCCTAGTATTCATGTGGTAAATACTGATGAAAGATCTTCAGATGAACAGGTTTCATGCGATGAGGTACCCTTAACTGATCAAATTAATTCATGTGTTAATGTACCTAATCTACTTGATTCTAACTCTGAACATAATACTGTGAAATCGGTCATGGTTGAGCCTGAATCTAAAACTTTTAAAGCTAATGACATGATTGAAAAAAGGGTTTATGATGAACTTTCAAACAATTACTCAATTCTTGAAAAACATTGTATTTCCTTGGAAATTGCAATACAACAAAAGGAAGAAGGCTTTTATGCTGAAAAATCTTGCATTAATCGGAATTTGAATTTCGAGAATTTTTTGAAATTAATCACCTAAAACCCAGATTCGGACAAAGACTCAACTATATGCAATCTGAAGTTACAACTCTCAGATGTGCATAAGTGTGATTGTCATGAGACGAGTGATACACTTAAATCTAGGAATGCTGAACTTGCTCTATGCGTGTCCAACCTATTAAGAGAAAATGAGTCCTTAATAAAGAACTTAGAGGAGACCAATTCCAAGTTGATTAATCAATCTAACGCCTTGTTGACAGACATTGATGCCCTCAAAGCCCAAATTCAGGATAAGAGCTTCACTATTGTTGCCTTAAAAATGAGCTTAGGAAATCTATTGGAAATAGTGTGAACACTAAGTTTGCAAAACCATCAACCTTGGGAAAGCCAACTGCTCAGAACAACTCAAAACATACTATAGTTAGCGCCCAATGCTTTTAGAATTGAAAGATTAAAACCATCAAAATCTAGGCTTGCCTCCCAAGTTGATGCGAATACTATTTTGACAAAACCAGTCACTTTACTACTTCATTCCGACATGATAAAACGAACCCCAGTTCAATGTTCTAAGTCCTAAGATCACGAGTTCTAGGAGGCCATCTAGTTCTCTTAAGAAGGCCACCACTGTTCATTCCCCTAAGAATCAAACTAATTACAGATGGACAAATAGTAATAACAGGGAAGTGTTCACATCCAAAACTACTAGTAGTTGTTTCAAATGGAGTCCCACTGGTAGATTATTTAAGTTTTCAGCATCCAACCGGACATACATTCCAAGATCTTACCTTAAGTGGATCCCCACAGGAAAATTCTTCAAAAACAATGAACCTAAAGGGATGTCTAGTAATGACACTCCTAGATCACACCTTGCAACATCCAACTGTGAGGTCACTGTGTCACTAACTCATCTATTTGCAATACTACATGGGCCTCTAGTGCAAAGTGTTCTCAGTCTTTTTCAGGTACAATGCTCAACTCAATCAGGAACTTCATGACTTGGTTTCCATCTGAAATGAACATTGCTCACTCTAGAATGGTTGCTTGCCGAATCGACGCACTCGTGCTTTGACTCCTATTCGACTTGAATCAGGACTCGCTCTCATAAATCTGTGTACAAATCAGTTTAAAAAAAATTGCCTATCCTTTTTAAATTTTTTTATCATTCTTTTAAATTCATAATTTTAGTCTTTTACCTCAAACTAATAAAGGATATATCCTTTGTTATCGATAACATCTATGGTCCTAGAAATGTCATTCAATAATGACACGGGATCATAGATGAAGTTCGAACAAATGATATATTCTTGTTTTATAATGGGTGGGTTTAATTCAATCAATGGTCATTGGTGACATTGATTGAGGGGAGAATTTTACAAGTTATCTCTTTATATCTGCACAATTGTTGGTTATGTATTGTGCTCAGATGCATGACTCTGTCTTGTCTTGTTCTCCGTGGTCACTTCTGTCTTGCTTGCTTAGTGTCCAATGTGTTAAGTTGCCTATCCTATTATGTCATCTTAATTATGCTATGTATGCTAGTTTGCAATCTGATAAGTTCATGGACTGAAAACGTCTATCATACATAATAATGATATGATAGCAACTTGCTTTTGTAATAATAGATAGCAACTTAACAAGACTGAGTTAGTGACTTGCTTTGTAAACCTTTAACGACTTGGTTGTTTCTTTGCTAGCGACTTACTTAACGAGTCTCATAACTACAGGGACTGAAAGTGTCATGTTGGTATTCTTGTAAAAACCTTTCCCTATACCCTAGAGACTTACAGTTCACTAGTCATTATTTCAAAAATCTTAAGTTTTCTCTCCCATTCACATCTCATCCTAGCGACTTAGCGTGATCCCCACCGTGCGTTTGATCCTCATCACTTGATTCTCACTTAGGTTTGTAAAGGAATATGCTTTAATGGGATCACTTTTCATGCGTATGATGATGTTTAGGCGTATGATGATGTGTTGCGTCAATAGGGTATCGTTGCAAGTGATTTTGATGTTATTTGTGTATGTATTGTGTGAGAGATTTGTGTATTTGCCTGTGGTTTCTCTTAAAATTGTAACTGTTCTATATAACGAGTTCAGTGTGCTCATGTAATGGTTATGAATGATTGTTTGGTTGGAGCTATTTGTTGTTAGAATAGAAAATGTTCTTGGTAGCGACTTACAACATTCTTCCTAGCGAGTTGCTTTGATAAGTAAAACTTATTCCTGATAGTGACTTAGATGTGTTCTTCGTAGCGAGTTGGATTGTGTGTTCTTGGTGGCGACTTACCAATATTCTTGGTAGCGAGTTAGTTTGCTTATACATAGTTAGCGACTTACCTATGTAACTCGTAGCGACTTATCACTATTAATATTGGTAGCGACTTGTACTTACAAGTCTGCAACTTGTTAATCGTGTAGCGACTTGGTCCTATATTTTTTGATAGCGACTTATCTGTACAAGATTAGCGACTTGCTATCTCAATGTTCAAGTGGCAACTTGGTATGTTGAATTATTTCAAGGCGACTTGCTATTGTAATTTCATGACTAGCGACTTGATTCAGGTTTTTCCTGTAGCGACTTGCCCTAACAACATACTCTTAGCAACTTGCTATAACATTTTTTGTTTGAGCAATTTGTACTTGGTTTCTCTTGTAGTAACTTGGTATGAAAACTTGTCTCAAATAACCTGCTATAACATCCACATAAGAG
Organism: Chrysanthemum makinoi; assembly: GCA_910596185.1. Classification (NCBI taxonomy): domain Eukaryota; kingdom Viridiplantae; phylum Streptophyta; class Magnoliopsida; order Asterales; family Asteraceae; genus Chrysanthemum; species Chrysanthemum makinoi. The sequence goes on along the minus strand of OU343224.1, from coordinate 134,473,711 downwards.
TATCTTATCTCATGAAATTAGTTAATAGCAACTATGCTTTTAAATAATTTGACTCTAAAACAACTTATCTCTCGATAACTGTGTCAAATGGAGTTGTTACCTTGAAAACTCTCTAATGCCTCTCAATCTATTTCAACCTGCTTATGGGAACTCTGTCTAAGTTTCTAAGTTATTGTGTTTATGTCATGAGGTTGCATTCAATGTTGCTTAACTAACCATATCTAATATAACATGCTCACAATCATTGTTGTTGTATGTGTGTATCTTTAGATCTTCAATGGCAAACACAACCTCAGCTGAGAATATTACATCTTCAGCTCCACTCAATGTCCTTTCAGACGACGAAATCTTTCCTAAGAATCAATGGGTAGAAATAGGGAAAAGTAACTGTTATGTGGACTTGCAAAAGTTGCAACAAAATCCAACCCTCAAAGTGTCTATTGATATCCTCAAAACACAAATTTCTTCTTGCCCTAACCAATCAATGCACAATTCCCACCATTTACATACAACAATTTTGGAACACCATTGAATGGGACAAAATCACAACTCATTATACCTGCAAGCTGGATGATAAGGAATTTGTGATCAATTCGGACATTCTCAGCAAGGCCCTTGGAATCACACCTTGTAACCCCAACATACGACTGCACTCCACCTAGTGCGGAAGAGCTAATAGTCTTTTCTCGGATCGGGTTTTATCAAGTTGGCATATTAAGCCCTGACATCATCATCACCGACACATGTATCAACCCGAGAGCAATGACAACAGTTCTCAACTTATGTTTATCCGCAAAACTTTCGGATTTGATAAAGTAGGGATTCCCATCTTGCAAATCCTATGGGGTATCGTCAATGGGGTGAATGTTAATGTTTCGAACGTATCGGAAGAATTATCGTTGTCAATGAACACTTTTATCTCTGATAGAACAAACTTTCGAATAAAGCTCGTGGACGAAAGAAAGTAAACAGACTTGTGATTCCTAGCATCAGATTCTCGAAGCTTGTCATCCAATACCTGCAACAGACTTATAACTTCAATCCTAGGAGTGAATCAGTTCTTCATAATGCCAAGGAAGAATTTGTTCCGGGTAACCTTAAATATGTTGCTAAAGGCATGGATAAAGAGATCTTTGGATTTCCAATTCCTGACATTCTTCTCACAGACGATATTAAGAAGACGGATCACTTCAAACTGTACAAGAAAAGGGCATCCAGATCCAGTGTTAATGTTGATGTCTCTCCCACTCCACCACAACCCAAAACTGCTAAGTCTGCTTCTGGTTCAAAGACTTCAAAGACTTCATATGCTACTCTTCCAAAAAGGAGACGTGAAAGGTCACAACCTTCTGACACTACTACCCAGAAGCAGAAAAGAAAGAAGAAGGAAGTGGAAAAAGAAAGCATTGAGGAAACTGAGGTTTCGGGGGGTAATACGAGGTTGATTGATGAAGATGATGCTGCTCTGCAACTTGGAATCAAGCAAAGTCTAGAAAGTCAGAATGTGAGTGCACCAGTTGGAGGTATTGTGTTTAGAGAACCTGAACCAAAGCCAAGCCATACAACTCCAATCACACAAGACAAAGGAAAATGGATTGCTGGTGTAGATGACGAACAAGCCGCTCACATGCTTCTGACCATCTTCACTTCACCATCAAGAACTACCACTCAATTTGAGCTGAAGAAAAGAAGTGTTGAATCCTATTCAGCTCAAGAACAATCTGGGTTGGAAAATAAAGTGTCTAAAACACAACAAGAAACTCCTGCATCAAGTGATACCCAGTCTGATCAAAATGTTGATGAAATGTTGCTTAAAGACTCACAGGAGAATCTTGAGTCAAGATCAGATGAGACCATGCACATGGAAGAACCAAATCTGTCTACTAGTTCTCTATCTTCATTGAAGAACCTAGATACAGACCTCTCTTTCGATGATCAATTCTTAAATGACAAACCCATAGATACTGAGACTTCTAAGCAAGATAATGATAAAGAGGAAGCCCAATCCATGTTTACTGTCGATATTCAGCAAGACACTTCAACCATTCCACCTATGTCAGCACCTTCTATTGCAACCGCACTTCCACCTCCCAAACCTGCTCAAACAACCGCACTTCCACCACCTGATCCGCTAAGGATCTATCCCTTGAACCGGTTACCGCATCGACATGGAAACTCCACTAGCTTCACCACCTCAAATACTTACATCAGATCAATTGCTCGACAAAGCAGTGAAAATAATTGAAGCACTTGAAAGACAACTTCCAAAATCCTTTAATTCCCTCGAGAATCGTGTCTATAGGTTGGAGCACCTCAACTTTGATGAAGGGGTTGTAGATGCCATTGAAGGCGAAGTTAGGGATGTTGTGTAATGGGCAATGGAAGCTCCACTGCTTAAACGGTTCAAAGATCTACCCATTGCAGATATGAGAGATGTGCTTTCAGATAAGATGTATGATGCTAACGAGCATAAGCATGAGGTCCACAAAAAGCTATTTGAGGCTCTCGATGAATCAATTAAGCATGACAATCATGAACAGTTTTTGAAGGACATTAGAGAAAGAGAAACTAAGAAGAAAAGGAGGACCATGGTGTTGGAGACATTGCATAAAGGTCCTAAAGATCCCCTCCTCCTCCCACCTCCAACTGGGGTGCTAGAACTTCGAGGCTGGTGGATCTTCTAAAATAACCTCTACACCTTCACCACAACCACCGGCATCTCATCCAAAACCGTCAAACCAATCTAGTCCATCCGAGATCGGGAACTTACAAGAAATCCAGCTTGGACCACGGTTGATTCAAGGTTCACACCTACTCCTCCATTCCCGAAGGTCAAGTGTTTCATGAAGAGTCGTATGTCATGGCAGAGTGAATCGATGACGATGGTGCATCCACCAAGTATATCCCCAAGCCGTCTCAAGATGACCGGTTTGATACATGACAGAGAACGCTCTAACCCATCTAGAGTTGCACCTTCAAAAGACACCATTCGAAGTTGGCTATTTGAAGAGAGACCTCATACACCAGAACCCTCATGGTCTATCCCAGGATCGACACGATGATCCCCGACAACAACGGGCTTCCACAATTTCTACTAACTATGAAACCCCGGATGAAGACTCTCTACTTCATGCAATGGAGATATGGGCAGCTTCATTAAGTTGTTTTGAAGAAGGGAATCTCGTCTATCACTCCAAAGGATCTTGAAGGACAAGCTTTTGAAATTGTCAAGGTCTTTCACTCATGCCAATCACCCAATATCGATGGAAGAGTTTTGCCACAAGATGCTTAGTGATCAAGTCAGGAGAGATTAGCCACTACAATATGAATAAACCTCTTCCTCTTGGTGGTGAACCTGGACAAATGACCATTCACCAATTTTTTTTCAACCGAGACTTGGACTATATGTGCTCACGAACAAAGAAGACCAAAATTTTATCGATTAAAGATGAAAGTTCAAGATATTAATCAATCATGGTCTTGAACAGATGATAACCGATCAATCAGTCCACAAAGAACATGTATATATGACATGAAGCCTCATAATATTTCTCATTGGTGGTTCAAAAAAGAAGAAATTCTACATTGAGAGAGAGACATGGAGTCGGAGAAAAGGCGTAGCGTTAGATCCAAGCTACGAATTCTAAGTGTGTCGGGTAGAGATCTTCCAATCCATGGCTATGATTACCTTAAGAGATCGTTCTTGAAGAGCACTCAAAAAGATCATGTGATTGAAGAGAATTTCAAGCACTTTACGCCCAATGATTTTGAAGATCTCTACCTTCTAAACCTACAAGGATCTTAATCATCTTCCGTCTCAAGCAGGTTAAGGGCTCTCCCCGGCCGGTGTCAATCTTTGGATCAGAGGCTTGGTTATAATGAAAAGGGTTGAGATTTCAGCTAGGAATGGAAAGCTACCGGACTAGAGTCAACCTTTACAAGGCCAGCAATGGATGCCCTGGTCTTGAATTCTCACCGAATATAAAAGTGATTGACACTCCTAGAGGCATCATCTTACCGGCCAAATAATGGTCAAGAATGTTAATTAGATTATGAGCTATATAGTAAGTTCGGTGGATGGTACACCGGATGGTTGAACAAGAATTGAACTCAAGAGTGAAGGAAATCAAGATTGACATGAAGCCGTGGAACAAAACTAGATTGGGCCGGAAACGGGACTTGAAGATGCGGAAGATTTCTAACGTAGAATGGTAGAAGATTAAAGACTAGAATGATTTATCGCTGCCTTGAAAGCTGTGGGAGGTCGACCGTGAAGGTCACTAAGCATGCCTTCAAAGAAAGAATGAAGACATCTTCTTAGGAGTAATTTATGTGTTGTATTTTTTTTTGTATAATGTGGTGTATGTACTATATAAAACAACTATAATGAATATATTAGTGGTAGGTTATGTAATGTGGCTTCCCCAAAAAAGGAACTTCAAAGTATGTCACACGTCAAATCTTATAAAACCAGACACATTTTTCTCCAACAAATGTTTTGATTCAAACATATTTAAATCACTTGAGATCTAAAATCTCAAAGGATTTGAAATTTTTGATCTGGGGAGAAAATGTGATATAAATATGAAAGATGTTAAAAGATGACCATTTCAAAGTGCATACACCTCTAATATGGGCTAAACTTTTGAATCTGGGGCATACATTAAGTGGGGAGCATTTTCAAAGGGAAAATAAACTTTCAAGGTACAAATATTTATATGTTTCATCATAATGTACCTTGATTGATTTTCAATCGGTTCTGGATTTTACGGTATAATGCGTGAATATGCTTCTAAGAACTTTTTCCTTCTCGGCAAAACAATTTCAAATCTCAGGCACTATTGAGGGAGAAACTTTTGAAAACTACATCCTTTCCCATATAAATATCTTTATCAAAGTATGAAAAATGCTAATTTAAATCGGGAAAGTGATGTAGATAACTTTTAGAAATGGTTGATCAAAGAAACGAAGCTTTCATTCTTAAATGGAGATTTTCAAGCCCCTCTTGCCTCCCATGTGCTATAAACCATCTCAAATACATGATGCACATGTTGAGGGAGCCTCTATTTCTAAAATTATCAAAAACAATTCAAATACAAAATACTTTGATAATATATCACAAGTATCGGATTGATTTTAAATGGTTTTCAATGGTTCCAATGATTGAATGAACAATACCAAATATCCAACCAAATTTCGTTATGTATGGTGATATAAGGATGATAAGGTTAGGTATTTGTACCCTCGTGATCCGCTGAGAACGGAGGGATCTACCCAGGGACAATCCACTAGATAGTGTAGAAGTCCTTAGGTATGATGAAAAAAGGAGAAAAGGAGAATATGGGAAGAGTCGCTGGACTAAGACTGAGCTTGAAGTACCGGAATAAACCCAACAAGGCTCTAGTAATGAAGTCTTGGGAAGTACCAAAGGGGTTGAAAGAATGAAAAGAAAATGAATATGAAAAGGTGAAAAGAAATAGTCTCAAATAATTCAACCTTAGAAGAAACGGGTTCAATTCATATACTTCAGGTTACACACGGTATTTGGAAGACAAGGCGTCATGGACCCGAGGGGACGACCTTGGCACTCAACTTTCTAAACTTTCAAGTTCCTCTTAAAAGGACTTGTTTCTGACTCCTCAAGGGAACCAACATAATCTATCAACTTTCTCTTGAGATAGTTGGTATTGAAGAAGAGAGACCCTCTCCCTAGTCTCCCAGGCATAGGAACCAAATATGCACAATTGAGCGCCCAGAGCTACGAGATCATAAATAAATCTCATTGGACAATTTACCAAGACTCTCTGTCTTCACACAATATGGAAGAGAGAGATTATATCCTACCCAAATGCATTATCCTTGTGGTATTGCGGAACATCGAGTGATATGCATACATATTCACAATGAAGATGGAAATCCTTCTAGAGCCAACATCAAACAAGCTCCCCGTGGCATGTGAGATCTATCAATAGATCAACCATGTGACACGAGCGTAAACAATACATTCAATGAATCAATCTCATTCAGGGTTATGGATTGGGGAGTTCCTTTGAAAACCCACGTTGTGCTTAAAACTCTTTTCTTTAGCACATCGATTGTGTACAAATATTTCAAAATAAAAGGTGTTTATGATTGATAATTGATTTTCATTAAAACCTTCGTTGTATTGCAAAAACAATTTCTATTGAACGATACACGATTGCTTTTCAAATATCTTTATCTTCCACCAATCTCAATTATTTGGTTCACTCACCTCCGGTTTGTCTTCTTTGAGGCGTTACGGTTTGAGAACAACTTTTAGAGTACCGCAAACCTGTCAGAAATTCTTGAATTTTACGCTCATTTAGGTGAAAGATTACTAATTGGATCAAGCTGGAATCCTGGGCCTGTAATTCAATTCAAAGTGATCAAAGACACTTTGTACGCCATCGCTAACTGTTTTATGCAGTACACTCCGGCGTTAGTAATGATCGAATGAAGCGGTCAATCCATAGCCGTATGCTCACACAACCATTCATATCTAAAGAAATCATGATTAGTGCATCAATGACTCGATGTTTTCCATCTACGCTTCATTGCCATATCACGAATCAGCTAGTCGCTATTATTGAAAATACATCATGATCGATGTGAAAGCATGTCGGTCCAAAAGTCACAACATCATACATAATAACACCAACAAAGGATGAGTCTGAAAGATTTATGTTTGACATGATCTCAAAGTCGGCTCAAATAACTCATTAATGTGGATCACTTATAACCTCCATAGAAAGATTCATTGCGGTTGAACAATGATGGGAAATCACCAATAAGCACAATGTTTGATTAATTTGAAGTATTTAAAGTCTCTGATCAAGGCTGAAGAAACAATAGTTTGCTAGTATGCAAATTGTATTTCATGGGGTGATCTCCTTGGGGGGGAGATTGTTAGGAATTGGAAATTCTATAGTGAAGGATCGGTCACCCCTAAATGTAAACTAGCTTAAGAATGTATATACATGTTAGTATGCTATTTGTTAATTAGTTATTAGTGTAGTTTAGATTGAAAACACCGTGGAGGGAAGGGCCGGGTCTTACCCACTGCAGATGTTATGATTCACCAAGGAGGCGTCACTTTCGTATAAATAGCCCTCTTCTCACAAGGAGAGGGTTGGATGTTCATTTGAATCTAACCTTCCACCAGCTTCTCTCTAGAATATCCCACTTTCTCTCTCTAAACCATCTAAATTATACGCCTACTTGTGTTTGTGTTATGATATGATTGTGAAATCCAATATGTTACAGCTTTAATTCTTTCATTTTAAAACACAGTAACCTTTTATTAGTTTTTAAATGAACTTTGTGGGTATTCCCCCTGTAAACCCTCACGAGACTTCCTGCACCTGGTCCACTTGGGACACCAAGTGGTTTAAATATTTTGTTGCATTGCATTTAAATGCAAACTGTATCCCACGAAGTGAGTTAGTTTTTTTTCATTTTATTTTTTTTCTTTTAGAATTATGCTTGTTCTGATTGTGATTTCAGGGATTGAATTTTGTTCATGATGCTTAGCGAAGGCACGGTTCTTTCTCTGGGCCTTCTTCTTTTGAAATTCCGGGGAAAGTTCTCTAATTCTACCTTCTCTTCACCTTTATTTTAATGCCTAGTAAAGCGACTTTGTACAATTCTGGTGGGATTGGAGAATCTTGATATCTCTTGAACTTTATTTCGCCCTCATTTTTTAGTTTATTTTGGAAAATTATGCCATTTTGAAAAATTTTGACATATTTTCCGAACCTAACTAGATTAGACCTTAGCTGCTGAACATACAACCCTTGACATTACATGGGTGAGATTAGCCTTATCCGTTCCCAATATTTTACCCCAAATCCACCAAATTATGAGTGTCGGTAGCTTGTAAACTTTAGAACTTGGCCTTTGCATCATTTCGAGACCATAGGCGAGGTATGTTGAGTTAGCTTGATGTATTTGGACTTTTCAGTTTTAGAAGGCAATATTATAGGATTATACCCAAACATGACCTACCACGGTGAGTCTACCTGATTAGTACCTCAACTTTTCACCCCCCCATGTGAAAACCCCTTTTGTTGCACTCCCCTGCGCAAGATACCCTTCCGAGCCATTCCTTTCATTTTGTCAACCCAATATATTGTTTAGTTACACCACTTACACCTTAGCCTAATGTAGTCTTTATTTGTGATTGGGAAGTCATCATTTGCCTGGGTTCAAGTGGAAAGGTTTGGAAATAACGCTTTCATCGACGACATTTATGAAGATCATTGAAGACCCCCCGAATTCCCATTGTTCATCTCAAGTGGGGGGATATTATGTTATTATGTTATGTTGAAAAAAAAATAGTTGATTGAGTTATGATATTGTAAAGTGCGATATTATAAGCACTATAGTATGAGCTTTATTGATTAGTATCGAGGTGACATGTTAGTAATGACGAGTCACCCCTTAACCTTTGTCGTGTCTACCCATATTGCCTTCGAGAATTGTTTAGCCCTTAACTCTAGTGGTGGAGATTGTGTAACCGCCAAGATTATGATAGAATACATGCTACACATCATGATTGAGTGATCACCCCGAAATTGACACTTAGAGTAGTTGAGAGATTTGAGTGTTTGTTCCTCTTCAGTTCTGCTTTTTAGTTTATTCTAGCATAAGGGATTTGTAAACTCATATTTTCCGGTTTTGGGAGATATCTCTTTTAGGAATCTATCTAATAAGGTCTTACTTGAAAGTAGAGTTCAAGGTGGGATATTTGATAACATCAAATAGTCCGAATATTAAGTGTCAATTTCCGATAATGCTGTTATTTATATCATTTATATGGATTTACGCTTGTTTTCCATTGTTTTCCAATTTCGGTAAATTCACGAGCATTGAGCTAAAGAGACGCCGAAATGGAAACATTACTAAAGATTTATCACAGTATGCCTATTTTGAAGAAGTTACGCGTAAACTCATCTCTACATTACCGTAACTATTGCGTGACCCAAGTCCAACTTAACACAGAGGTTACGGCGTAACTCTTCCAAAGGTTACACGTAACTCCATTAGGGTCAAAAGAGAGGTTCACACATATCTACCAGAATCCATTGCGATCACTTTTCCACAGGACGAACTGAAGTTTATTGATACCAAGTAATCCACTTATTAGGTTTACGCCGTAAACTAGTTAGGATCTAGTGCATTTAAGATATAGAAGGTCACTAACTCCCCATTGAATACCAAGAATCCAGACCGGCCTATAAATACCCTGCAATTTTGGCATTTCAAAGCATCCCATTCCACACACAACACTATGAGAACGCGGGGAAAAGCTCAAGGCGGTCTAGGAAGCATACATGAAATTTTGTTTCCAAGGGAGAAATCACACCATTACGATAAGCTTTAGCGTTTATTATTTATTTTACTTTCAATTCATGTATTTTGTACCTTTGATTATTGAATTGATTGCATGATTAATATAGAGGCTGACTAAGCACCCTTTGGTGCTAGCCTAGTTATGATTCCTTAATTGTTTTGTTTTGCGTTTACCTTTACTTCCGTACAATTATTTCTAAGTGTATGCATGCATAGTTCTTTGGTAGTCACCCTTGGTTTGGTAGTTTTGAATGGCGATAGAGGCCAATTGCCTAGGTGATATGACCAACTCCAATTCTAGGTAAGTTTGATGAGATGGGAAGGGTAAGATATGACCAAGCGGCGACCTTTCTACCAGCGATTTGACCAACTGATCACCTATCGTTTGGATGAACTTGGGAATTGGGGGTAAAGGTCTAAGTTCCCAACCCAACTACCGCCCCACTCACTATTTAGAATCTAGCATGTAGCGGTACTTAATGACTCGGCTTAGGGGACCAGTAACAACAGGACTTATGACGGTGCGCCTGATTTCTCCTGTGGTGGCATCTTTGCATGTTTTGATGATATTCATTCCGATGTATGGACTTCACCGATTTCGAGCCTCTCGGGTTTTAAATATTATGTTTTGTTTTTGGATCACTATTCTCATTTTGTTTGGGTCTACGGATTGATAAACAAATCGATGTGTTATCAAAATTTGTTCTATTTCGCAAACACGTTCACACTCAATTTAAGTGTGAAATCAAATCGTTCTTGTGACCATGGCGGTGAATTTGATAACCGCCTATATAAGCGTTTTGCCTACAATGGCATTCGGTTTTCTTCTCATGCCCCAAGGCATCTCAACAAAATGGGAAGTCGGAGACGGATGATTCAGCACCATCAACAACCTCATTGAACCTAATTTTCGGGCCAACCCTCCACCAACCTTTTTGGGTTGAAGCGTTAAACATGGGTCAGTCCATTTAATCAACATCTTACCTTCCACGGCTATTGCCAGCGAAATCCCGTATACCATTGTTTGGCCAAAACCCGGATTATAGCCTTATACGTACATTTGGTTGCTTATGTTACCCCCACTTATATCCTAATCACAAACTTGAACCACGTGCCACACCCTCCATCTACTTGGGCAAAGCTTCAAATCATCGTGGGTATCGTTGCCTCGAATTATACACCACTAAAATAATCATTTCTCGCCATGTAACCTTTGATGAAACTGTTTTTCCATATGGCACTCCTAAACAAACATCGGCACCCAAATACAATTTCTTGGATGACTCACCCGATATAAATCCTCTATTCATTCCATCCACCCCCATTGTTCAACCCACTGTGCCTCAACCCACAAATGATCCAACAACCCTAATTCCCACTAGTCCTAATACAGCCCAACATCATGCAACCCATGACCCATCACCATCCCCATCACCACCCGCCGCCCAACAGACACCAAACACATCACCACCCGTGAACCAACACTAACATATTATCCCAGATACTCCTCAGAACCCAAACCCTGTCTCAATTCATCCCATGGTCACACGGTATCATGTCGGGACTAATCGTCCAACTGAGCATCTCAATATGCATGTGTCTTCGGTTTCTCCATTACCAAAATCTTATCGTGATGCGTTAAATGATCAAAATTGGCAAAATGCTATGCGTGATGAATTCACTGCACTTATTAAGAACGGAATTTGGACTCTTGTGCCCCGACCCACAGACACCAACATTATTCGTTGTATTTGGCTTTTCCGTCATAAGTGTTTGGCTGATGGTACACTTAGTCGCTACAAGGCTCGTCTTGTGGAAAATGGTAGTAATCAATTAGAGGGGGTTGATGTAGATGAGACCTTTAGTCTAGTGGTTAAACCGGGTACTATTCGGACTGTTCTGAGTTTAGCTACTTCTCGACATTGGCCGATTCATCAGCTTGATGTCAAGAATGCTTTCTTACATGGTGATCTATCTCAGACAGTTTATATGCATCAGCCTCCGGGGTTTCGGGATACGGTTCATCCTGATTATGTATGTTTACTCAGGCGTTCTTTGTATGGACTCAAGCAGGCCCTTAGATCTTGGTTTCAGCGCTTTGCATCTTATATCACTCGGGTCGGTTTTTCTCATAGTCGTTGTGATTCATCTTTATTCATATCTGAGAGAGGGGACGGACACTGCTTATTTGTTACTATATGTTGATGACATTGTGCTCACTGCTTCATCTGAGACTTTGTTGCAGCGGATTATTAGTTCCTTACATCAGGAGTTTGCTATGACTGATCAGGGTCCGCTTAATTACTTTCTAGGTATCTCTGTCACACGTGATTCCTCAAAGCTATTCTTATCTCATAGGAAGTATGTTGTTGAGGTTTTGGAGAGAGCACATATGGTTAATTGTAATCCCAATCGGACTCCGGTTGACACTGAGTCAAAACTTGGAGATGATGGTGATCCTGTTTCTGACCCTACTTTATATCGGAGCCTTGCGAGATCTATTCAGTATCTCACTTTTACCCGACCAGATATATCATATGTTGTACGGCAGGTTTGCCTTCATATGCATGACCCTCGCGAGCCTCATTTCTTGGCTCTCAAACGGATTTTGCGGTATGTTCGAGGTACTCTAGACTGTGAGTTACAGTTGTATGCTTCTTCCACTGCCTCTTTAGTTGCCTACTCGGATGCGGATTGGGATGGCTGTCCCACCACTAGGCGATCAACTTCAGGCTACTGTGTTTTTCTTGGTAACAATCTTCTATCTTGGTCGGCTAAGTGGCAACCAACTCTCTCTCGTTCTAGTGCAAGGAGTATCGTGGGTCGCTTATCGGGCCAAGGTTATTCTGTAAAACCTTGGATTGATTCTGAATTTACTTAGAGAGTTACACACTCCATTTGCTTCCGCCACGCTTGTCTACTGTGATAATGTTAGTGCTGCTTACTTATCTTCTAATCCGGTTCAACATCAGCGCACAAAACACATCAAAATTGATATTCACTTTGTTCGAGACTTGGTAGCCACTGGACAGGTTCGGGTTCTTCATGTTCCTTCTCGATATCAGTATGCAGACATCTTCACGAAGGGATTACCAACTGCTTTGTTTGAGGAATTCCGCTCCAGTCTGAGCGTCCGCTGTCCTCCCGCTTCGACTACGGGGGAGTGTTAGCCTATATAGTTGTGTAACGGGCTTGAGCCTGATTCTAGATTATTCACTATGTATCTATTTATACGTATGATGTAAATCAATAATGCAATCAATCAAAATCACAATTAGTTATCCCATTATGTGTTGACAATTACACCATACATTTCTCTCCCCTTTGACTTTCAACATTTCGTTTTTCAAGGTTTGATCATTTTTCTTTTATATATAGTATAGATAATACAAATAATTAATTACATTATACACTAACACCAATTTTTTCCCGGTGTGAGGGCATCCTAAAAAATTCAGAGCCTTGAGCGGAGATATGATTGAGGCCTTAAAAAATGAACGGCAACAAAAATAAACTTTGTATCATATACAAAAGGGTGTTAATACGCATATCATCTTTTTTTTATACATATACGACATTTGTGCATTACAGTGTTGTACAGTGTGGTGTATGCATCAAAAAAGAGGGTTATCAATTATGTTATTATGATATGCTATTTCTTCTTTAGTTGGGTATAGGTTAAAGTATTCATCACCTAATTCATCTTCTTCACTATCTTTCATAATTTCAATAACCATGAAATCCTCGGTCCCTAAGTCATCATCCGAATATTCGCTTACAGTAGAAGTGTTCTAAAGCATTAAATGCATTATAAAGCTAATTATCAATCAATCTATTCAATTCTCTTAGTTCACTAATTTCTCCACAAAGTCGATCACGTAATAGGTCAAATGAGGCTTAATCAAGTGGTTAGTTTTGGATATTATCATCCACCATAATGGAAAATGATATGGTTTACGAACAAAAAACACAAAGAAAAAGATAGACTACTAGAAAGCTACAATACAAAAGAGTAAATTACATGGATGGTTTGCCTAAAATTTCATCTTTCGTCCCTCAAAGTTTAAAATTGCATGGAGTATGGACAATCATTATCTATGCAAAAGAATAATACGCGTGGTCCTTTTTTTAACTGGTGTTAAGTAGATTTTGTTATCATTTACACGTTAGCCCTTTTGGCTAACAACCATTTGCATCATCTATCCTTTATAATAATGGTCGTTTATAATAAAAAGTTTTTCGTCCATTTTATGTGTTTCGTCTGTTTTATACGTTTTCATCCGTTTTTATAAGTTTTCGTCCGTTTTATAAGTTTTCATATGTTTTCGTTCGTTTTTATACGTTTTCGCCCGTTTTCGTACATTTTTGTCCGTTTTATACGTTTTCGTACGTTTTTATACATTTTCGTACTTCAATTTTGGGCTTATGTTCTAACCAATTTTTTATACGTTTTTATGCTTTCTTACGTCTTTATATATTTTTGTACGCTTTCATATTTTTTTAGTGAGTTTATCTGTTTCTATACGTTTTCGTCCGTTTTTGTGTGTTTTGTACGTTTTTATATGTTTTCGTCCGTTTTTGTATGTTTATGTACGTTTTCATCCGTTTTTGAACGTTTTTTTATACGTTTTCATCCGTTTTTATATGTTTTCGTCCGTTTTTGTATGTTTTAAGAAGTCTTTTTTTTTTACGTTTTCATCTATTTTTATATATTTTTGTACGTTTTCATCCGTTTTTGTACATTTTCATCTATTTTTATATATTTTTGTATGTTTTAAGAAGGCTTGTTTTTTACGTGTGTTTTTTTTTTTTTTTTAGGTTTTCATCTATTTTTATATATTTTTGTACGTTTTCATCCGTTTTTGTAAATTTTCATCCGTTTTTATAACGTCCAAAAACGAAAAAATAAATTTCATATAAAAAGTATAAAAACATATTAATACGTATAAAAATAGATGAAAACGTAAAAAAACTCTTAAAATCATGCAAAAACGGACGAAAATGTATAAAAGTGCAAACAAAAGTGACAAAATGTATAGAAATGGATGAAATCGTATAAAGCGTACTAAAATCGTATAAAAACATATAAAAATGGATGAAAACGTATAAAAACTTATAAAATGTAAAAGAAAGGATAAAAACCTATAATACCGTCCAAAATGAAAAAAACGTACAAAAATCGTATAAAAACGGATGAAAACGTATAAAAACTTACAAAAATCGTATAAAACATATATAAACGGATGAATTGTTTAAAAACGGATAAAAACAGATGAAAACGTATAAAGACGTAAAAAACATACTAAAACGTATTAAAAAAACCGGTTAGTACATAAACCCAAAATTTAAGTATAATAAAATGAAAAATATAAAAAAAAAAAAAAATTATTTTTTCTTAATAGTAAATTACATAAATCCTCTTTGTGGTTTGTATTTTGAGAGGGAAAACCCAAATTACAATGTTAGCCTTCGTATTAGTGCATCAATATCAAGTTAGGACCTTTTTAATGCTCGTTTGGGCTTGGGTTGAAAATTGGACAAGACCCGTAAAATTCAAAAACCACAATGACATGACACGCTTAAAAACACACAGAGACAACCCGTAAAATCTAGAAAACCACAAAGCTAACTCTTTAAATTATACAAAAATAAATTTACTTTTGACAATAAAGAAAGTTGATTCAATTCGTCACAACTTCTACACATGCTTTTATTTTGGTAATTTTCAAGTTCGCTGTTGGAAAAATGAGTTTTGCAAAGTGGTTTTTGCAAATTTTGGACATCATTTAATGTATGTATATGTTACATATATTTGTGTTGATTGGGGGGGAATTTTGTTCTCCTCAAAGAGAGCTTCGCAACAAGCTAAAGTATGTCCAAATTGGAGTAGAAATGAATAAGATATCGTGTCTCAAAGTGAGGCACAAAATATGGAAAACTAAACTATCCCACATCGCCTAGAAGAGGAAGTGGAGACTAGTTTATAAGGAAATCATAATATTGGCTATCAAATTCCTTTAGGTTGGTTATGCTCCCACCCCCACGCTAGGGGAGTGCGAAAAATGGGATTTCCGGGCTAAAATGAGTTCAAGCTTCGAACTCATGAGTCTGCTGACTATGACACTGAATGCACCAAATCTCAGCCTCACGGCCATGTATCTTTTCTTTGAGAATTTCGTTTCCTTATTTGATAATTTTCCAAAATTCTGTAAGCTATTTTAGGAATAGTTTTAGACTTTTTTGCTGAGAATTTCGTTTCCTTATTTGATAATTTTCGAATTACGTAATCTATTTTAGGAATAGATTTAAACTTTATGTCTAAGTCTTAATGATATATGCAAATCGTGTTATAGAAATAATGGATATGCATAATTTTTATTTTTACGTCATATATTCTGTCTTGGTGAAAAAGATAGGTATTGCCTATAAAATAAAAATCTTCTCATTCGCTTTGATCATCCAAAAACGCAGCTCATTACGTGCGCAGATTTCAGCCAGCCTCTTGATCGAAACACACGCTTTTCCGTGAATCTTCGTGCAAGTTTGTCGTCCGGATCTGCAGACAGTTTGAACGTTGTAGACGGAAACAGACGGCGAATGTTTTAAGGGAATCGTGTTAAACACGAGCCTCGCTCACGACCTTTTATCGCTTTATATATATCGTTATAGAGTCCGTCTTACGCTTCCCCATTCTCGTCGCTGTTTTATTATTTCGAATTTATTTCATGTTATGATAATATGATTTTCATTAATAAAGTATACACCGTTCTACGGTCTTAAAACAGATTCGGTTTAATCGAATTTAGAAAACTTTGTTATAAAATCGGATTAATAATTATGTGGATTTTATAAAGCGTTTTCTCTCGAAACCTTGTTGAGTTTCTTTGGAAGTCGGTTTCTTTTAAACAGCTTTTATACATACGCATTTGGCTTTCGGATCTATAACGTTTTTTAAGCGGTTTTATTATCGGTTTTAACAAAACCAAGATAGAGTTTTGTTAAATCGATTTACTCGATCCATCAAAACCAAGATAGAGTTTTGTTGAATCGATCCGTACAAGTAGATACCATTTAAAATCAGGTTTGTTTAATTATTTGTGTTTGAATTTTCAGATGACAAACACCACTACCCTCCTGTGATTACTCCTCGTGAACGAATGGCGCGCGCTTACTACCACGATTGCTAATCATCTTTGAGAAACCAGAGAAATTCAATGGGCGAATTTCAAGAGGTGGCACGAAGATGTTCTTCTATCTCACTACTTTGAACCTTGCGCGATTCTTAAAAGAGAACCCACCTAACGTGGAACCTCCCAGAAAGGTCAATCCTCTAATCAACGGTGTCGCTCAAGCCTTGGAAGCATGGAAACATTCGAGACTTTGCGTCACAACTATGTTCTCAATGGTTTGGTTGATTCTTTGTACAACGCGGTACTTGCAAGACCAAGACCGCCAAAGAATTATGGGAGTCATTGGAACGCAAGTACAAAACGAGATGCCGGTACAAAGAAGTTCGTGGTAGCTCGGTTTTTGGATTACAAGATGGTTGATTCAAAGAATGTGATAAGTCAGGTTCAAGATCTGCAGGTTTTGCTACACAACATTCATGAGGGAATGACTGAGTGAAACTTTTCAAGTCACGCTATTATTGAAAAGTTACCTCCAATTTGGGTAGAATTCAAGAACTACCCGAAGCATAAGCGAAAGGAGATGAGTGTTGAAGACTTGGTTGTTCGTCTTCAGTATTGAAAGAGAACAACAAGTCGGCTCTAAAAACACGATATACGCTGATTACGCAAAGGAAAATATGGTTGAGCATGTTTCGTCATCTTCAAAGTCCAATGTCAAAGCTAAAGGCAAAGGAAAAGGAAAGAATGACAAGAAGGGCAAAGGGAAGTCTGATTACCTTGCTCCTAAAGCGCAATTGTGAAACGAAGTTCCAAGGGTGTGTTTCAATTGTGACCACCAGTCACCGTCGCTAACTGTAAGATGCCGGGTGACTCCACGGGGCTAATATGGTGAATGAAGATGTGGACATGATTGCTATGGTGTCTAATGTCATTGCCATGATCTCTGAAGTTAACCTGGTAGGTTCCAACAACAGGGAATGGTGGGTGGATACTGGGGCTACCCGTCATGTGTGTGCCGATAAGAGTATGTTTCACTCTTTCGAGGCGGTTGACAGTGATGGAGAGAGTCAGACATGGGCAACTCTGCAGCACGAGATCAAGGGAAGGAGATGTAATCTTGAAGATGACATCCGAGAAAGAGCTCAAGTTGACTAATGTCTTGTATGTTCCGTAAATTGCAAGAATCTTGTGTCTGGTTGGTCGTTGAACAAGTTTGGTTTTCGTCTTGTTTTTGAGTCTGATAAGTTTGTTCTTTCTAAGAATCAAGTGTATGTTGGTAGGGGATATGCCCTGAATGGTATGTTTAAACTCAATGTAATGGTTGTTAAGAATGATATCAATAAAATGAATTCTTCTGCTTACTTGATTGAGTCTTCTAATATGTGGCATGGCCGTCTTGGACATGTAAATTTTAATTCAATGCGTCGTTTGATTAAATTTAATTGCATACCTAATTTCCATATTGACTCAAAATATAAATGTGAAACTTGTGTTGAAGCCAAACTTACAAGATCATCATTCAAATCGGTTGAACGAAAAACCGAACCACTTGATATAATACACACTGACATATGTGATTTGAAATCACTACCCACAAAAGGTGGCAATAAGTACTTTATCACGTTTATTGATGATTGTACAAAGTATTGCTATGTTTACTTACTAAAAAGTAAAGATGAAGCTATAGACAAGTTTGTAAGAAAATCAAGGTGGTCCGAAGTGATAGAGGAGGTGAATATGTGTCTCCATTCGCTGATCTATGTGCAAAACATGGAATTAGACATGATTTCACTGCTCCCTATTCACCTTAGCAGAACGGTATTGCCGAAAGGATGAACCGTACCTTGAAAGAAATGGTTAATGCCATTTTGATAAGTTCTTGTCTAAGCCAGGACATGTGGGGGGAAGCCATTTTAACGGCTACTTATCTTTTAAATAAGATACCTCGTAAGGAAAATGAAGAGACCCCTTATGAATTATGGATGGGAAGAAAGCCATCATATCGGTATTACGAGTGTAGGGTGTCTAGCAAAGGTAGCTATCTGAGACTCCTAAGGCCCAAAAGATTGGACCTAAATCTGTGGATTGTATATTCATCGGATATGCTAAGAATAGCAAGACTTATCGTTTCATTATACATGATTCAAAAAATCCAGAAATACAAAAGGGTACATTAATGGAATCAAGGAATGCTTCATTCTTTGAAACTATATTTCCTTGTTTAACTAAGGAAACTGGAAATTCATCTAGAATAGATGAAGAAGTTGTCCAAGATAAGAGACAACGAGATGATAATGATCTCCAAGATGAGAGACAAGATCAAACCGAGGAAGAAGAGGTTGAACCTAGAAGAAGCAAAAGGGCAAGAACCGAGAAATTGTTTGGACCTGATTTTGTTTCTTTTATGGTTGAAAACGAACCTACTTCATACCGAAAGGCGGTTACTTCCTCAAAAGGGCCTCAATGGAAAGAAGCCATTAAAAGTGAAATAGATTCTATTTTACAAAATCATACTTGGGAGCTCGTGGATTTACCTCATGGTTGTAAACCACTAGGCTATAAATGGATCTTCGAAGATGAAAGCCGATAGCACCATTGACAAGTACAAAGCAAGATTAGTAATCAAAGGATTTAGACAACGAGAAGGTCTTGATTACTTTGATACATATTCGCCTGCTACGAATAACCTCGATTAGGATGATATTTGCTATTGCCGCTTTAAGAAATTTGGAAGTTCACCAAATGGATGTGAAAACGACTTTTCTGAACGGAGATTTAGAAGAAGAAATTTACATGAACCAACCTGAGGGTTTCATGGCTCCTGGACAAGAGAACAAAGTTTGTAGACTTGTTAAGTCATTATATGGCTTAAAGCAAGCTCCCAAACAATGGCATCAAAAATTTGACCACGCCATGCTAGAGAGTGGATTCAAAATTAATGAATGCGACAAGTGTGTTTATGTCAAAGACACAAATAGTGGATATGTAATCTTGTGTTTATATGTTGATGATACGCTTATCGCTTAAGGCGATGACAAGATGATCAAATCTGCTAAAGACATGTTGAAATCAAAGTTTGACATGAAGGATATGGGTTTTGGCTGATGTGATCCTTGGAATAAAGATCATACGAACTCAAAATGGACTTGTGTTAAGTCAAGCACATTATGTGGACAAAATTCTTAATACTCACAATGCGGGGGATTCCGGCCTAGCTAGAACTCCAATTGACACCAGTAAGCATCTATCTAAAAATAGAGGTTTAGGTGTTGCCCAATTAGAGTATTCAAGAATTATTGGCATGTTAATATACTTAATGACCAATTCAGGCGACTTAGCATATGCTGTTAGCAGGCTAAGTGTTACGCCCCGTGAACGACACGACTAAAAATCATGAAAATTTGAACTTTTACGCGGAAACGACCCAACTTTAACGTACCTTCTGTTACTCTTTTAACAACTGACGAGAATATATTACCATTCATCCCTTGCAAGTATTTTTACATGAAACTGGACTCAAATACTTTTAAAACAACGGGTGGCACCCTAAAGTGCACTATGACTGGCCCCGTGCACTAAGGACCTAAGTGCACTATAACCCTCTTTTGCACTTAGGACCCTAAAGTGCACTAGAACCCCCTGTGCACTAAAGATACCTAAAGTGCACTATAACCCATGTTATGCACTAAGGACACCTAAAGTGCACTATTTTCTAAAATCACCCCATAACACATTTAAACATTAAATCAACACTTTAGACTTGTATTTAAACACATGTAATACATATTAACTAAAAATATACCATATACATTGTCTCCCAAAATCCTTGACCCGTTTGACCCAAAATGGATTAAAATAGACCTTGTCCCAAACACCCTTTTTTCTGCATAACCCTTTTATATACTTTTGACCCATTTTCCGAAAACCATAGTTCCCAAACTCGTAGACCACGTAAACATTCCAGATTTCTTATACACTTCATTGACCTCATTTTCATACAAAACATTTACTGCTCGACCCTTGGAGTAGTACTTTTTTACAAAGTAACGGGTTTTGTGCCCAAAACCCCGTTTTGACCCATTTCATGTCAAACGACTCTTAGCAACTCATTACCATACCAAACGCAACCAAAATCATTAGTATAACATAATAAACTTATTCCATAATTGAATGACCCGTTTACAACCCAAAATGGGTATAAATATGCTTATGCCAAACACCCCTTTAACTTTGACTATAAACACTTAAAATACACTTTGACCCAAACGGTTGTACACCGATTCAAAAAGACAATGATAACATACAAATTGATACTTAACGACACATTTACAAACCATTTTAGACTTGGAATACAATATTGACTTGAGCTCGGTATCTACCTAGCTCCTATTATCACATATTACCATCTTCAATAATCATTCCATGAACCACACCCAATCCAAGCCATATCGCTTCAAGCACATGAACCTACAATAACATTAACAACTATAACATGTAGTTTATAACGCTTAGTAAGTAATCGGATATGACATGGCAATGCTTCTATCATCATACAATTCACGTAAGCATTGCTAGCACACAAACCATAGCACACATAGTACATACGGCAATAACACATACCTTAACACATCTTTAGGCAATTAACTCTATAACCATCATCAATTCTCATAATAATCCATTAGCTTAACTATAACCAATCTTTGCTATAACAATCATAAACACATCATACAATAATTTCCACATTAAGCATGTAGTAACCGGATTACTTACCTTAGCAATCCGTGCTAAGCCATACACAATTTTTCATCATCTTCATCAATATTCAATAGTGCCCAACATCATCCATAGCTAACATCCTTAAACATAATAACCAAGGTATACTTAAAACATCATTAATTAACTATAGCCATGGTTTACACAACCATTTAGCTTACATGAACATCTCGAATCATCATCACATAATCATATATTGATTGTGTGATGATCCTCCCATAAATTATCCAACTTTTACCCACAATAAGACACTTCTACGATTACTATAACTCTTTTAAATCAAACTTTATGATCATAACATGATCATATCCAATTTACCCATTTACTTCAATTTAATGAAAGGGGTTTCACCCAATTACACTATAACACCTTAATTAGTGTTTAAAACCACAATTACCCAAAACCCCTAACTTGGGTACATGAACCCTAACTCACCAATTCACAATTAACACATCAATAAGAATAATTTACCTTATAGTATCCTTTTTTTATGGCTTCACACTAGGGTAACCATCTTTAATTCACCATCAATTGGTCTCCAAGACCAACCTTCTTTTCCCTCCACCATTACATATTACGACATACACACCTCTCACACTTATTTCTAGAAATTAAATGAAGAATGAGGAAGTGTCTAGAGATAAGTAGGTGGCATCTTTGGCCACTTGACACCAATGGTCCTTCAAGTCCCATTCTTTATAATTTGGCCACACTACACTTCTATAACAAGTTATAATATGGCAACTTAGGTCCCCCAATTTTCTATAACTATAATACAACATTTATAACTTACTAGATTGACTATCGGGTTGACTAGTCAATCCTCCATGTCCTTAGACCATATTCATCTAGGGTAGGGCCTATTTGTATTTCGGGATCTGGTGTAACAATTCTACTCCCTTATTTAGATTTAGGTCGCCCCGAAATCTCGTCTATTACCATCTATTACTTAATTCATATTTCATCATGTCACATAAACAATCATTTATCAATTTATTGCGAAGATTTCCTTAACCTTGCAATTTAAGGCCCACAATAACATAATCAACTCTACTAAAGTATTCTATGATTCGATTTAAGCTCTATAACATACATATTTTATGTCATTCGAGACATAATTTATTCCAACCCGACATTCCAATTAATCAACTCCTTTACTATTACTATACATACTTGGTCATTTTCATATTGTTTTGACTTTGCATAAGTCAAATTCAATCAACACTCTCGTATTTTATCAAAGAGATTATTATAATTTCAATAACAATATTACTATAGCTAAAGCTATTACTATAACGTATTGTTATCACTATAATATTCTTATAAATTTCACAATTTCCATAACCATTATGGTCTTTTTCATATTATCACATGCCCCCAAGGCATACTATAATTCATTTTAGCTTTTCAATTTCTTGCAATTTATGATCTCCACGATCATTTCCATAACATATCGCAAACATCATCTACGATTTCATTTACTTATGCTTTAGTTTTCTATAACTTAAGTTTACACAACGACCTTACCTAGGGTCCGCCACTAGTCTCCCATTTCACCTATCATAGTTCTTATGACGTCTAATTAGTTTTAGACTTTCATTTTCAAATTTATTAACCCTTTCTCATGCCATGTCGAGAACACATAAGCCCACTCATTTATATTTCCTCATTTACATGGAAAGGCGCCCCGGTCTATGTAAATCAAGAAACATAAACTCATTGTTTGGAGATTCACAATTTCTTTAATTAAATGAAAAGGCGTCCCAAATCCATTTAATCAAGGAAATTATAAATGCCCCACTTATACACTTTTGACATAACATTCACACCTATTCGTTACACATTTTAACTTATGTTTCTCTTTCTCATTTCACATTCATTGTTTGTAAATTAAATATTTCGCTTTCAACTTTTCTCTTTTCTAGCTTGGATCCATCTCACCTTATCATTTCAAGCTTGGTCATCCCGGACGATACTATCATTAATTTGGTCATCCCGAAGGATACCATCATTAACATCATTAGCATTCATTGTTTGTAAATTAAATATTTCGCTTTCAACTTTTCTCTTTTCTAGCTTGGATCCATCTCACCTTATCATTTCAAGCTTGGTCATCCCGGACGATACTATCATTAATTTGGTCATCCCGAAGGATACCATCATTAACATCATTAGCTTGGTCATCCCGAAGGACACCATCATTAACTTGGTCATCCTGAAGGATACCATTATTAACATCATTAGCTTGGTCATCCCGAAGGATACCATCATTAACATCATTAGCTTGGTCATCCCGAAGGATACCATCATTAACTTGGTCATCCTGAAGGATACCATTATTAACATCATTAGCTTGGTCATCCCGAAGGATACCATTATTAACATCATTAATTTGGTCATCCCGAAGGATACCATCATTAACATCATTAGCTCGGCCAACCCGAAGGATGCCATCATTAACTAATTGGTTACGTGATAGCCATCTTTAACCTTTCACATTTAACTTGGATCCAAGCCATTAATATTTTAATGCATACATTATTCCATTCATGCGATTTAGCTAGAACAAGCATCATAGAGTATATGAAACCTGCTTATCATACTTACACATGTACTATATGTTTACATTCATCATTACAACTTACATTCTTTAACGTACGTTAACCCTTTCCACATCTTTACTCTTCCCTCTTTTAGGTTATTCAATTTTTTTCTACATCTAACCTTTCATAGGTTAGTTCGATAACACCTTCATTAACTTGCATTTATCTTTTATATATACTTTATACATTAACACGATCTCTTCGTGTTTAGTAAGGCAACATATGCTTACATTCTTAACTCATCTCTTTTAGTTTTTAGCACATTAGCTATACCCCTTTCATCTCATCATTACTTGTCATCGTTTCTTTAATCCCATTCTTTACTTTTTTAAATAGATGCTTAATAATTAGTGTGGCAATTCTCATTTTACCTTCACACATTATAATTTAGCACACTCATCATTACTACATTTCATAATTTAAGCGTCAAATACTTTAATTCACTATTATCCCACCTCTAATACCACTTACCATTTTAATCACATTCCATTACCACCGCTCTTAAAACATGTTCTTATAATCACAAAGCGACACTGCACACTAACCAAGTTGCACGACAATTATCATTTAATCATTTCAAGTCCTCCACGGACTTATATCACATACATGCTAACATTATAAATTACATTCATCATTATCTACTTAGGTTCATATAACCTATCTCATAATTTGCTTCAATACTTAAACATTTACTTCTACACATTACTACTCTAATGGTTAACACATCTAATAGTGGTTTAAGTGTAGGAAACCTAAAGTAGAAACCTAATTCACTTAAACCAAGCTCGATGCCAATTTGTTATGCCCCGTGAACGACACGACTAAAAATCATGAAAATTTGAACTTTTACGCGGAAACGACCCAACTTTAACGTACCTTACTTTACTCTTTTAACAACTGACGAGAATATATTACCATTCATCCCTTGCAAGTATTTTTACATGAAACTGGACTCAAATACTTTTAAAACGACGGGTGGCACCCTAAAGTGCACTATGACTCACCTGTCGTGCACTAAGGACCCCTAAAGTGCACTATAACCCCTCTTTTGCACTTAGGACCCCTAAAGTGCACTAGAACCCCTCTTGTGCACTAAAGATACCTAAAGTGCACTATAACCCATGTTATGCACTAAGGACACCTAAAGTGCACTATTTTCTCAAATCACCCCATAACACATTTAAACATTAAATCAACACTTTAGACTTGTATTTAAACACATGTAATACATATTAACTAAAAATATACCATATACACTGTTTCCCAAAATCCTTTACCCGTTTGACCCAAAATAGATTAAAATAGACCTTGTCCCAAACACCCCTTTTTCTGCATAACCTTTTTATATACTTTTGACCCATTTTCCGGAAACCATAGTTCCCAAACTCGTTAGACCACGAAACATTCCAGATTTCTTATACACTTCATTGACCTCATTTTCATACAAAAACATTTACTGTTCGACCCTTGGAGTAGTACTTTACAAAGTAAGCGGTTTTGTGCCCAAAACTCGTTTTGACCCATTTCATGTCAAACGACTCTTAGCAACTCATTACCATACCAAACTCAACCAAAATCATTAGTATAACATAATAAACTTATTCCATAATTGAATGACCCGTTTACAACCCAAAATGGGTATAAATATGCTTATGCCAAACACCCCTTTAACTTTGACTATAAACACTTAAAATACACTTTGACCAAACGGTTGGCCACCGATTCAAAAAGACAATGATAACATACAAATTGATACTTAACGACACATTTACAAACCATTTTAGACTTCCGGGGGTACAATATTGACTTGAGCTCGGTATCTACCTAGCTCCTATTATCACATATTACCATCTTCAATAATCATTCCATGAACCACACCCAATCCAAGCCATATCGCTTCAAGCACATGAACCTACAATAAAATTAACAACTATAACATGTAAGCGATAACGCTTAGTAAGTAATCGGCTATGACATGGCAATGCTTCTATCATCATACAATTCACGTAAGCATTGCTAGCACACAAACCATAGCACACATAGTACATACGGCAATAACACATACCTTAACACATCTTTAGGCAATTAACTCTATAACCATCATCAATTCTCATAATAATCCATTAGCTTAACTATAACCAATCTTTGCTATAACAATCATAAACACATCATACAATAATTCCCATATTAAGCATGTAGTAACCGGATTACTTACCTTAGCAATCCGTGCTAAGCCATACACAATTTTTCATCATCTTCATCAATATTCAATAGTGCCCAACATCATCCATAGCTAACATTCTTAAACATAATAACCAAGGTATACTTAAAACATCATTAATTAACTATAGCCATGGTTTACACAACCATTTAGCTTACATGAACATCCTCAAATCATCACATAATCATATATTGATTATGTGATGATCCTCCCATAAATTATCCAACTTTTACCCACAATAAGACACTTCTACGATTACTATAACTCTTTTAAATCAAACTTTATGATCATAACATGATCATATCCAATTTACCCATTTACTTCAATTTAATGAAAGGGGTTTCACCCAATTACACTATAACACCTTAATTAGTGTTTAAAACCACAATTACCCAAAACCCCTAACTTGGGTACATGAACCCTAACTCACCAATTCACAATTAACACATCAATAAGAATAATTTACCTTATAGTATCCTTTTTTTATGGCTTCACACTAGGGTAACCATCTTTAATTCACCATCAATTGGTCTCCAAGACCAACCTTCTCTTTTCCCTCCAATTACATATTACAACATACACACCTCTCACACTTATTTCTAGAAATTAAATGAAGAATGAGGAAGTGTCTAGAGATAAGTAGGTGGCATCTTTGGCCACTTGACACCAATGGTCCTTCAAGTCCCATTCTTTATAATTTGGCCACACTACACTTCTATAACAAGTTATAATATGGCAACTTAGGTCCCCCAATTTTCTATAACTATAATACAACATTTATAACTTACTAGATTGACTATCGGGTTGACTAGTCAATCCCGTCATGTCCTTAGACCATATTCATCTAGGGTAGGGCCTATTTGTATTTCGGGATACGGGTGTAACAATTCTACTCCCCTTATTTAGATTTCGTCCACGAAATCTCTCGTCTATTACCATCTATTACTTAATTCATATTTCATCATGTCACATAAACAATCATTTATCAATTTATTGCGAAGATTTCCTTAACCTTGCAATTTAAGGCCCACAATAACATAATCAACTCTACTAAAGTATTCTATGATTCGATTTAAGCTCTATAACATACATATTTTATGTCATTCGAGACATAATTTATTCCAACCCGACATTCCAATTAATCAACTCCTTTACTATTACTATACATACTTGGTCATTTTCATATTGTTTTGACTTTGCATAAGTCAAATTCAATCAACACTCTCGTATTTTATCAAAGATATTATTATAATTTCAATAACAATATTACTATAACGCAAAGCTATTACTATAACGTATTGTTATCACTATAATATTCTTATAAATTTCACAATTTCCATAACCATTATGGTCTTTTTCATATTATCACATGCCCCCAAGGCATACTATAATTCATTTTAGCTTTTCAATTTCTTGCAATTTATGATCTCCACGATCATTTCCATAACATATCGCAGCATCATCTACAATTTCATTTACTTATGCTTTAGTTTTCTATAACTTAAGTTTACACAACGACCCTTACCTAGGGTCCGACACGAGTCTCCCATTTCACCTATCATAGTTCTTATGACGTCTAATTAGTTTTAGACTTTCATTTTCAAATTTATTAACCCTTTCTCATGCCATGCCGAGAACACATAAGCCCACTCATTTATATTTCCTCATTTACATGGAAAGGCGTCCCAGTCTATGTAAATCAAGAAACATAAACTCATGGTTTGGAGATTCACAATTTCTTTAATTAAATGAAAAGGCGTCCCAAATCCATTTAATCAAGGAAATTATAAATCGTCCTACTTATACACTTTTGACATAACATTCACACCTATTCGTTACACATTTTAACTTATGTTTCTCTTTCTCATTTCACATTCATTGTTTGTAAATTAAATATTTCGCTTTCAACTTTTCTCTTTTCTAGCTTGGATCCATCTCACCTTATCATTTCAAGCTTGGTCATCCCGGACGATACTATCATTAATTTGGTCATCCCGAAGGATACCATCATTAACATCATTAGCTTGGTCATCCCGAAGGACACCATCATTAACTTGGTCATCCTGAAGGATACCATTATTAACATCATTAGCTTGGTCATCCCGAAGGATACCATCATTAACATCATTAGCTTGGTCATCCCGAAGGATACCATCATTAACTTGGTCATCACTGAAGGATACCATTATTAACATCATTAGCTTGGTCATCCCGAAGGATACCATTATTAACATCATTAATTTGGTCATCCCGAAGGATACCATCATTAACATCATTAGCTCGGCCAACCCGAAGGATGCCATCATTAACTAATTGGTTACGTGATAGCCATCTTTAACCTTTCACATTTAACTTGGATCCAAGCCATTAATATTTTAATGCATACATTATTCCATTCATGCGATTTAGCTAGAACAAGCATCATAGAGTATATGAAACCTGCTTATCATACTTACACATGTACTATATGTTTACATTCATCATTACAACTTACATTCTTTAACGCGACGTTAACCCTTTCCACATCTTTACTCTTCCCTCTTTTAGGTTATTCAATTTTTTTCTACATCTAACCTTTCATAGGTTAGTTCGATAACACCTTCATTAACTTGCATTTATCTTTTATATATACTTTATACATTAACACGATCTCTTCATGTTTAGTAAGGCAACATATGCTTACATTCTTAACTCATCTCTTTTAGTTTTTAGCACATTAGCTATACCCCTTTCATCTCATCATTACTTGTCATCGTTTCTTTAATCCCATTCTTTACTTTTCGTATTAATAGATGCTTAATAATCAGTGTGGCAATTCTCATTTTACCTTCACACATTATAATTTAGCACACTCATCATTACTACATTTCATAATTTAAGCGTCAAATACTTTAATTCACTATTATCCCACCTCTAATACCACTTACCATTTTAATCACATTCCATTACCACCGCTCTTAAAACATGTTCTTATAATCACAAAGCGATTACCGACACTAACCAAGTTGCACGACAATTATCATTTAATCATTTCAAGTCCTCCACGGACTTATATCACATACATGCTAACATTATAAATTACATTCATCATTATCTACTTAGGTTCATATAACCTATCTCATAATTTGCTTCAATACTTAAACATTTACTTCTACACATTACTACTCTAATGGTTAACACATCTAATAGTGGTTTAAGTGTAGGAAACCTAAAGTAGAAACCTAATTCACTTAAACGAAGCTCGATACCAATTTGTTATGCCCGTGAAGCACACGACTAAAAATCATGAAAATTTGAACTTTTACTGAAACCTTTTAACTTTAACGTACTTCTTTACTCTTTAACAATGGCGAGAATATATTACCATTCAGCCCTTGCAAGTATTTTTACATGAAAGCTGGAATCAAATACTTTTAAAAGCGACGGGTGGCACCCTAAAGTGCACTATGACTCACATCATGTACTAAGGACCCTAAAGTGCACTATAACCCCTCTTTTGCACTTAGGACCCCTAAAGTGCACTAGAACCCCTCTTGTGCACTAAAGATACCTAAAGTGCACTATAACCCATGTTATGCACTAAGGACACCTAAAGTGCACTATTTTCTCAAATCACCCATAACACATTTAAACATTAAATCAACACTTTAGACTTGTATTTAAACACATGTAATACATATTAACTAAAAATATACCATATACATTGTTTCCCAAAATCCTTTACCCGTTTGACCCAAAATAGATTAAAATAGACCTTGTCCCAAACACCCCTTTTTCTGCATAACCTTTTTATATACTTTTGACCCATTTTCCGGAAACCATAGTTCCCAAACTCGTTAGACCACGAAACATTCCAGATTTCTTATACACTTCATTGACCTCATTTTCATACAAAAACATTTATTGTTCGACCTTGAGTAGTACTTTTACAAAGTAACGGGTTTTGAGCCCAAAACCCGTTTTGACCCATTTCATGTCAAACGACTCTTAGCAACTCATTACCATACCAAACTCAACCAAAATCATTAGTATAACATAATAAACTTATTCCATAATTGAATGACCCGTTTACAACCCAAAATGGGTATAAATATGCTTATGCCAAACACCCCTTTAACTTTGACTATAAACACTTAAAATACACTTTGACCCAACGGTTGTACCACCGATTCAAAAAGACAATGATAACATACAAATTGATACTTAACGACACATTTACAAACCATTTTAGACTTCCGGGGGTACAATATTGACTTGAGCTCGGTATCTACCTAGCTCCTATTATCACATATTACCATCTTCAATAATCATTCCATGAACCACACCCATATAAGCCATATCGCTTCAAGCACATGAACCTACAATAACATTAACAACTATAACATGTAGGCGATAACGCTTAGTAAGTAATCGGCTATGACATGGCAATGCTTCTATCATCATACAATTCACGTAAGCATTGCTAGCACACAAACCATAGCACACATAGTACATCGGCAATGCAATAACACATACCTTAACACATCTTTAGGCAATTAACTCTATAACCATCATCAATTCTCATAATAATCCATTAGCTTAACTATAACCAATCTTTGCTATAACAATCATAAACACATCATACAATAATTCCCATATTAAGCATGTAGTAACCGGATTACTTACCTTAGCAATCCGTGCTAAGCCATACACAATTTTTCATCATCTTCATCAATATTCAATAGTGCCCAACATCATCCATAGCTAACATTCTTAAACATAATAACCAAGGTATACTTAAAACATCATTAATTAACTATAGCCATGGTTTACACAACCATTTAGCTTACATGAACATCCTCAAATCATCACATAATCATATATTGATTATGTGATGATCCTACCATAAATTATCCAACTTTTACCCACAATAAGACATTTCTACGATTACTATAACTCTTTTAAATCAAACTTTATGATCATAACATGATCATATCCAATTTACCCATTTACTTCAATTTAATGAAAGGGGTTTCACCCAATTACACTATAACACCTTAATTAGTGTTTAAAACCACAATTACCCAAAACCCCTAACTTGGGTACATGAACCCTAACTCACCAATTCACAATTAACACATCAATAAGAATAATTTACCTTATAGTATCCTTTTTTTATGGCTTCACACTAGGGTAACCATCTTTAATTCACCATCAATTGGTCTCCAAGACCAACCTTCTCTTTTCCCTCCAATTACATATTACGACATACACACCTCTCACACTTATTTCTAGAAATTAAATGAAGAATGAGGAAGTGTCTAGAGATAAGTAGGT
Organism: Chrysanthemum makinoi; assembly: GCA_910596185.1. Lineage (NCBI taxonomy): Eukaryota > Viridiplantae > Streptophyta > Magnoliopsida > Asterales > Asteraceae > Chrysanthemum > Chrysanthemum makinoi. The sequence continues at coordinate 134,442,296 of OU343224.1, read as the reverse complement.
GGCATCTTTGGCCACTTGACACCAATGGTCCTTCAAGTCCCATTCTTTATAATTTGGCCACACTACACTTCTATAACAAGTTATAATATGGCAACTTAGGTCCCCTAATTTTCTATAACTATAATACAACATTTATAACTTACTAGATTGACTATCGGGTTGACTAGTCAATCCCGTACATGTCCTTAGACCATATACATCTAGGGTAGGGCCTATTTGTATTTCGGGATACGGGTGTAACACTAAGTAGGTATACTAGTAACCCAAGCTATGCACAATGGGCTATGACTAGGTACTTCACTATTTGAGATACAAATGATTATGGGTTGCATTATGATAGATATCCCGCCGTTATCGAAGGATACTGATGATGCAAATTGGATATCTGATATAAAGGATTCTAGATCGACTAGTGGATATGTGTTTACACTAGGAGGAGCGGCTATATCTTGGAAGTCTTCCAAGGAAAAATGTTATAGCTAAGTCCACGATGGAATCAGAATTTATTGCGTTAGATAAATGCGGACAAGAGGCGGAATGGCTACGTCAATTCGTAGAGGACATACCAAGGTGGCCTAAACCGATAACGGCCATTAGTATACATTGTGATAGTCAATCGGCAATTGGCAGAGCTCATAGCATAATGTATAATGGAAAGTCCAGACATATCCGTCGTCGACATAATTCAATACGACAACTACTCTCAACATGAGTTATCTCAATTGACTATGTGAAGTCAAAGGATAACATCGCTGGATCCGCTACGAAGGCTTAAGAGAGAGTTAGTAAGTAAGTCGTCTAGAGGAATGAGACTAAAGCCCTTGAAGGAATGAGTTTCTATGAAGGAAAACCTAACCTAGTTGTTGGAGATCCCAAGATCGGGTTCAATAGGACAACCTAATCATAGAAATGTAGGGGAAGTCACGTCAATGAGTTACTAAATATTGTAACTTTCCTAGTCCATTCCTATAACAAATGTGACTTGTTGAGAGGTTAAACATATGGCTTTAATGATTCGGGATGAAATCATAAAGCATAATGATTCAAGATGAAATCACAAAACATATGTTTTAATGATTCAAGATGAAATCACCTTTGTGAGAAGTGGGGTCGCGAGAGGGAAATGTGGGGGAGCAATTCCTAAGAGCTCTTGCAGAACCAGGCTAGTGTTCATGACCATAACGAACACGACTATGAGGACTTGACATTGTCAGACTCTGTGTGAAGTGTAATGTCGCTCACGTAAATGGATGATGAGTTCAAGAACATCGTGTCTACTCAGATCTAGGAGACTAAGTGCATCTCACAAGGGAAGGTTCAAAGGGTTACATCTACCTATCCTATACAAGACTTAACCGCATAAATTTCACCGAAACTTTCGTGTGTTTTCAACCGATCTCCATTCATGTGGGGGATTGTTGGAAAAATGAGTTTTGCAAAGTGGTTTTTGCAAATTTTGGACATCATTTAATGTATGTATATGTTACATATATTTGTGTTGATTGGGGGCATTTTGTTCTCCTCAAAGAGAGCTTCACAACGAGCTAAAGTATGTCCAAATTGGAGTAGAAATGAATGAGATATCGTGTCTCAAAGTGAGGCACAAAACCTGGAAAACTAAACTATCCCACATCGCCTAGAAGAGGAAGTGGAGACTAGTTTATAAGGAAATCATAATATTGGCTATCAAATTCCTTTAGGTTGGTTATGCTCCCCACCTCCTACTGGCGCTTGGTGGGGGGGGGGTGCGAAAAAATGGGATTTCCGGGCTAAAATGAGTTCAAGCTTCGAACTCATGCGAGCTCAAGCGACCATTGACACGAATGCAGCTCTGAAATCTCGCCTACGCGGGTATCTTTTTGCTGAGAATTTCGTTTCCTTATTTGATAATTTTCCAAAATTCTGTAAGCTATTTTAGGAATAGTTTTAGACTTTTTTGCTGAGAATTTCGTTTCCTTATTTGATAATTTTCCGGAATTCTGTAATCTATTTTAGGAATAGATTTAAACTTTATGTCTAAGTCTTAACAGATATATGCAAATCGTGTTATAGAAATAACAGATATGCATAATTTTTATTTTTCTGTCATATATTATGTCTTGGTGAAAAAGATAGGTATTGCTTATAAAATAAAAATCTTCTCATTCAGTTTGATCATCCAAAAACGCCTCATTACGTGCGATTTCCGCCTTCTTGATCGAAACACAAAGCTTTTCCGTGAATTTTCGTGCAAGTTTGTCGTCCGACCGTGCGCGTTGAACGTTGACCCGAGAAACAGACGACGAATCTGTTTTAAGGGAATCGTGTTAAACACGAGCCTCGTTCACGACCTTTTACTGCTTTCTTTAATATATATCGTTAAAGAGTCTATCGTTATAGAGTCTGTCTTCTGCTTCTTCCCCATTCTGTCTGCTGTTTTATTATTTCTGTTAATTTATTTACTGTTATGATAATCTGATTTTCATTAATAAAGTATACACCGTTTCCCACATTCGCTTTGTTCACGAAATTACGGAGAGATATAAAAAAATAACATTTGAGCGAAAAGAATGACAAAGATCATTAAATGATTAAAACAAAGTATTTAGGCAGCGGAAAGCAACGATTTGGTTTTCAGTGTTGTCTTTAGGCTTTTTTAGTTGGTTCTATGAAATTAAAGAAAGGTCCTGCCATATGACCCTTATAAATTATTAGAGTACCAAAGAACTTATTTAGAGACATGTTTTTCCACCTAATGACTCATTTAATAGAGATGTAGAATCAGACTATTTATATTTCATTACATATCATTTCTCAAGAAAACTAGTAGTTTGGGGCTGCAGTATCCACCTTGCCCACGCCAAGGCCAAGGTCATGTCAGGGCCGGCTATGGGCACATGAAATACTCGTTCAGGGCATCAAAGCGATGGGGCATCAAGCTTTTGGTCATGTTATTTGGGTTTATGTAAAACAGAAAAAACAAATGTGAGTTTTTAAAAGTATTACTAGCTTGGTTTAATTGTGCCTTTAGTTTTATTAAACAAATAAAATAAGAAAGATTAAAAAAAAAGAAAAAAAAAAAAATTGAGTCAAAATATTGCCTAACATGGACGCCGGAAGTTTAGAGGAAGAAAAAGCTTGGTCGACTGTTTGTATTTTTTTTATGGGTCCATGTGTTTATTAATTGGTCTTTTTCCATTAAACATCTCCAACTTTATACTAAATTTGCATTTAAGACCTTTTAGTTTATATTTCTTTTATTTTTTACTTATCTTGTAATTTGATAACATAATAATAACTAATCTATTAATATTATCTTTTAGACTATAGTTGTTCAAATCTGGATCTTGAAATTAAGATCTTACGATTTTACGATATTACAAAGCAAAAATGATTCAAGTTCTATGCAGATTTTTAGCAAACTTAAGATCTTATAAGACCCTGATTTTTATAATAAATTCTCTAAATCTAATCCGATTTGATTCTCGAACCCTAAACTAAAAAACTACAAATTATTAATTATGTTTTTTATAGAAAAAAAACAACATGTGAATTTTCTTAAACATTCTATATTCAAAATTTATGACAACATTTTCATAAAATATTCATATAATTTTGTTTATGATATATAATAATTTGTATATTTAAATAATAATGTAACTATTAAGAAAAGTCATCATGGTAGGATCTTAGGACATCGATCTAATCTTACGATTTCGATCTTGTAACAACGAAAATGATATTGAGTAAGATTCCAATTTTAAATACCTTGTTTTAGACTATTTTTACTTTGTAAAATTTGCACCACAAAACATATAATGTATTTACCCTTAATACGATAGCAATGTATTTACGTATGAAAGATTTTATTTATTTTTTCAAATTTATGACCGGTGAGAAATACTGTATATAGATATTATACTATATACTAATAGCCGTTTTGGGTCAAATAATAATATGTTGCTGTCAAACTCTCATTGGTTCTTACATGTCTATACAAATTTATACTACCAAAAAAATGGCCAACTGCTACAGAGTGTGTTGGCATTCTATTGTTCATGTTCCAAAAATGTACACCAAATGTACATACGTATGACTTATACCTCTCATATCTTCCACCGACACACAGCCTCCTTTCTCAACACTTCCAGAAAAATCTCAACTCTAAAGCATCCTATAAACTTCTTCTGAAGACTAGCTTCGCTGAATATCCGAACCAAAAAAGGAAAAGAAATCAAACAACCTGTTTTTTCTCTTCTTGGGTTCGTTCTACAACAAAAAAACCTTTTTAAGATTAAACACGTTTTCTTCATAGATCGATCTATTTTGAAGCTTAAACAAGAAGATCACATATACGAACAAGGAACCCACATACAGAACTAAAAAAATTGAGATTCGATTTAAAATGTCGAAGAAGAACTACAGGTATGTGCTTCTATTAGTTTTGATTTTTTTTATGATTTTGGAGGAAAATTGATTGCTATTATGTAAATTTTATTTTTTCAGGAAGTTCTTACATCTAAGTTCGTATGAAGCTTTTTTTACATCTATGTCATTATCAGAGTGAAGGTGAGATTTTTGTAAACTTTATTGTTCAGAATCTGAATTTGTTTTGATGGTGGTATAGGGTGCCTTAGAAGTTTTATAGCAGACTATGTGGTTCCATTGATGGTTGATGCATTGTATTACTATTAATGTTTGTTTACGAGTGTGGCTGGTATAGCCGCGATAAAGTAGTCGGGTGTAGACGGGGAGAAAAAAAAATTTGTACTTGATTTATTGGGAATGACTCTTGAAGATCTGCTGAGATTTTCCTCGATGTGTATGAGCTTATTTGCTTTTTTTAATATGAAATAAGCCCATAAGCCGACAAGTTAAGCTAACCCAAACACCCCCTTTTCATGGGTTAAAACTGAAGAATAAGTTGAAAATGGCTTTTGACATAACCTTTTATTTTGATATCAGGTCTACTTGAGTTTTTAGTGGGGTTTAAGTGTGCTATAGGCGATTTAGCTTGCTTAATGTTTAATTTATTTCTTATAAGTTTCAGGTTTGCAAGTTGTGTTCAAGAAATTGCGCCGGGGTTTTCCTTTCGTAGGTTTGTCTTTGTCTACAATTGTTGTTTCTTTACTAACAGGTTTTATTGGGTTAAATTAAGCTGTAAAAATGTGTTCTTTATGTATAGGATGTTTGATTTACGCGCTTATAAGTAAAAAATCGTCATAGAGATTAGTAGTTTAGGAATTAGTGTTTGGATTTGCTTATTATGTGCAAGAATGTGATGAGTAGATATAGAAGGCAGGAAGCAGTGACACAAGCCTAATAAGCAGTTTGGCCCAAATTAAGTAGAAATAATAAGCAATTCTGAACACCCTCTTAACGCGAATGTTGTCAATAAATGGCCATATGTAGAAGTGGGGCATGTAGAATTGGTCTTCAATCCAGAGACCTATAAGGTCAGTTCATCCCAAAAATGGAAACTTATTGGTTTTCAACGCCTGCATATGTGATTTCTTTCCCCAAAGTTTTTTGGCGACGAGTTTCTTTGAGATTGAATGCATCAGTACCATAATAAAACTTAGGGATCCCAAACATGTTATCATACATTCATATTTATTCGAATTTGCACTGACTTTAGCATACGAAAAAAAGTTCATGAACGGTTTAGAAAGCTACGTCACGTACAAAACAACTGCACCAAGGGATTATTAAAAGGAATTAAATTTCAATTTGATGTAAAAACTGCAACTCTGGTAGGAATGCTGACCTATTATGATGTGTAATCTGCTGAAGTATAACACCCTCGCTTTTGCATGGACTTTAGGATACGAACAAAAGTTCATGAAGTAACACTATAGATATTCAATGCCTAACACTGAATGTTGTGAACATGACTTTGCAATATGGATATTGATTATTCACCAACAAGTCGTGAATTTGTAACTGGATCTTATGGAAAACAATAAATTTCTTAAATTTATTTTTGCATTCACTTCGGTAATGAAAGCATCCTTCTCAAATTTTATAGAACTTTTGCAGGTGCGGATATTTCGGTATAATAGTGGACATAGCAGGGAAATCTTTGACACTAAGAGAATGCAAAGGTTTGCTTAGTTTAAGTTTTTGCACAAGTGTACACTGTAATATGTCTGTCGCATACTGTATTTCTTAACAACCTTATCCATGTATTATGTTCTACACTAATTATGACATTGATGATCGACAAATGTAGGGTGTTCTGTGTTAGAGCCCACACGATCTTATGCAAGTGGATCTTTGAATTTCAAGAAGTCGAAGCTATACCAGAAGAGGAAGATTCCGGGGAAGCTTTGAAACAGTGTGAGCCAGTTGAGATTAAACCAAAGGCACCAAGTGGAACCAAAGTAAGCATAAATTCAACCTTTAAATAAGCAAGCCCAAACACCCTATAAAGATGCATAAAGTAAGTGCAGTTCTTATATTCTTAGTTTCTCAGAAAATAGTGACATGATGAACTACTGTTAAACGGGTCATTTGGAAATATAGACCATGTATATATAAAATCATTCATATATAAGGTATTTAGTGGAAGCTCCAAAATGGCCAAAATGTAATACCATCGTTTCTGATTTGTACCATGATATATCCATGATCAACTTTTCTTTTAAGTTATTTGAATAACCTGAACCCATATCAGTTCATTAAAATGTGTATATTTGCATTTCTCAGGTTCCGACTACTGTAATTGATTTAGAGAGTTGATGATCATGATACATTGATGACTTAAAGAGCTTAGGAGGGTAACATTAATGCTGACAGGACTGATCCCAGACAGAAGATGAAGCCAACGCGAAATAAACTAACACATAGTGATCATCAATGTCCAGTTCACCAGATATGGAGCATTCAGTGAAGGTCGTTGGATACACTACTCGAGACCCTTCCTGTGCACTCTTTCCATTAAACTTCTCGCAGCGGTATGTTGTGTTCAATCAGTAGGAAGGTATGTTATTTATGGATTCCACTGCATGAAAATCTGAGGGTGGATCAGCAGTTAATTAAGGAAAAGTGTGAATCAAGAAAGAGCGTGAAAAGGTGCTTGATACATTTAAACATGCCTAATTATGTCGATGGATAGGTCAAAAAGATGATGAACAATATTAAGCATGAAGTACCTCTACACAAGTACCAAGCCATGATGGATCATCAGGTAACCATTTAACAATTCATTACTATCATCATGATAAATGCAAGTTGTCATCTTTAAATATCGAACATACAAGCGTGTATTGGAATTAAACGAATGTTTGTTTTACAAGCTACTCACTGAGAAGTTACATTTTGGTAGCTGCTTTACATAGGCCAGAAACGAGAACCTCCAAATTTATCTTACAAATGGATCAAATGTTTAGATTAAAAAAACTACTAGCACTAACAAAGGTGTTCTTTTTCATAAATATAAGCGTTACATATGTAATCCCAAGCACCCTTTGTAGCGCTTTTTGTTGGGATGGCGCATTATATGGTTTTATTTGTGACTTTGTATGAAAGGCTTCTTATTAATGAAACGTTACGTAAGGAGGTACACCCTCTTTCTTTTAGTTTGTTGCTGCTCTAAGTGTTACCTCGGTAGCGTGGTCTAATATTAATGGTTCATTCGGTTTTGCCTCGAAAATTTCTTACTTTGTCATCATGTTCCTGTAATTCTCTCTGGTATGCTACAAGTTTCTACATCAGCGGAAGTCATACATTACTATTTTTTTGTGTTTGTATATAATGAAACTTATTAGGAATAGGAGGATCTGATATTTATGGGTCATACAGTTAGTTGCACATTGTCACCTATAATTACCATCGTCTTATTGATTTCTTTATCATCTCCTACTTTAAAGATGGAGGAACGATGGTAAAGCCGTCAAGATTTAAAACATGTTGTATGCGATAGTCTTTATATATGTTTCTGTTGGCCGTCACTACGGGATGTTTGGACACCTGTTTTTACATGCCTATCTGTAGTTTCTTAGAGCATTTATATGCAGTTTTGGCACATGGGTTTTTAAAGTTTTATCGCAGCATTTATATGTAGTTTTTTTTTACATCTTTTAGATGCGTTTTCACAGTTTTTAACTGCTATTTTTACAGCAGAATTCGGGCCCTTTGGACAGCAGGAATATGGCAGAAAGTTGGCTGTTTGGACAATGGAAATATGGAGTCTTTTTTGTATTTTTAAATGCTGTTTTAACAGCATAAATTGGTGCAGAAATATGGATTTCTGGGCAACAAATATATGGTTGTTGTTACAGTACTTTTACAGTATTTTTATAGCTTTTAACCTCTCTTTGCTCCAGGACACGTTCTACTTATCTTGAATCAAAAACCTTTTTTTTTTAGGTTAAATGTAACCAACCGGAATCAAGTCATGTGACAAATCAAACAGTTCTTCTTTTTATACACCCTGGTATTAGTGTTTGACTTTCAAATAAAAATTCCCCCCACAAAGTGCGCCACTGCCTCGTTAATATCAATGGTAATATGTTCTCTAATTTTAATTTAATTATATATAAATTTCAAATAAGACATGATTTTTTTTTTTTTTTTAATTTTATTTTTACAACCAACTTGAACCAACCTAAAAATAAATTAAACTTAATAGTTGTCTTATGAATATTTTAAGTTAATACGCCAAGTCTGTTTGTATGACAAACCTCTAGGTAGGGGCAATATTTTAACATCTCGCCCAGGGTATTTCAAATCTCAAGACCGGCCCTGGGTCATGTCACCGGGTGAAGTGTTTTGGTTAAGTTGTTCGTGTCAATATTTTGTCATGATTTGATATAGATATAATACTGTAAGACCAAATCAAAGTGGATGTAAATATAAATTAATGATAAATAAATTTTACGTTGTGCATGCTAGCATCAACTTGCACCTATGAACTTGCATTTTTATTAATTTATACCCTCGTATTTACAAAGATTCGTTGGCTGTTTGAATACTTCCAAAGCCAGTTTTAATATGAACTAGACCTGTTCTTTACCAAATGTGCTTTCATGTTTGATTCAATATACAGTTTCAAAAGTCATCTTTAAGGAAATTAATATCATAATAACAAGTGACGCTATTAATTTATAAGATTATTAAATATTTCTTCGTGATGTTTCCAGGACTTCACACTTTTTAAAACCTACCATCATGTAATTGAACTTGAACATTTTTTGGGGCCGAATTTTTTTTGAACCTCAACTAAATTACCGCTAAAACTTATAATATTTTACACTATGCCGCAAATTTTGCTTTGGGGCCTCCCGGTCTCCATTAAGTCCGTCCTTGCCTACCATGGTTTGCTCGCCACGACGTATCCAGAATAAAAAATGGGGCACTTGGTTGTTCATTTACATGGTATTATGCATGTGTTTTTTTGCCCAAACAACATCCGCGTAAACACAACTACACAAGCACTTCGCGTAAAGTTTGAAAGTCATCTGCCTAATGTATAAGGGTAAAAGTAAAAAATGTTAAACATGCTTTCTCATATGTACTAATATGCTAAATATGGTCATTTATGAAATTATCAAAGTACAAATTGTGTACAATAATAGCCAATTCTTCACATCTTCATCCGTATCCACCGGGACGGGGGGGGTCCGGAACATCTATGAATTTTTAAGCGTGATGTTAATTTTATAAAAACAAAGCTCTAAAATGCACCATCCCTAAAAAGTTTTGTAGTATTATTTAGTTTATTCTTAGTGCACCTAGTGCTTTTAAGGTTCTAGTTCCATCTTTGTCTCCAGATTATTTAATCATTTATACTAACTACCGCTAAGTTTAATCTTAAATTTTCGGATTTCTTTATTGCCACCGTTTTACATGTTTTCGCCTGCTTTTATACGCTTTTTTTCAACCGTTTTTACGTTTTCATCTGTTGTTCTGGCGACATCGCTGTTTTCAACACGATGCTTGAGTTAGCGGAACGAGCGTACCGACGGTTTGAAAGAGCTGATGGAGATAGTGATGTTTCGAGCGTTTCCGAGTGGACGGAGAATTCGACGAAAGATTAGTGCAGTTAAACATGGTTTGACAAGTTCGTGGATTAAAAGAGATAGTGTATTACATTTTCATCCATTTTAAACGCTGGTCCATTTTATACATTTTCGTTCATTTTACATGTTTTCACATGCTTTATTAACGCCATTTCGTTTATATCGTTACCGTTTTCGACGTTTTCATTCATTTTACACGCTTTCATTCGCTTTTTGACGTTTATCTAATTTAATCCGTTTTAATCATTTTATCTATTTTGCACGTTTTATCTATTTTATCCGTTTTTAATCGTTTTCATCCATTTTTACAAGTGTTCGTCTGTTTTTATCGTTTTACATTTTCATCCGTTTTACGAGTTTTGAATGTTTGACATGTTTTTGTACATCTTTATCCGATTGGTATCTTTATATAATAAAACAAAACCTCTAGTGAGAATTTTTCATTTCAAAAAATCAATTCATACTTTATTTGGTAATGCTTTTTTTAATTAGATTTTTCTATTTTAATGATAAAAAGAAAGAAAAGCTAGATGTTTCCTGATTTAACCAAAATAAAAAAATAATTCGTCTTTTTAGTTAGACTTGAAAGAAAAAGAGAAATACACATATCCTTGATGGATATATTTTCTTAGTTTTGGACTAAAAGATTATTTGTTTCAAAGAAAGCGGACGCTACAAATCTATTGTCAGTTCTCAGTTTCTCAAAGCAAACAATACGGTACCAAAACCCTAAATTAAACAAACACCAAATCAAAACAATTGAAGCAACAACTAAAAAAATAAAATACGTGTTTAATTATTAACGCAATCACTTTAAACTCGAGGATGTAGATTGCGATTGAGGTAACTTTTGCAACAGTTTCCGTATTTAATTTAGTACAATTTTGTTTTAATTTGCTTGATCTTTGTGTTAATTATCTACTGTTTTTGTGTTGATTTTGTGATTATGTTCTGTGATTTTTGTGTTCATTCGTGCTGATTTGGTCCATATAGTAGCTAAACTCTTTGTTGTTTTAAAATCATAGTTTGATAATATGTAGTTCATTACTCGATCTCCATTGCCAGGTATGATTTTGAATTAAGATTCTCATATGATCATTAGTAATTTGGTAAAATGTTAAAAGTATCTTACTATTATGAACTTGAAGCAACCACAAAGATGTTGAAAATTTGACTAAAAAAGCCAGACCTCTTAGGTGAAAGTTGATGATAATTATGCTTAGCTATAAACTTTATTAAGTCTCAAATCAAGCCATTTGAGCCATTCGTGGGTAAAAAGCTTTAGGCCCTTAGCTTCTACATTATGGTCATTTTTGAGTTGTTGGGATGCATGAATCCCTTTGAGAAGTGTGACACGAGGCTGAGAAGTCGTTTTTCGATCGTCTGTTATATTTTAGATTTCTTCATTGAATCGTGACTATTAACAATAATAATTTGGATAAAAATAAATAATTCTAAAAGTTCCGCTTTTTAGCTATCTTCTATCATTCTTATCGACTGGCTTATGTAGGAAACCATTGAAAAATAATTTGGATATGTAGTTTCAATTTTATTAAGTGAAGATGGTGTGCAGTTTTGAAAACCCGTGGAGCCTTTGAGTACATCATATTAAACTTCCTTCTTTGTTGAATATGTATTTTATTATTTCCAAATCATGGTAATATTTCATACTTGCAGTTATGATTTATGATATTATTATCCCTTGATCTACGTAGTCATCAGTGAGAAACATTATACCTTTACATATAGTGTAGTTTTAGTTTTATTTCAAGATTTTTATAATTATTGCCCCATCTTTGAAGTGAGTAATAGGTGTTAATCTTTAGTGGGTTTAGACGAATTGCTATCTTAAAAAATATCACCCTCTTTCGCTGCACCTTCGAATGGAATGGGTAAAAAAAGACATTCCAGAAAGGTAAACCGACTCCTGTTTATTTACCGTTAAAAAAATATTCTTTACACTATGTTCAGCCATGAAGAAAAGAAGAAAAGAGAGGAAGAAGATGATGTTCTCAAGATACCGGAGAAGAGAAGAGAAGATAAAAGAACATATAAGGTATTTTGGAACCAAAATTTTCCCACGAGGAGAGGAAAGTGAGAGTACTTCTCTTCTCTTCTTTCCTTTCTTTTCTTTTAATGAAGATCTTGCAAACTAAGCGTTGGTGACTATGACTTTTTTTTTTTTTTATTTGTGCAGATGACGTTGAAGATATTGACGGTTAAAGGATTGCTGAATAATTATTTCAAGATTTTTATAATTATTGCCCCATCTTTGAAGTGAGTAATAGGTGTTAATCTTTAGTGGGTTTAGACGAATTGCTATCTTAAAAAATATCACCCTCTTTCGCTGCACCTTCGAATGGAATGGGTAAAAAAAGACATTCCAGAAAGGTAAACCGACTCCTGTTTTATTTACCGTATTAAAAAAAATATTCTTTACACTATGTTCGCCAGTTTGGTTTAATGAAGAAAGAAGAAGAGGGAAGAAGATGGTGTTCTCAAGATACGGAGAAGAGAAGAGAAGATAAAAGAACATATAAGGTATTTTGGAACCAAAATTTTCCGCCGAGGGAGGAAAGAAAGTGAGATTACTTCTTTCATTTCTTTTCTTTTAATGAAGATCTTGCAAACTAAGCGTTAGTGACTATGACATTTATTTATTTATTTATTTTTTTTGCGATGACGTTGAAGATATTGACGGTTAAAGGATTGCTGAATATATAGTTTGTAGGGAAATAGATGAATTGTGGCAATATATCTACCCCACATCACCATTTCTTTTGACATATAAGTTTAAAGAAAGGCAATTGAAAAGTTAAGAATGCCAAAGATAAGGTTACTTACTTCCCATACATAACTAAAACAGGGATGAGATCAATAAAGATCATATAAAACTAAAGTAATTTCATATTTACCAACTTAAACATGATAATGTATTACTCCAAAACATGCTTTAACTGCATTGTAAATCATGCATTCAAAACTTGTATTTTGGGTATATATGACATTTTCATGTTTAATCGTAAATATAATTATCCCAAAACTAGAAATCAATTTCAACAATTTATTTTTATCGATTAATTAAATTCACTTCCATCCTTATATTTAAAAATTAAATATTTCACAAACCGTTAATAGTTAGATAAAACTAATTATACTATTGCGTCAAAAATAAAATTATTTTTCTATGAGATCAATATTGTATACTTTCGATTTAACTTATTTTTATCGTTTTTTGGATTTGATATATTACACTATAAATGAAAATTTAAAAATACTCTTTTGTGTTAACACAACCTTTAAACCCTAAAACCCTAACCCTAAATTCTAAAAAACTCTAACCCCTAAACCTTAAAAACCCTAAACCCTAAAACCCTAAACCTCTAAAACCTTAAACCCCTAAAACCCTAAACCACTAAAACCCTAACCGCTAAACCAAAAACCTAAACTCTATCCGCTAAACCGTAGAAACCTAAACCCTTAACCCCTAAAAGCTTAACCAAGAAAAAGTCAAACCCCTAAACCCTAAACATCTAAACCCTAACCAGAACCCTAAACCGACAAAAAGTCGGAAAAAAATTTATCAAAGTATATGATGTGGGACATCAAATTAAAGGTAATTTTATGCTTGTCGTGATGGTATGATTAGTTTCGTTAGATCAATGGTTTGTGAGATGTTTAGTTTTTAAAAATGAAGGTAAAAGTTTATTTTATTTTTTTGAAAAAAAATGAGTGGTTGGAATAGTTTATTTGATCTTTATTTGATCTTTATTGAACCAAACTTAACTAAAACATACAAAAATTGTTATTTCTTGAGTTTGTTAAGTGTGCAACCCAATAGATCGACTTTGATAAGTAATTACATATGATTGATTCTTTTTTTTTTATTTTATTATATTTTTTTTGGCTACGTTAATCATTGGTAATTTAATCTTTATATTCAAACCAGATTGTAGTGTTATGTAAGCTCGATTTTGTCACGTGACAAAATTAAGCCATATGAGTGGAAGGAACCATAAAAGCTATTTATTTTTTAAAAATAAAATGCATTATTGAAAAATTTTAAAATCTCATCTTGCAAGATTATAACTAGTGGTTTTACGCGTTTTACATTTTTCATGTTTTTTACGTTTGGTCCCATTTTATCCGTTTCATCTGCTTATACATATTTTATTATGTTTTGCTTGTTTTTCGCTGTAAAACAAAGATGAACACATGCAAAAGAATGAAAACGCAAAAACGAACAAAA
>OU343224.1:134310169-134427946 GCA_910596185.1 Chrysanthemum makinoi | reverse complement strand
CGTAACTCTCCTATGCTTTTGTTAGGATTGGAAATTCTATAGTGAAGGATGGTTAAGCCCTAAATGTAATCTAGCTTAAGTTAGCTAAGTAGACATAGCGTTTAGTATGCTATTTGTTAATTAGTTATTAGTGTAGTTTAGACTAGTGCAACACCGTGGAGGAAGGACGGGTCTTTACCCACTGTATGCTTGATCCACAGCCCGAAGGAGGGCGTCACTCTTTGTATAAATAGCCCTCTCCTCACAAGAGGAGGGTTGGATGTTCATTTGGAATCTAACCTTCCATGAGTTTCTCTTTCTAGAATATCCCACTTTCTCTGTCTAAACCATCTAAATTATCACTACTTGTGTTTGTGTTATGATATGATTGTGAAATCAATATGTTACAATTGGTATCAAGAGCCATGGTTAGATCATCTCTTACATATTCTTGGATTTCTAGTGGTTTTAGATGGTTTTTGAGTTTGAAAAAGTTTAGTGGTTTTGCATCATTTGGATCATTTCTAGTGTTAAAGTTTGAATTTTGGGTGTACTTTATGTTTAGGATCATTGTATGTGCTTGGGTTTTGATTTGGTAAGCTTGAATCACTGTGGTTGAGCTTGTTTTGGATTGAAAAGTGTGTTTTGAAGTTTTTCTTGGTAGCGACTTGGCTCTCGGTGTGATATTCATCGTAGCGACTTGCTTGATAAATGGTAGCGAGTTATAGTGGTTTTAGTAGCGACTTGGTCCTAGCGACTTGTCTATTGAGACAAGCCGACATGATACTTAGTGGATTCTCCACTACTGAAGTGACTTGGTATAGGTAGCGACTTGCTTTCAATTTTGTTAGCGACTTGTACTTATGATTCTTAGTGATTTGGTGTTAGCGACTTGGTGTTAGCGAGTTGCTACTTAGCAACAACTGACTTTGCGACTTGCTTTCAAAAGTCCTAGCGATTTGGTGCTTAGCGACTTGTCTTCTTAACTTTTAGCGACTTGGTCTTATAACAATTTGGTGAAGTGAAGCAAGTTACTTATATCTAATACCCATAAACACATCCATCAACACAATGTCTTACATCACTGATCCTTTAAACACCAAAGTACTTGAACTCTATGATACCACACAGAATAATGAAACAAACTGCTACTCAGAATTTCTACCTTGGATGATTCGACAACTTATAATCAAAACACTTCACTGTCGAGTCAAATTCTAATAAGTCACTCTTGATATTGACAAATGATGCAAGGCAAATGGAATGCAACATTGAGTCCTTTCAACTACTTCATCACCTCCAACTACTTCTATCTACAACTATGGATCGAACAAGCGGTGCTCTCCCCGTCGGGATTTTCCCACCTTGACAAGGTATGTAACTTAGAACAAGAGGTTTCAAATTACCAAAGAGAAGTTCTCAAGCTGATTCTAATGGCACTCTTTAGGTAATCTTGATCAATTTCGACCATTCATCCGGGGAATATTCCTCAGTTTTGATCATGACTGTGGAATTTCATTCAAGAACACACTAGAATGGAAATTCATGAGTTAACACGTTATTCAACTTATGAGTAATATGGAAATATACATTAAGGAATTTGCTCAAGAGAATGACGTTCTGAATGAATTGAATGGGTGTCAAGTTATGTTATGTGAAGATTGTGATAGATCGAGCAATAGATCAATCAAACAAATGAATGATGACGAATGCGAGAATTTCGGTTGCAATAAAGGAGGATGAAATAACGATCGCGATCTCAAAGACTTCGAGTCGAGAAAAGGTTTACATGACAACTCCTAGTATTCATGTGGTAAATCTTGATGAAAGATCTTGAGATGAAACGAGTTTCATGCGATGAGGTACCCTGCTGATCAAATTAATTCATGTGTTAATGTACCTAATCTACTTGATTCTAACTCTGAACATAATCTTGTGAAATCGGTCATGGTTGAGCCTGAATCTAAAACTTTTAAAGCTAATGACATGATTGAAAAAAGGGTTTATGATGAACTTTCAAACAATTACTCAATTCTTGAAAAACATTGTATTTCCTTGGAAATTGCAATACAACAAAAGGAAGAAGGCTTTTATCTTTGAAAAATCTTGCATTAATCGAGAATTTCCGAATTTCGAGAATTTTTGAAATTAATCACCTAAAACCAGTTAGGACAAAGACTCAACCATATGCAATCTGAAGTTACAACTCGGATGTGCATAAGTGTGATTGTCATGAGATAGTGATACACTTAAATCTAGGAATCTTGAACTTGCTCTATCGTGTCCAACCTATTAAGAGAAAATGAGTCCTTAATAAAGAACTTAGAGGAGACCAATTCCAAGTTGATTAATCAATCTAGCGCCTTGTTGACGAACATTGATGCCCTCAAAGCCCAAATTCAGGATAAGAGCTTCACTATTGTTGCCTTAAAAAATGAGCTTAGGAAATCTATTGGAAATAGTGTGAACACTAAGTTTGCAAAACCATCAACCTTGGGAAAATGGCTGTTAGAACAACTCAAAACATACTATAGTTAAATGACCCAATGCTTTTAGAACTGAAAGATTAAAACCATCAAAATCTAGGCTTGCCTCCCAAGTTGATGCGAATACTATTTTGACACAAAACCATCACTTTACTACTTCATTCCGACATGATGAATAACGAACCCCAGTTCAATGTTCTAAGTCCTAAGATCAAGAGTTCTAGGAGGCCATCTAGTTCTCTTAAGAAGCGTCAATTGCACATTTCATTCCCCTGAAATCAAACTAATTACGGATGGACAAATAGTAATAAGGTGTTCACATCCAAACTACTAGTAGTTGTTTCAAATGGAGTCCCAGGTAGATTATTTAAGTTTTGACATCCAACGGGACATACATTCCAAGATCTTACCT
The DNA here is from genome assembly GCA_910596185.1 of Chrysanthemum makinoi. Lineage (NCBI taxonomy): Eukaryota > Viridiplantae > Streptophyta > Magnoliopsida > Asterales > Asteraceae > Chrysanthemum > Chrysanthemum makinoi. The sequence continues at coordinate 134,425,069 of OU343224.1, read as the reverse complement.
TAAGTGGATCGGGAAAATTCTTCAAAACAATGAACCTAAAGGGATGTCTAAATGACACTCCTAGATCACACCTTGCAACATCCAAGCTGTGAGGTCACTCAGTCACTAACTCATCTATTTGCAATACTACATGGGCCTCTAGTGCAAAGTGTTCAGTCTTTTGGTACAATGCTCAACTCAATCAGGAACTTCATGACTTGGTTTCCATCTGAAATGAACATTGCTCACTCTTGAATGGTTGCTTGCCGACTGGCGTACCTCGTGCTTTGACTCCTATTGACTTGAATCGGGACTGCTCTCATAAATCTGTGTACAAATCAGTTTAAAAAAAAATGCCTATCCTTTTTAATTTTTTTATCATTCTTTTAAATTCATAATTTTAGTCTTTTACCTCAAACTAATAAAGGATATATCCTTTGTTATCGATAACATCTACGGTCCTAGAAATGTCATTCAATAATGACACGGGATCATAGATGAAGTTCGAACAAATGATATATTCTTGTTTTATAACGGGTGGGTTTAATTCAATCAATGGTCATTGGTGACATTGATTGAGGGAAGGAATTTACAAGTTATCTCTTTATATCTGCACAATTGTTGGTTATGTATTGTGCTCAGATGCATGACTCTGTCTTGTCTTGTTCTCCGTGGTCATACATCTTGCTTGCTTAGTGTCCAATGTGTTAAGTTGCCTATCCTATTATGTCATCTTAATTATGCTATGTATGCTAGTTTGCAATCTGATAAGTTCATGGATGGCGTCTATCATACATAATAATGATATGATAGCAACTTGCTTTTGTAATAATAGATAGCAACTTAACAAGAGAAAGTTAGTGACTTGCTTTGTAAACCTTTAACGACTTGGTTGTTTCTTTGCTAGCGACTTACTTAACGAGTCTCATAACTCTGAGGACCGAAAGTGTCATGTTGGTATTCTTGTAAAACCTTTCCTATACCCAGAGACTTACAGTTCACTAGTCATTATTTCAAAAATCTTAAGTTTTCTCTCTCATTCACATCTCATCCTAACGACTTAGCGTGATCCCCAGCGCGCGTTTGATCCTCATCACTTGATTCTCACTTAGGTTTGTAAAGGAATATGCTTTAATGGGATCACTTTTCATGCGTATGATGATGTTTAGGCGTATGATGATGTGTTGCGTCAATAGGGTATCGTTGCAAGTGATTTTGATGTTATTTGTGTATGTATTGTGTGAGAGATTTGTGTATTTGCCTGTGGTTTCTCTTAAAATTGTAACTGTTCTATATAGCGAGTTGAGTGTGCTCATGTAATGGTTATGAATGATTGTTTGGTTGGAGCTATTTGTTGTTAGAATAGAAAATGTTCTTGGTAGCGACTTACAACATTCTTCCTAGCGAGTTGCTTTGATAAGTAAAACTTATTCACGATAGTGACTTAGATGTGTTCTTAAGTAGCGAGTTGGATTGTGTGTTCTTGGTGGCGACTTACCAATATTCTTGGTAGCGAGTTAGTTTGCTTATACATAGTTAGCGACTTTATGTAACTTCGTAGCGACTTATCACTATTAATATTGGTAGCGACTTGTACTTACAAGTCTGCAACTTGTTAATCGTGTAGCGACTTGGTCCTATAATTTTTTGATAGCGACTTATGCGTACAAGATTAGCGACTTGCTATCTCAATGTTCAAGTGGCGACTTGGTATGTTGAATTATTTCAAGGCGACTTGCTATTGTAATTTTATGATTAGCGACTTGATTCAGGTTTTTCCTGTAGCGACTTGCCCTAACAACATACTCTTAGCAACTTGCTATAACATTTTTTGTTTGAGCAATTTGTACTTGGTTTCTCTTGTAGTAACTTGGTATGAAAACTTGTCTCAAATAACCTGCTATAACATCCACATAAGAGTATCTTGTCTCATGAAATTAGTTAATAGCAACTATGCTTTTAAATAATTTGACTCTAAAACAACTTATCTCTCGATAACTGTGTCAAATGGAGTTGTTACCTTGAAAACTCTCTAATGCCTCTCAATCTATTTCAACCTGCTTATGGGAACTCTGTCTAAGTTTCTAAGTTATTGTGTTTATGTCATGAGGTTGCATTCAATGTTGCTTAACTAACCATATCTAATATAACATGCTCACAATCATTGTTGTTGTATGTGTGTATCTTTAGATCTTCAATGGCAAACACAACCTCAGCTGAGAATATTACATCTTCAGCTCCACTCAATGTCCTTTCAGACGACGAAATCTTTCCTAAGAATCAATGGGTAGAGATAGGGAAAAGTAACTATTATGTGGACTTGCAAAAGTTGCAACAAAACCCAACCCTCAAAGTGTCTATTGATATCTTCAAAAACACAAATTTCTTGATTGCATAACCAAGCAATGCACAATTCCCACCATTTACATACAACAATTTTGGAACACTATTGAATGGGACAAAATCGACTCATTATACTGCAATTGGATGATAAGGAATTTGTGATCAATTCGGACATTCTCCAAAGGCCCTTGGAATCACACCACGTAACCCCAACATACGATCATACCTCCACCTAGTAGCGGAAGAGCTAATAGTCTTTACGATCGGTTTGGGTTATCAAGTTGGCATATTAAGGCGTCGACATCATCACATGGACACATGTATCAACCACGAGCAATGAATAGTTCTCAACTTATGTTTATCTGCAAAACTTGAGGATTTGATAAAGTAAGGATTCCCATCTTGCAAATCCTATGGGGTATCGTCAATGGGGTGAATGTTAATGTTTCGGACGTATGGGAAGAATTATCGTTGTCAATGAACACTTTAATCTCGATAGAACAAACTTTCAGAATAAAGCTCAGGGACGAAAGAAAGTAAACAAACTTGTGATTCCTAGCATCAGATTCTTGAAGCTTGTCATCCATACACCTTGACTTATAACTTCAATCCTAGGAGTGAATCAGTTCTTCATAATGCCAAGGAAGAATTTGTTTTGGGTAACCTTAAATATGTTGCTAAAGGCATGGATAAAGAGATCTTTGGATTTCCAATTCACGACATTCTTCTCACAGACGATATTAAGAAGACGGATCACTTCAAACTGTACAAGAAAAGGGCATCGGATCCGTGTTAATGTTGATGTCTCTCCCACTCCACCACAACCCAAAACTGCTAAGTCCTGCTTCGGTTCAAAGACTTCAAAGACTTCATATGCTACTCTTCCAAAAAGGAGACGTGAAAGGTCACAACCTTCTGACACTACTACCCAGAAGCAGAAAAGAAAGAAGAAGGAAGTGGAAAAAGAAAGGTCACACCAACCTGAGGGTTTCATGGCTCCTGGACAAGAGAACAAAGTTTGTAGACTTGTTAAGTCATTATATGGCTTAAAGCAAGCTCCCAAACAATGGCATCCAAAATTTGACCACGCCATGCTAGAGAGTGGATTCAAAATTAATGAATGCGACAAGTGTGTTTATGTCAAAGACACAAATAGTGGATATGTAATCTTGTGTTTATATGTTGATGATACGCTTATCGTTGGCAGTAACGACAAGATGATCAAATCTACTAAAGACATGTTGAAATCAAAGTTTGACATGAAGGATATGGGTTTGGTTGATGTGATCCTTGGAATAAAGATCATACGAACTCAAAATGGACTTGTGTTAAGTCAAGCATATTATGTGGACAAAATTCTTAATACTCACAATGCGAGGATTCGGCCTAGCTAGAACTCCAATTGACACCAGTAAGCATCTATCTAAAAATAGAGGTTTAGGTGTTGCCCAATTAGAGTATTCAAGAATTATTGGCATGTTAATGTACATAATGACAGGTACCCACGACTTAGCATATCTTGCTGTTAGGCTAAGTGTTACGCCCGCCGTGAAGCGACGACTAAAAATCATGAAAATTTGAACTTTTACGGAAGCTTGACCAAATTTAACGCAATACCTTGTTACTCTTTTAACAACCGTGACGAATATATTACCATTCATCCCTTGCAAGTATTTTACATGGCGGACTCAAATACTTTTAAAACAACGGGTGGCACCCTAAAGTGCACTATGACTCGTCCTGTGCACTAAGGACCCCTAAAGTGCACTATAACCCCTCTTTTGCACTTAGGACCCCTAAAGTGCACTAGAACCCCTCTTGTGCACTAAAGATACCTAAAGTGCACTATAACCTATGTTATGCACTAAGGACACCTAAAGTGCACTATTTTCTAAAATCACCCCATAACACATTTAAACATTAAATCAACACTTTAGACTTGTATTTAAACACATGTAATACATATTAACTAAAAATATACCATATACATTGTCTCCCAAAATCCTTGACCCGTTTGACCCAAAATGGATTAAAATAGACCTTGTCCCAAACACCCTTTTTTCTGCATAACCCTTTTATATACTTTTGACCCATTTTCCGAAAACCATAGTTCCCAAACTCGTTAGACCCGAAACATTCAGATTTCTTATACACTTCATTGACCTCATTTTCATACAAAACATTTACTGCTTCGACCCTTGGAGTAGTACTTTACAAAGTAGCGGGTTTTGTGCCCAAAACCCTTTTTGACCCATTTCATGTCAAACGACTCTTAGCAACTCATTACCATACCAAACTCAACCAAAATCATTAGTATAACATAATAAACTTATTCCATAATTGAATGACCGTTTACAACCCAAAATGGGTATAAATATGCTTATGCCAAACACCCCTTTAACTTTGACTATAAACACTTAAAATACACTTTGACCCAACGGTTGGCCACCGATTCAAAAAGACAATGATAACATACAAATTGATACTTAACGACACATTTACAAACCATTTTAGACTTCCAGGTACAATATTGACTTGAGCTCATTATCTACCTAGCTCCTATTATCACATATTACCATCTTCAATAATCATTCCATGAACCACCCAATCAAGCCATATCGCTTCAAGCACATGAACCTACAATAACATTAACAACTATAACATGTAAGCGATAACGCTTAGTAAGTAATCGGATATGACATGGCAATGCTTCTATCATCATACAATTCACGTAAGCATTGCTAGCACACAAACCATAGCACACATAGTACATACGGCAATAACACATACCTTAACACATCTTTAGGCAATTAACTCTATAACCATCATCAATTCTCATAATAATCCATTAGCTTAACTATAACCAATCTTTGCTATAACAATCATAAACACATCATACAATAATTTCCACATTAAGCATGTAGTAACCGGATTACTTACCTTAGCAATCCGTGCTAAGCCATACACAATTTTTCATCATCTTCATCAATATTCAATAGTGCCCAACATCATCCATAGCTAACATCCTTAAACATAATAACCAAGGTATACTTAAAACATCATTAATTAACTATAGCCATGGTTTACACAACCATTTAGCTTACATGAACATCCTCAATCATCATAATCATATATTGATTATGTGATGATCCTCTATAAATTATCCAACTTTTACCCACAATAAGACACTTCTACGATTACTATAACTCTTTTAAATCAAACTTTATGATCATAACATGATCATATCCAATTTACCCATTTACTTCAATTTAATGAAAGGGGTTTCACCCAATTACACTATAACACCTTAATTAGTGTTTAAAACCACAATTACCCAAAACCCCTAACTTGGGTACATGAACCCTAACTCACCAATTCACAATTAACACATCAATAAGAATAATTTACCTTATAGTATCCTTTTTTTATGGCTTCACACTAGGGTAACCATCTTTAATTCACCATCAATTGGTCTCCAAGACCAACCTTCTCTTTTCCCTCCAATTACATATTACGACATACACACCTCTCACACTTATTTCTAGAAATTAAATGAAGAATGAGGAAGTGTCTAGAGATAAGTAGGTGGCATCTTTGGCCACTTGACACCAATGGTCCTTCAAGTCCCATTCTTTATAATTTGGCCACACTACACTTCTATAACAAGTTATAATATGGCAACTTAGGTCCCCCAATTTTCTATAACTATAATACAACATTTATAACTTACTAGATTGACTATCGGGTTGACTAGTCAATCCCGTCATGTCCTTAGACCATATTCATCTAGGGTAGGGCCTATTTGTATTTCGGGATCTGGTGTAACAATTCTACTCACTTATTTAGATTTCGGTCCCGAAATCTCTCTGATCTATTACCCCATCTATTACTTAATTCATATTTCATCATGTCACATAAACAATCATTTATCAATTTATTGCGAAGATTTCCTTAACCTTGCAATTTAAGGCCCACAATAACATAATCAACTCTACTAAAGTATTCTATGATTTGATTTAAGCTCTATAACATACATATTTTATGTCATTCGAGACATAATTTATTCCAACCCGACATTCCAATTAATCAACTCCTTTACTATTACTATACATACTTGGTCATTTTCATATTGTTTTGACTTTGCATAAGTCAAATTCAATCAACACTCTCGTATTTTATCAAAAAGATTATTATAATTTCAATAACAATATTACTATAACGCAAAGCTATTACTATAACGTATTGTTATCACTATAATATTCTTATAAATTTCACAATTTCCATAACCATTATGGTCTTTTTCATATTATCACATGCCCCCAAGGCATACTATAATTCATTTTAGCTTTTCAATTTCTTGCAATTTATGATCACCCCGATCATTTCCATAACATATCGCAAACATCATCTACGATTTCATTTACTTATGCTTTAGTTTTCTATAACAAGTTTACACAACACCCTTACCTAGGGTCAAAACACGAGTCTCCCATTTCACCTATCATAGTTCTTATGACGTCTAATTAGTTTTAGACTTTCATTTTCAAATTTATTAACCCTTTCTCATGCCATGTCGAGAACACATAAGCCCACTCATTTATATTTCCTCATTTACATGGAAAGCGTCCGTCTATGTAAATCAAGAAACATAAACTCATGGTTTGGAGATTCACAATTTCTTTAATTAAATGAAAAGGCGTCCCAAATCCATTTAATCAAGGAAATTATAAATCGTCCTACTTATACACTTTTGACATAACATTCACACCTATTAGTTACATTTTAACTTATGTTTCTCTTTCTCATTTCACATTCATTGTTTGTAAATTAAATATTTCGCTTTCAACTTTTCTCTTTTCTAGCTTGGATCCATCTCACCTTATCATTTCAAGCTTGGTCATCCCGGACGATACTATCATTAATTTGGTCATCCCGAAGGATACCATCATTAACATCATTAGCATTCATTGTTTGTAAATTAAATATTTCGCTTTCAACTTTTCTCTTTTCTAGCTTGGATCCATCTCACCTTATCATTTCAAGCTTGGTCATCCCGGACGATACTATCATTAATTTGGTCATCCCGAAGGATACCATCATTAACATCATTAGCTTGGTCATCCCGAAGGACACCATCATTAACTTGGTCATCCTGAAGGATACCATTATTAACATCATTAGCTTGGTCATCGAGAAGGATACCATCATTAACATCATTAGCTTGGTCATCGGGATACCATCATTAACTTGGTCATCCTGAAGGATACCATTATTAACATCATTAGCTTGGTCATCTCGAAGGATACCATTATTATTATCATTAATTTGGTCATCGAAGGATACCATCATTAACATCATTAGCTCGGCCAACCCGAAGGATGCCATCATTAACTAATTGGTTACGTGATAGCCATCTTTAACCTTTCACATTTAACTTGGATCCAAGCCATTAATATTTTAATGCATACATTATTCCATTCATGCGATTTAGCTAGAACAAGCATCATAGAGTATATGAAACACCTTATCATACTTACACATGTACTATATGTTTACATTCATCATTACAACTTACATTCTGTTGGGTTCAGTAAATACCCAAACCCCTTAATCTAGGATTTGAATAGAAAATAGCCCAAGTATTTAATCCGAACACTAATCAGTCGCGCTGAGTGCATAGCCTCTCGGTGAGTCAACTTCGAGGATACCGATGCGAGGAGTCTCTCCACTCGGTAAGTGGCGGAACTTAATGGGTGAAGAGTGAGTCAAGAAGAAGATGATGGATTAAATTGAGTAATGACAATAACTCACTGAATCCTAAGACTCCCTCCACTTCTTACTTTCGACAAAGAAGTAGAAATGAAGGATATAAAGCTGAAGAAGAAGCGGACAAAGCGGGGAAAGTTTGAATCTGATAAGACGAAAGTCCTTATCAACCAAAGTCAACTTTCCACTGAATGGAAAAATCGATGGGCTCAGTGTCATCACCGAGTTTAGGAAAATAGTCTTGTCTCTTACCTAGAATAGTCTTTTATGCAGAGACAAAAAATACATCGATATTTTGTCTTACAATGATGTCGATTTGTCACTTAGGAACATCAAATATCATACATGTATAAATAGCATAAGAGATGGAGTGAAAAGAAAAAGCTTGTGAATTGTAAAACACATACATAAAGCCATCTTTTCACTCCTCCAAATAACTTAGTTCACGAGAGATAGCTCGATGACTCTAGAGTTGTGCTCAGAGACTTACTTGAGCTTAGAGAGAATCACCCAACTTTGTCATTTCAATCCCAAGTACTATTCATAGTACTTGGGTAGCGTATTCTTTGTTGAATTATTTCTAATAAGAATATGACGTTGAAAATTACTAAGTGTGTTTTCTTTATGTTAATTTCAGTCATAGTTCACTTCTAACTTGTTTTAAAACGTTTTAGCGATAGTGAGCGAGGGAACAACAAGTGGTATCGAGCAAGGCTAATTATAAAACTCATTTTTGCCGCTCTAAAGTTTTAAATTAGGATCCTTAATGTGAAATTGATGTACCCACTAGTCGATAAAAAGGGTGGAGCTTATTCAATTTATTTGCCCCTAGACTTGAAGTTGGCAAATTCAACAAATGGAAAAAGCGAATGCTTTGCTATTTGATTGGGATGGAACCTTATTATATCAAGTGTATAAATGAAGGTCCATTTATCCCAAAGACTTCTGAAGGGTTGCCCAAACACAAGCTCGGTGGACCCGGGATGAAAGGAGAGTGGTCAACGGGACCAAAGACTCAAAAGTATCATAATATCTTGTCTTCCCGGCGATATTATGGAGTCTGATATAATTTTGTAATCTGCTAAGCAAACAGGATGACCTAGTTCATAGTCATGAAGGACCATCGATACCAAGGAAAAGCAGGATAATGGACACGAAACTTGAGTATAACACCCGAGGGCTAGGACTTCGAAACTCTCTCTCAAACTTACACCAGATACAAAACTCTTTTAAATGAACTTTCAAATGATGGTGTTAAGTTGTCTAAGCATGAAATCTATGTTGGTTTTGTAAAAGGTCTCACGAGAAGTGGTTGAATTTCTCTCGGGGACTGGGAATGCTAATCATATCCAAAATCTTGAGCTTCACGAAATTTATGGAAATTTGTCTATGAGGAAAACCTCATCAACAGATGATACCACGACTTAAAGAAGTCTCAGGAAGTCAAGAAGTCCTGACCACTACCTCATCACCAATATCAACTGCTTTCTTTTCTAACAATGTAGTTCAAGATTTTTTCAAGAAAACTTCGATGATGAGCACGATGAGAGATCAAGTGAAGAGTACCTAAATGACACGAATCTTTGAATTTCGAAAGAGGCACTCTCGCTAACTCTCGAAGGTTTATAAAAGAACACAAGTTTTTCAACATTTGCTAAAGCAATCAAGACAATGAATGCTATAAGTGTCATAAAAGAGGCCATTTGCAAAAGCTGTTTTTCAAAAATAACCCGAACCCTCTTACAAACCATCGAGGATCAAATCGGTCTTCAGGGATTTAGCAAATTTCAACCAAAATCTATCATCTCATCAAAATGTTCAAAACAAATCTGATCTTAACAAAACCATTGATTATGAAGCTAAGTATAAGAAAGCAAAAGCTAAGATTGCATTGCTTGAGGCCGATCCTCGAAACAACAAAAATTGTTCAATCATGCGAGGGGTAAGAACAAAGGCCTTGTTCTTTGAAACCTTTTGGGATGAAGAGCCAATCTCATCGGATGATGAAATGGTACATGTCGGTGCTTTCTAATGGCTCTCTCGGAAGAAGACAAGCTAGTTGTTGGGAAGAATCATGCTAGAGGCAGGGAATGGGTCAACATCACAATGAAGAAGGTAAACACTTTACTTTCTATGGATGATTTCGATTGGCGTCTTATATGAATTATCTAAATGTTGACCTTAAGTTTGTAGAAAAAGACCGAATCTTTTCTAAGTACAACAAGTTAAGTTTTGAATTGAATAAGTGTAGGGATGAATTGCTTATTTTAAAACAAGCTAAGCTTGAGGTTGTACTTTGCAAATTCAAAACCAGCGAACTAGTTAAAAGAAATCGGAATCTTCAAGATGAACTTAAAAGGCAAATGATGTTCTTAAAAGTTGAACTAAGAATCGGGGTCTTTGATCGTAGGAGCCCCCATTAGCAAGAAAAGAGTCATAGGTGAAGATCATCTCACGACTCTCTCAACAAAGACCAGCTCCTAAGCCATTTGGTTGCGGTGGCATGATTACAAGTATGTTGGTGATTCAGTTCGATGAATGGATTGAACGAAGTCAATCCCGAGTAAGCTTCCAAACCGATTACGGAAGGATTCTAGAGCACTGAATGTCAAGCTCTAAAGAGCATGCTTGGACTCCCGATGTGTCCGGTGTACTGAACATTTACGAGTCCGAAGCAGAATCTCAAGCACCGCTTCCACCAGCGAAATCTCTTGAGTGCTGCTCCAAGCTCTGAGCTTACTCCACTACAATTCAATCCTCATTCACCAAAAGAAAAGTTTGGACTTGGTAGAACCATCCTACAAAGACAAGCAAAACTAATCCAACAAGAGTCTACTCCCACTGAAACTTCATCATCCACTTTGTCCCCGAAGGTACGATCAAATCACGACTGAACTTGTGAGGAAGCTCGAAAAATGGAATCCATTGAAAAGGTCCCTGAACCATCAAGGAGACAAAGTCGACTTCCTCCGGTACCTCAAAGTCTAAGTCAACCTCCAAAACAAACAAAAGTGTGAAACGTGTCATTACACCACCCATACCACTGACAAGCTGCTATAGAATCCTTTTTTGCATGATGCGCAAAGGATGATCACGTGACGACCGAGATCATCCACAGATAACTTGATCAAGCAAACTATACCAAAGTTGGTCATCGTATGCTTCATCCTCTAAAACTGCCCAAAGAATAGAGCAAACCTTTTCCCTCCTCGCCTTCATGTGGGTTTCAATGATCATCATCGGGATGATTGTCTCATGAATACATCTTTGTGATATATACGGTAATCCAGCTCATGAGACATCCCAACATGACAGAATCATTCATGCAAGGAGAAATTCCAAACAACCAAGAGTCACTGAGTCATCCTCAGCCTCTAAATGCAAAACCTGTGGTAGCACCATGCACACAACTATTGACCATGAATCGATTGCTAAGTTCAAGAGACTTGAGATCAAGCCCACTGGTAAGTGGGTCACGAAAGAAACTAATTCATTTACTACTTGTGCGGAGACATGCGGGGAGCCTATCGGCATCTAGATGGATGCTCAAGAAGCATGACTGGTGTGAAGGAATATCTGCACAAGTATGTAAAGGAACCGGGGCCCAAGGTAGTATTTGGTGATAACTCATCATGTCCCACTGAAGGTTATGGTTCATAGCGCAATGGAATAGTTTTCTCTAGAATAGCTTATGTCAATGCTCTAAAATACAATCTCATCAGTGTCGACCAACTATGTGATGCAAAATTCATTGTACAATTCAATGATAAACAAGGTACCATTTTTAATGCCAACAAGGAAGTTGTGTTGATAGCTCCTAGGAGAGATGATGTCTATGTGCTTGACATGTCAACTCTCTCCCAAGATGGAACTTGTCTCTTTGCTAAAGCCACTGAAACTATCAATTGGTTGTGGCATAAGAGACTTTCACACCTAAACTTTAAAAACCTCAACAACTTAGCAAACAAAACAAGGTCCTTGGCTTGCCATCATCGGTCTTTGCAAAGACAAACCATGCTCGCCTGTGAAAAGGGGTAAACACCCACGAGCATCATTCAAAACCAAACAAAATTTCTCCATCAAAAGCTGCGCTTCACCTCTCCTCACATGGATCTCTTTGGACCATCGGTCCCGGATCAATCCAGCATGAGAAGTATACACTTGTCATTGTTGATGAATTCTCAAGATACACTTGGGTATACTTTCTTTCTAAAAGAGTCAAGCGGTGATACAATAATGTCATTCATCGGGAAGATTGAAAACCGAATGACATAACCGTTAAACAAATCCGAACGACAATGGCGAGTTCAAATCAAGAACTTGAGAGTTTCGTGATGAAAAAGGAATTTCTCAAAATTTCTCATCTCCTTATACCCCTGAACAAAATGGGGTTACTGAAAGGAAAAACAGAACTCTCATTGAGGTACGCTAGAACTATGTTAAATGGCTCACCCTCTCAAAACATTTCTGACTGGCGTCAAAGCGCTGTTAACCCAAAACAGTCTGTCATTGTCAAAAGACATAATAAAACCCCATATGAGATCTTCAAAGGTAGACTTCCCGACATCAGCTATTTTCATGTGTTTGGATGTCCTGTGTTCATTCACAACCACAAGGATCATCTAAGAAAATTTGATGCAAAAGCTGATGATGGATATTTTCTAGGATACTCACTGATCTCCAAAGCCTTCGGGGTTTTAACACAAGAGACAACAAGTTGAGGAAACCTTTCATGTCACCTTTGATGAAAGCACTGAAAGCATCAAGTTCTCCAACACCTCAGTGGAAGAAATAGGAATTGATAACTCATCAAAATATCCTCCTGATGAGTACAACACTGAATTCAATTCCTCATATCAAGCGAGGCTGACATCTCATATTATGTCTTACCCCACAACCTACCTCAACCAACCTTCAATGAGTTCATTGAAAATCAGGTCCTCGCTGGATATGTAACAATGATCCAAATGATCAGGAACCTGTAACTCATGTTCCTCAACCTGATCAAGACATCTCTACAGATGTTCTAAATGATTCTGTGGCCCTTGCACCGAAATCATATCCCGAACTCCCATGACATATTCATGCTTAGACCCGGACCACAAAGTAAGTGGACAAGATCTCGGACATTGAGCTTGTAAACATCATTGGCGAACCCCTGAGGGTATGCTCACTAGAAGCATGGCTGCTAGTCTAACTGCAGCTTCAGCCAATGAATGTCTATATGCTGATTACCTATCGGACATTGAACCCAAAAGTGTCACTGAAGCTCTAAAATACCCAAGCTGGGTTCAGGCTATGCAAGAAGAATTGCAACAGTTTGATAAAAACAAGGTCATGACCTTGATCAAATGTCCTCAGGATGTCGTAGTCATAGGAATGAAGTGGGTTTTCAGAAACAAAACTGATGAAAATGGCACTGTCATTAAAAACAAAGCCGGACTTGTGGCCAAGGTTACTGATCAACAAGAAGGCATTGACTATGATGAGACATTTGCTCCTGTTGCAAGAATGGAAGCCATCAGGATCTTCCTTGCATATGCAACATACATGAACTTCAGGGTCTACCAAATGGATGTTAAAAGTGCATTCTTAAATGGTGATCTCAAGGAAGATGTGTATGTTCAGCAACCACCAGGCTTTGAGTAGTGAATTCCGACCGTATGTCCGCAAGCTTGACAAAGCTCTTTATGGACTTAAACAAGCTCCCGGGGCATGGTATGAAACTCTCTCAGCCTTCTTGATACAAAACAAGTTTGTCAGAGGAAAGATAGACAACACACTGTTTGTCTATAGAACCCAACAGGATGTGATACTAGTTCAAGTGTATGTTGATGATATCATCTTTGGCTCAACAAACTACAAACTTTGCAAACAGTTTGAAAAACTAATGACAAAGAAGTTTGAAATGAGCATGATGGGGGAACTCACTTACTTTCTTGGACTACAAATCAGGCAAACTGATAAAGGAATATCCATCAGTCAAGAGAAATACACCCGAAATCTCTTGAAGAAATATGAGATATTTGACTATGCCTCAGTGAAGACACCAATGGTTTCACCTAACAACCTTGGGCCTGATCTCACTGGCAAATCAGTCAATCAAACTCATTTCGGGGGGATTGTTGGCTCACGATGTATCTAACCGCCACTAGACCGACATACAATTTTCAGTCTCACGTCTAATAGCAAGATATCGTCCAATCCCAAAGAATCCCACCTCACTGCAGCCAAAAGAATACTGGTACTGAAAGGAACCCCAAACCTTGGACTATATTATCCAATATCCTTAGGGTTTGATCTCAAGGGTTACTCGATTGATTATCTTTGGTACAACATGGACGAAAAAGTACCTCAGGGTCCTGTCAATTTCTTGGAGGAAAACTAGTATGTTGGAGTGCAAAGAAGCAACAATCAGTGGCTATGTCCTCAGTGAAATTGAATATGTAGCTGCAGGGATCTTTGTGCCAATGTATTATGGATGAAAAGTCAACTCATTGACTATGACATCCATTATAAAATGGTGCCCATCTTCTGTGATAACACTAGTGCAATTGCAATCTCCAACAACCTTGTTCTCCACCAAAGAACCAAACACATAGATATCGATATCACTTCATCGGGATCACATAATGAAAGGAGACATAGAACTTCATTTCATCCCTACTGAATATCAACTGGTTGATATCTTCACCAAACCCTTGGATGAACCTACCTTCATGAGACTGAAAGCTGAATTGGGAATGCTTGACATTGAAAGTCAAGTATCAGAAAATCAATCTCAGTAAGGTCTCTGAAATGGTTCATCCTCCCTAAAAATCCAAAATAAACCTCTCACTGAATGAGTAAGACTCATTCAGGGTCCTGACACTTGACAAAGAGCATTGAATGAGTAACTAATGGTCCAAGTATCAGTTACTTTAATGTCCTAGGTTGGTAACTATGCCAATTTAATAAAGGAATATATGTCTCTTTGTCTTACTGTCATCCCACTTGGCATTTAATGCCTCTCTCACAAAAATATCAAATTGATATTTTAATCACTGCAAAAGTGCACTTTTTCTTGTGCTGCAAGCTGTTCCCTTGAAAATCGGGATTTTTCTTTGCGGGTAATGGAGTGGTAGCATTAAATGGGAAATTCAAAAGTCTTTCAAAAACCTTCTCTTAGTTTTTTCCATTTGTGCACAAAACACCCCTCTTATCACTCTATAAATACCCTCTTCTCAAACACAATCAACACACACAAATCTCTTTTGGAAAACCTTGTAAACATTCACAAAAGTTTTTCTCACAAACTAGAGAGATCTAAACATTTCGATTGTTCTTGCCAAACATTTTAAAAAAAAAAAAAAAAACCCTTAAAACTTTAATTGATATGGCTAGAACCCAATCTCTCCAGTTTGCTTCTCAGTGGGTAGGGGATCTCACAAACGTTGAATTCAAAACAAACAATGTCATAGGTAATTTTGAATACCCTGAAAATGTCCCAACCTATAAAGACATTGTAAAATTTTTGTTCAACTGCCCACTCAAAACGGCCTTTGTTAAATGTCCCTCAGTTGTATACCCAAACTACCTTAGGGAGTTTTGGGCTACTGCAAAAGCCTTTGACCCGACACCTTCAACTGATGAGAATAACCTTAGACCACTCATGGAGTATCTCATCAGGTTGATCTTAATGGGGGCAACAACATACCCTGGATTTCAAAACTTTTGCACTTCAACAGGGTTAGATTACAACAAAGGTGTTTATGTCGCCCATCCTGAACCTTCCACGGTGAAGGATGGGTTAAAACAAATCGTTTTGGATCCCACATTTTTGGGCGGACCCCGATCACTAAAAGTTCATTCCCCGTGGCTTGGAGGATCTTTTTCACTTTTGTGATTCAGGTCCTCGGCGAGAACCACTCATCCACTTTGAGCAGTTAACTCCATTCATTGATGATGGCATACGCCTGATGAATGGGGTCACTTTCGACATAGGGAGATCATTTACAAGTGATCTTGTAACGAAGCTTCTGAGCAAAACTAGGGCCGAAATATATTTCGTATCCTAGGTTTGTCTCTTGTGCTTTACAATCGTTCTTTGGGTGCCAATTATACTCAGGATAAAAAATTTGGAAATTTACCTGGCATCCTGAGTCCTTCAAACTTTCAAAAGGACCCATCCCTTGTCACACCTATTGAATTGACGGCCCATATAGTTGCTGTAAACAACCAGGGGAGGGATCGTGTCTCCAAACCCTGCTCTTAAACGGAAAAAGGGGAAGTCTCAGACTGGGACTAAGACTAAACCAAAGTCCAGGGCCACGAGGCTTCGGAGCACCTAAGAGGCACAAAAGGCGAGACCAAAAGACACCCCTTGACAGGCAACAACCACCCGTGACAACGAAGGACACCGATACATCACAGTCAGTGCCCTTGGTCACACCTACTACTCCCCAAGATCCAGAAGGAAACAAACAACCGGCGGTAGGGGAGCGCCTACAACGCCCGATGACATTAGCAAATCAAAGCCTTTGTGCGAGGGCACACCGATCGATCCCAAAGACTCGGAGGGAATCAAACAACGCCGATAGGGATACAACATTCACGACTCGCTAAAGGACTGGGAAACGCCCACCAGTGTATCAGGGGTCACTGGGGGACAAAGACTCGGAGGGAAAGAAACAACCCGCCTATACGGAACCCAAAACCAATCGACTCCGAGAAGACAGGAAACTCCCACCAGGTCCGAGGGTCCACGGGACAAAGACTTCGAGGGATCAATACCACCGTGATATGGAACCCATTCCCACTCCGCCTTGTTAACTGCTGAGGTTCTTGAATTGCTACAATCGATGATGACCTTGCGAAAGTGATGATGAAATCTTATCATGGAGAAGAAATGGGCCGAGGTTCAAGCTGAACAAGAACCTCGGCTGATCCCGGAGCATACTAAATCACCGTGCTAGCGCCAATGATGACTCCTCTTCATCCACTGATGAATTTGCCGATTTGATAATGTTCTCCCACTCACTTGAAAGCAGCTCATTCGGTGGATCACCAAAGCATCAAGAAGGTTATATTAAGGGTCATGACACATTATGGGAGCAACACACCGAGGCTGCTGCGAGCTATGCCGATCTAAATTTGAAGTACATGGTTTTGATGAAAATGTTCATGAGCATAGGGATCTGATGTATGACAACATTCACCGCCTGGATGAAAACATGGCTAAATTCCTCAAACATCTTCAGGGTGTAGGAACCACGATAGATGAAATCCGGGAGTTTGTCAAAGAAGACCCCGCACTCAACTCTAAAGTGCTGGAGGCTACTGAGGCACACTTGAAACAATCCTCCAACCTTACTGAACTGCTCAACATGCTCAAGTCTGCAAATGTTCAGGGTCTTCCATCCTCATCCATCTCTTCAAGCTACATTGGACTCTATAAATCTGCAGTGACTACTTTAACTCAGGCCTCGTCTTCTATGGCTTGGAATCTTGGTCCACGAATGACGGCCTTGGCATTATCTCATGCGAACACGGATGCAAAGGTCACGGTCTTCAAGCGATACTTGGACATAAAGGCCATGATGACTGAAATCTATCAGGCCTTCAAAGGTCAAACTGGTCAGTCCCCCTCATCACCTACTCCAACTCATGCCCTCACTGGCCTTACGGCAGTTGAGGGAGAATATTCTGAAGAAACTCCTCTTTGGGAGGAAGCGAAGACCACCGGTCTCAGCGGCTCAAACATCATCATCATCAGCACCGGTCTCTGCGGTACCAATCTCATCACTACCACCTCCAGCAACAACAACACTGACTGTCTTAGCACCAATCATGACAACAACACCTCCCATCATTGCATCATCTTCCTCAGGACAAAGTAAGGGCAAAAGCATACCGATCACTCTGAACTTGAGAGGATTCCCTACAAAATCGGTGACACTGAATATCTCTTCACTCCTTAACAGCTAACGAAACACCTTGCTAAAGAAGAGAGGAAATTGAAACAAGCTGAGGATGAAAAGACAAAGGAGGCATTGACCAAAGTGATTGCCGAAGAAGCTGAAAATGTGGGAATAGATGCAAGCAAGCTCAAAAAGGGGTCAGACCAAGTTCATGGAAGCTCAGTGCTCAAATGGCGCAATGAGCTCAGTATGAAGAAAAGAGAAAGAAAACTGAGGCTCTCAGGCAAAAGCAATTAAAGAATATAATGGACAATGACCACCGGTAGAAGGCTTCCTGAAAAAATCACTGATGTCAAAATCATTCCCAACACCAAACCATTGGCTATGAATGTCTACAGAGGGGATGACAAAAGACACTTTGAAGTTCATGATCCATTAAAATTCGGTGACTTTGGGATCACTGAACTTGATGAACTTGGTCCGATCATTGGAAAGAAGCAAAACAAGGTGGTCAAGGAGCTGATGAAGATGCTTAGCAAAAGATATGAAAGGCTAAGGGAAGCACCAACCCAACTGAGAATTCAGCCTGCCTTGACTGCACCTCAAGGATCTCAACCACAAGCTTCCACTGGCAAAAGGAAAATAGTTGATTTCCAACCGAGATCAAAGTACCGGCCTTGAATGCAACAGAGAACTCTGAGGGTAAAGTTTGTAAACTGTCTAGTGATTGAAGAGCCTAAAGGGGCTATTCCACATTGATGTCAACGGGAACCACTGCATTTCAAAGATGGAGTGACATTGATCGGCTGGAGTGGCGCAATGATCGGCTATATTCTGTGGCCTCTCAGATCAATCCCAATAACGTCGGTTCGTCAAGACCTGAATGCCAAGATCAGAGACCATCCTGACAGGGAAACACTCATCACCAAAAAAGTGAAGCTTGAAGCACGGGTATCCATCCGGATTGACATCATTTTGTTTTATCTTTTGTACTAGCGATAGGAACTATGTAATCTGATCAATAAACGATGTATTTTTTATTCATTTACTCAGTGTTCCTTATTGTATTCATTAGTACATTCAGTGTAAGAAGAAACCTCTTGCTCACTTACAGCGATCAACCACTTAGGCTATTTGTATATCCAAATAGGGGAGACTGTTGGGTTGATAAATACCCAAACCCTTAATCTAGGATTTGAATAGAAAATAGCCCAAGTATTTAATCCGAACACTAATCAGGTCACTGAGTGCATAGCCTCGGTGAGTCATCTTCGGGATACCAGTCTGAGGCGAAGGAGTCTCTCCACTCAGTAAGGCGGAACTTAATGGGTGAAGACTGAGTCAAGAAGAAGATGATGGATTCAGTGAGTAATGACAATAACTCACTGAATCCCTAAGATTCCTCTCCAACTTCTTACACTGACGACAAACTGAAGTAGAAGACTGAAGGATATAAAGACTGAAGAAAGAGCGGGACAAGGCGGGATAAGTTTGAATCGGATAAGACGAAGTCCTTATCAACCAAAGTCAACTTTCCCTGAATGGCAAAGATCAGGCTCAGTGTCATCACTGACTTTAGGAAAGTAGTCTTGTCTTTTACCTAGAATAGTCTTTTAAAACAGAGACAAAATACATCGATATTTTGTCTTCGTATGATGTCAGTTTGTCACTTAGGAAACAGTCAAATATCATACATGTATAAATAGCATAAGAGATGGAGTGAAAAGATTAAGCTTGTGAATTGTAAAAACGCACATACACGCAAGCCATCTTTTCACTCCTCCAAATCAACTTAGTTCTGAGATAGCTCAGTGAGCTCTAAGAGTTGTGCTCAGACTTAGCTTGAGCTTAGAGAGGAATCACCCAACTTTGTCATTTCAATCCCAAGTACTATTCATGAAGTACTTGGGTAACGTATTCTTTGTTGAATTATTTCTAATAAGAATATGACGTTGAAAATTACTAAGTGTGTTTTCTTTATGTTAATTTCAGTCATAGTTCACTTTTAACTTGTTTTAAAACTGTTTTAAGCGATAGTGAACGGGGAACAACAAGTACATTCTTTAACGTACGTTAACCCTTTCCACATCTTTACTCTTCCCTCTTTTAGGTTATTCAATTTTTTTCTACATCTAACCTTTCATAGGTTAGTTCGATAACACCTTCATTAACTTGCATTTATCTTTTATATATACTTTATACATTAACACGATCTCTTCGTGTTTAGTAAGGCAACATATGCTTACATTCTTAACTCATCTCTTTTAGTTTTTAGCACATTAGCTATACCCCTTTCATCTCATCATTACTTGTCATCGTTTCTTTAATCCCATTCTTTACTTTTCGTATTAATAGATGCTTAATAATCAGTGTGGCAATTCTCATTTTACCTTCACACATTATAATTTAGCACACTCATCATTACTACATTTCATAATTTAAGCGTCAAATACTTTAATTCACTATTATCCCACCTCTAATACCACTTACCATTTTAATCACATTCCATTACCACCGCTCTTAAAACATGTTCTTATAATCACAAAGCGATTACCGACACTAACCAAGTTGCACGACAATTATCATTTAATCATTTCAAGTCCTCCACGGACTTATATCACATACATGCTAACATTATAAATTACATTCATCATTATCTACTTAGGTTCATATAACCTATCTCATAATTTGCTTCAATACTTAAACATTTACTTCTACACATTACTACTCTAATGGTTAACACATCTAATAGTGGTTTAAGTGTAGGAAACCTAAAGTAGAAACCTAATTCACTTAAACCGAAGCTCTGATACCAATTTGTTATGCCCCGTGAACGACACGACTAAAAATCATGAAAATTTGAACTTTTACGCGGAAACGACCCAACTTTAACGTACCTTCTGTTACTCTTTTAACAACTGACGAGAATATATTACCATTCAGCCCTTGCAAGTATTTTTACATGAAACTGGACTCAAATACTTTTAAAACGACGGGTGGCACCCTAAAGTGCACTATGACTCGTCCTGTGCACTAAGGACCCCTAAAGTGCACTATAACCCCTCTTTTGCACTTAGGACCCCTAAAGTGCACTAGAACCCCTCTTGTGCACTAAAGATACCTAAAGTGCACTATAACCCATGTTATGCACTAAGGACACCTAAAGTGCACTATTTTCTCAAATCACCCCATAACACATTTAAACATTAAATCAACACTTTAGACTTGTATTTAAACACATGTAATACATATTAACTAAAAATATACCATATACATTGTTTCCCAAAATCCTTTACCCGTTTGACCCAAAATAGATTAAAATAGACCTTGTCCCAAACACCCCTTTTTCTGCATAACCTTTTTATATACTTTTGACCCATTTTCCGGAAACCATAGTTCCCAAACTCGTTAGACCACGAAACATTCCAGATTTCTTATACACTTCATTGACCTCATTTTCATACAAAAACATTTACTGTTCGACCCTTGGAGTAGTACTTTACAAAGTAACGGGTTTTGTGCCCAAAACCCCGTTTTGACCCATTTCATGTCAAACGACTCTTAGCAACTCATTACCATACCAAACGCAACCAAAATCATTAGTATAACATAATAAACTTATTCCATAATTGAATGACCCGTTTACAACCCAAAATGGGTATAAATATGCTTATGCCAAACACCCCTTTAACTTTGACTATAAACACTTAAAATACACTTTGACCCAACGGTTGGCCACCGATTCAAAAAGACAATGATAACATACAAATTGATACTTAACGACACATTTACAAACCATTTTAGACTTCCGGGGGTACAATATTGACTTGAGCTCGGTATCTACCTAGCTCCTATTATCACATATTACCATCTTCAATAATCATTCCATGAACCACACCCAATCCAAGCCATATCGCTTCAAGCACATGAACCTACAATAACATTAACAACTATAACATGTAAGCGATAACGCTTAGTAAGTAATCGGCTATGACATGGCAATGCTTCTATCATCATACAATTCACGTAAGCATTGCTAGCACACAAACCATAGCACACATAGTACATACGGCAATAACACATATCTTAACACATCTTTAGGCAATTAACTCTATAACCATCATCAATTCTCATAATAATCCATTAGCTTAACTATAACCAATCTTTGCTATAACAATCATAAACACATAATACAATAATTCCCATATTAAGCATGTAGTAACCGGATTACTTACCTTAGCAATCCGTGCTAAGCCATACACAATTTTTCATCATCTTCATCAATATTCAATAGTGCCCAACATCATCCATAGCTAACATTCTTAAACATAATAACCAAGGTATACTTAAAACATCATTAATTAACTATAGCCATGGTTTACACAACCATTTAGCTTACATGAACATCCTCAAATCATCACATAATCATATATTGATTATGTGATGATCCTCCCATAAATTATCCAACTTTTACCCACAATAAGACACTTCTACGATTACTATAACTCTTTTAAATCAAACTTTATGATCATAACATGATCATATCCAATTTACCCATTTACTTCAATTTAATGAAAGGGTTTCACCCAATTACACTATAACACCTTAATTAGTGTTTAAAACCACAATTACCCAAAACCCCTAACTTGGGTACATGAACCCTAACTCACCAATTCACAATTAACACATCAATAAGAATAATTTACCTTATAGTATCCTTTTTTTATGGCTTCACACTAGGGTAACCATCTTTAATTCACCATCAATTGGTCTCCAAGACCAACCTTCTCTTTTCCCTCCAATTACATATTACGACATACACACCTCTCACACTTATTTCTAGAAATTAAATGAAGAATGAGGAAGTGTCTAGAGATAAGTAGGTGGCATCTTTGGCCACTTGACACCAATGGTCCTTCAAGTCCCATTCTTTATAATTTGGCCACACTACACTTCTATAACAAGTTATAATATGGCAACTTAGGTCCCCCAATTTTCTATAACTATAATACAACATTTATAACTTACTAGATTGACTATCGGGTTGACTAGTCAATCCCGTCATGTCCTTAGACCATATTCATCTAGGGTAGGGCCTATTTGTATTTCGGGATACGGGTGTAACAATTCTACCCCCTTATTTAGATTTAGTCCCGAAATCTCTCGTCTATTACCATCTATTACTTAATTCATATTTCATCATGTCACATAAACAATCATTTATCAATTTATTGCGAAGATTTCCTTAACCTTGCAATTTAAGGCCCACAATAACATAATCAACTCTACTAAAGTATTCTATGATTCGATTTAAGCTCTATAACATACATATTTTATGTCATTCGAGACATAATTTATTCCAACCCGACATTCCAATTAATCAACTCCTTTACTATTACTATACATACTTGGTCATTTTCATATTGTTTTGACTTTGCATAAGTCAAATTCAATCAACACTCTCGTATTTTATCAAAGATATTATTATAATTTCAATAACAATATTACTATAACGCAAAGCTATTACTATAACGTATTGTTATCACTATAATATTCTTATAAATTTCACAATTTCCATAACCATTATGGTCTTTTTCATATTATCACATGCCCCCAAGGCATACTATAATTCATTTTAGCTTTTCAATTTCTCGCAATTTATGATCTCCACGATCATTTCCATAACATATCGCAGCATCATCTACAATTTCATTTACTTATGCTTTAGTTTTCTATAACTTAAGTTTACACAACGACCCTTACCTAGGGTCCGACACGAGTCTCCCATTTCACCTATCATAGTTCTTATGACGTCTAATTAGTTTTAGACTTTCATTTTCAAATTTATTAACCCTTTCTCATGCCATGCCGAGAACACATAAGCCCACTCATTTATATTTCCTCATTTACATGGAAAGGCGTCCCAGTCTATGTAAATCAAGAAACATAAACTCATTGTTTGGAGATTCACAATTTCTTTAATTAAATGAAAAGGCGTCCCAAATCCATTTAATCAAGGAAATTATAAATCGTCCTACTTATACACTTTTGACATAACATTCACACCTATTCGTTACACATTTTAACTTATGTTTCTCTTTCTCATTTCACATTCATTGTTTGTAAATTAAATATTTCGCTTTCAACTTTTCTCTTTTCTAGCTTGGATCCATCTCACCTTATCATTTCAAGCTTGGTCATCCCGGACGATACTATCATTAATTTGGTCATCCCGAAGGATACCATCATTAACATCATTAGCTTGGTCATCCCGAAGGACACCATCATTAACTTGGTCATCCTGAAGGATACCATTATTAACATCATTAGCTTGGTCATCCCGAAGGATACCATCATTAACATCATTAGCTTGGTCATCCCGAAGGATACCATCATTAACTTGGTCATCCTGAAGGATACCATTATTAACATCATTAGCTTGGTCATCCCGAAGGATACCATTATTAACATCATTAATTTGGTCATCCCGAAGGATACCATCATTAACATCATTAGCTCGGCCAACCCGAAGGATGCCATCATTAACTAATTGGTTACGTGATAGCCATCTTTAACCTTTCACATTTAACTTGGATCCAAGCCATTAATATTTTAATGCATACATTATTCCATTCATGCGATTTAGCTAGAACAAGCATCATAGAGTATATGAAACCTGCTTATCATACTTACACATGTACTATATGTTTACATTCATCATTACAACTTACATTCTTTAACGTACGTTAACCCTTTCCACATCTTTACTCTTCCCTCTTTTAGGTTATTCAATTTTTTTCTACATCTAACCTTTCATAGGTTAGTTCGATAACACCTTCATTAACTTGCATTTATCTTTTATATATACTTTATACATTAACACGATCTCTTCATGTTTAGTAAGGCAACATATGCTTACATTCTTAACTCATCTCTTTTAGTTTTTAGCACATTAGCTATACCCCTTTCATCTCATCATTACTTGTCATCGTTTCTTTAATCCCATTCTTTACTTTTCGTATTAATAGATGCTTAATAATCAGTGTGGCAATTCTCATTTTACCTTCACACATTATAATTTAGCACACTCATCATTACTACATTTCATAATTTAAGCGTCAAATACTTTAATTCACTATTATCCCACCTCTAATACCACTTACCATTTTAATCACATTCCATTACCACCGCTCTTAAAACATGTTCTTATAATCACAAAGCGATTACCGACACTAACCAAGTTGCACGACAATTATCATTTAATCATTTCAAGTCCTCCACGGACTTATATCACATACATGCTAACATTATAAATCACATTCACCATTATCTACTTAGGTTCATATAACCTATCTCATAATTTGCTTCAATACTTAAACATTTACTTCTACACATTACTACTCTAATGGTTAACACATCTAATAGTGGTTTAAGTGTAGGAAACCTAAAGTAGAAACCTAATTCACTTAAACCAAGCTCGATACCAATTTGTTACGCCCCGTGAACTACATGACTAAAAATCATGAAAATTTGAACTTTTACGCTGAAAGCGACCCAACTTTAACGTACCTTCTATTACTCTTTTAACAACTGACGAGAATATATTACCATTCAGCCCTTGCAAGTATTTTTACATGAAACTGGACTCAAATACTTTTAAAACGACGGGTGGCACCCTAAAGTGCACTATGACTCGTCCTGTGCACTAAGGACCCCTAAAGTGCACTATAACCCCTCTTTTGCACTTAGGACCCCTAAAGTGCACTAGAACCCCTCTTGTGCACTAAAGATACCTAAAGTGCACTATAACCCATGTTATGCACTAAGGACACCTAAAGTGCACTATTTTCTCAAATCACCTCATAACACATTTAAACATTAAATCAACACTTTAGACTTGTATTTAAACACATGTAATACATATTAACTAAAAATATACCATATACATTGTTTCCCAAAATCCTTGACCCGTTTGACCCAAAATAGATTAAAATAGACCTTGTCCCAAACACCCCTTTTTCTGCATAACCTTTTTATATACTTTTGACCCATTTTCCGGAAACCATAGTTCCCAAACTCGTTAGACCACGAAACATTCCAGATTTCTTATACACTTCATTGACCTCATTTCCATACAAAAACATTTCTTGTTCGACCCTTGGAGTAGTACTTTACAAAGTAACGGGTTTTGTGCCCAAAACCCCGTTTTGACCCATTTCATGTCAAACGACTCTTAGCAACTCATTACCATACCAAACTCAACCAAAATCATTAGTATAACATAATAAACTTATTCCATAATTGAATGACCCGTTTACAACCCAAAATGGGTATAAATATGCTTATGCCAAACACCCCTTTAACTTTGACTATAAACACTTAAAATACACTTTGACCCAACGGTTGGCCACCGATTCAAAAAGACAATGATAACATACAAATTGATACTTAACGACACATTTACAAACCATTTTAGACTTCCGGGGGTACAATATTGACTTGAGCTCGGTATCTACCTAGCTCCTATTATCACATATTACCATCTTCAATAATCATTCCATGAACCACACCCAATCCAAGCCATATCGCTTCAAGCACATGAACCTACAATAACATTAACAACTATAACATGTAAGCGATAACGCTTAGTAAGTAATCGGCTATGACATGGCAATGCTTCTATCATCATACAATTCACGTAAGCATTGCTAGCACACAAACCATAGCACACATAGTACATACGGCAATAACACATACCTTAACACATCTTTAGGCAATTAACTCTATAACCATCATCAATTCTCATAATAATCCATTAGCTTAACTATAACCAATCTTTGCTATAACAATCATAAACACATCATACAATAATTCCCATATTAAGCATGTAGTAACCGGATTACTTACCTTAGCAATCCGTGCTAAGCCATACACAATTTTTCATCATCTTCATCAATATTCAATAGTGCCCAACATCATCCATAGCTAACATTCTTAAACATAATAACCAAGGTATACTTAAAACATCATTAATTAACTATAGCCATGGTTTACACAACCATTTAGCTTACATGAACATCCTCAAATCATCACATAATCATATATTGATTATGTGATGATCCTCCCATAAATTATCCAACTTTTACCCACAATAAGACACTTCTACGATTACTATAACTCTTTTAAATCAAACTTTATGATCATAACATGATCATATCCAATTTACCCATTTACTTCAATTTAATGAAAGGGGTTTCACCCAATTACACTATAACACCTTAATTAGTGTTTAAAACCACAATTACCCAAAACCCCTAACTTGGGTACATGAACCCTAACTCACCAATTCACAATTAACACATCAATAAGAATAATTTACCTTATAGTATCCTTTTTTTATGGCTTCACACTAGGGTAACCATCTTTAATTCACCATCAATTGGTCTCCAAGACCAACCTTCTCTTTTCCCTCCAATTACATATTACGACATACACACCTCTCACACTTATTTCTAGAAATTAAATGAAGAATGAGGAAGTGTCTAGAGATAAGTAGGTGGCATCTTTGGCCACTTGACACCAATGGTCCTTCAAGTCCCATTCTTTATAATTTGGCCACACTACACTTCTATAACAAGTTATAATATGGCAACTTAGGTCCCCTAATTTTCTATAACTATAATACAACATTTATAACTTACTAGATTGACTATCGGGTTGACTAGTCAATCCCGTCATGTCCTTAGACCATATACATCTAGGGTAGGGCCTATTTGTATTTCGGGATACGGGTGTAACACTAAGTAGGTATACTAGTAACCCAAGCTATGCACATTGGGCAGCTATGACTAGGGTACTTCACTATTTGAGATACAGTCGCGATTATGGGTTGCATTATGATAGATATCCTGCTGTTATCGAAGGATACAGTGATGCAAATTGGATATCTGACATAAAGGATTCTAGATCGACTAGTGGATATGTGTTTACACTAGGAGGGGCGGCTATATCTTGGAAGTCTTCCAAGCAAAATGTTATAGCTAAGTCCACGATGGAATCAGAATTTATTGCGTTAGATAAATGCGGACAAGAGGCGGAATGGCTATGTCAATTCGTAGAGGACATACCAAGGTGGCCTAAACCGATAACGGCCATTAGTATACATTGTGATAGTCAATCGGCAATTGGCAGAGCTCATAGCATAATGTATAATGGAAAGTCCAGACATATCCGTCGTCGACATAATTCAATACGACAACTACTCTCAACATGAGTTATCTCAATTGACTATGTGAAGTCAAAGGATAACATCGCGGATCCGCTTACGAAAGGCTTAAGCAGAGAGTTAGTAAGTAAGTCGTCTAGAGGAATGAGACTAAAGCCCTTGAAGGAATGAGTTTCTATGAAGGAAAACCTAACCTAGTTGACTGGAGATCCCAAGATCCGGGTTCAATAGGACAACCTAATCATAGAAATGTGGGGGAAGTCACGTCAATGTGGGGAGTTACTAAATATTGTAACTTTCCTAGTCCATTCCTATAACAAATGTGACTTGTTGAGAGGTTAAACATATGGCTTTAATGATTCAGGATGAAATCATAAAGCATAATGATTCAAGATGAAATCACAAAACATATGTTTTAATGATTCAAGATGAAATCACCTATGTGATAGAGAAGTGGGGTCGCGAGAGGGAAATGTGGGGCGCAATTCCTAAGAGCTCTTGCAGAACCAGGCTAGTGTTCATGACCATAACGAACACGACTATGAGGACTTGACATTGTCAGGGAGACTCTTGTGTGAAGTGTAATGTCGTCTACGTAAATGGATGATGAGTTCAAGAACATCGTGTCTACTCAGATCTAGGAGACTAAGTGCATCTCACAAGGGAAGGTTCAAAGGGTTACATCTACCTATCCTATACAAGACTTAACCGCATAAATTTCACCGAAACTTTCGTGTGTTTTCAACCGATCTCCATTCATGTGGGGGATTGTTGGAAAAATGAGTTTTGCAAAGTGGTTTTTGCAAATTTTGGACATCATTTAATGTATGTATATGTTACATATATTTGTGTTGATTGGGGGGCATTTTGTTCTCCTCAAAGAGAGCTTCGCAACGAGCTAAAGTATGTCCAAATTGGAGTAGAAATGAATGAGATATCGTGTCTCAAAGTGAGGCACAAAACCTGGAAAACTAAACTATCCCACATCGCCTAGAAGAGGAAGTGGAGACTAGTTTATAAGGAAATCATAATATTGGCTATCAAATTCCTTTAGGTTGGTTATGCTCCCACCCCTACGTCTTGGCGTCTTGCGGAGTGGGGGTGGGGAAAAATGGGATTTCCGGGCTAAAATGAGTTCGAAGCTTACGAACTCATGCGAGCTCAGCGACCTGGCGACACGAATGCAGACTCAGAAATCTCGCCTCTGCGGGTATCTTTTCTTTGAGAATTTCGTTTCCTTATTTGATAATTTTCCAAAATTCTGTAAGCTATTTTAGGAATAGTTTTAGACTTTTTTGCTGAGAATTTCGTTTCCTTATTTGATAATTTTCCGGAATTCTGTAATCTATTTTAGGAATAGATTTAAACTTTATGTCTAAGTCTTAACAGATATATGCAAATCGTGTTATAGAAATAACAGATATGCATAATTTTTATTTTTCTGTCATATATTATGTCTTGGTGAAAAAGATAGGTATTGCTTATAAAATAAAAATCTTCTCATTCAGTTTGATCATCCAAAAAACGCAGCTCATTACGTGCAGATTTCCAGTAGCCTTCTTGATCAGAAACACAAAGCTTTTCCGTGAATTTTCAGGCAAGTTTGTCAGGTCCGACTGTGCAACAGTTTGAACGTTGTACCCTGAGAAACAGACGACGAATCTGTTTTAAGGGAATCGTGTTAAACACGAGCCTCGTTCACGACCTTTTACTGCTTTCTTTAATATATATCGTTAAAGAGTCTATCGTTATAGAGTCTGTCTTCTGCTTCTTCCCCATTCTGTCTGCTGTTTTATTATTTCTGTTAATTTATTTACTGTTATGATAATCTGATTTTCATTAATAAAGTATACACCGTTTCCCACATTCGCTTTGTTCACGAAATTACGGAGAGATATAAAAAAATAACATTTGAGCGAAAAGAATGACAAAGATCATTAAATGATTAAAACAAAGTATTTAGGCAGCGGAAAGCAACGATTTGGTTTTCAGTGTTGTCTTTAGGCTTTTTTAGTTGGTTCTATGAAATTAAAGAAAGGTCCTGCCATATGACCCTTATAAATTATTAGAGTACCAAAGAACTTATTTAGAGACATGTTTTTCCACCTAATGACTCATTTAATAGAGATGTAGAATCAGACTATTTATATTTCATTACATATCATTTCTCAAGAAAACTACATGTCGTAGTTTGGGGCCTGGGCGTGTATCCACCTTGCCCACGCCAAGGCCAAGGTCATGTCAGGGCCGGCCCTGGCTATGGGCAGCGCGAGCGACGGTTCAAGGCATCAAAACGAGATGGGGCATCAAGCTTTTGGTCATGTTATTTGGGTTTATGTAAAACAGAAAAAACAAATGTGAGTTTTTAAAAGTATTACTAGCTTGGTTTAATTGTGCCTTTAGTTTTATTAAACAAATAAAATAAGAAAGATTAAAAAAAAAGAAAAAAAAAAAAATTGAGTCAAAATATTGCCTAACATGGACGCCGGAAGTTTAGAGGAAGAAAAAGCTTGGTCGACTGTTTGTATTTTTTTTATGGGTCCATGTGTTTATTAATTGGTCTTTTTCCATTAAACATCTCCAACTTTATACTAAATTTGCATTTAAGACCTTTTAGTTTATATTTCTTTTATTTTTTACTTATCTTGTAATTTGATAACATAATAATAACTAATCTATTAATATTATCTTTTAGACTATAGTTGTTCAAATCTGGATCTTGAAATTAAGATCTTACGATTTTACGATATTACAAAGCAAAAATGATTCAAGTTCTATGCAGATTTTTAGCAAACTTAAGATCTTATAAGACCCTGATTTTTATAATAAATTCTCTAAATCTAATCCGATTTGATTTTTTTTCTCGAACCCTAAACTAAAAAACTACAAATTATTAATTATGTTTTTATAGAATTAAAAAAAAAACAACATGTGAATTTTCTTAAACATTCTATATTCAAAATTTATGACAACATTTTCATAAAATATTCATATAATTTTGTTTATGATATATAATAATTTGTATATTTAAATAATAATGTAACTATTAAGAAAAGTCATCATGGTAGGATCTTAGGACATCGATCTAATCTTACGATTTCGATCTTGTAACAACGAAAATGATATTGAGTAAGATTCCAATTTTAAATACCTTGTTTTAGACTATTTTTACTTTGTAAAATTTGCACCACAAAACATATAATGTATTTACCCTTAATACGATAGCAATGTATTTACGTATGAAAGATTTTATTTATTTTTTCAAATTTATGACCGGTGAGAAATACTGTATATAGATATTATACTATATACTAATAGCCGTTTTTGGGTCGTATAAAAATATGGGTTATACATATGTTGCTGTCAAACTCTCATTGGTTCTTACATGTCTATACAAATTTATACTACCAAAAAAAAAATGTGGCCAACTGCTATTGGCCAGAGTGTGTTTGGCATTCTATTGTTCACGTGTCTGTCAAAAATGTACACCAAATGTACATACGTATGACTTATACCTCTCATATCTTCCACCGACACACAGCCTCCTTTCTCAACACTTCCAGAAAAATCTCAACTCTAAAGCATCCTATAAACTTCTTCTGAAGACTAGCTTCGCTGAATATCCGAACCAAAAAAGGAAAAGAAATCAAACAACCCTGTTTTCTTCTCTTCTTGGGTTCATTCTACAACAAAAAAAAAACCTTTTTAAGATTAAACACGTTTTCTTCATAGATCGATCTATTTTGAAGCTTAAACAAGAAGATCACATATACGAACAAGGAACCCACATACAGAACTAAAAAAAATTCGAGATTCGATTTAAAATGTCGAAGAAGAACTACAGGTATGTGCTTCTATTAGTTTTTGATTTTTTTTTATGATTTTGGAGGAAAATTGATTGCTATTATGTGTTAATTTTTATTTTTTCAGGAAGTTCTTACATCTAAGTTCGTATGAAGCTTTCTTTACATCTATGTCATTATCAGAGTGAAGGTGAGATTTTTGTAAACTTTATTGTTCAGAATCTGAATTTGTTTTGATGGTGGTATAGGGTGCCTTAGAAGTTTTATAGCAGACTATGTGGTTCCATTGATGGTTGATGCATTGTATTACTATTAATGTTTGTTTACGAGTGTGGCTGGTATAGCCGCGATAAAGTAGTCGGGTGTAGACGGGGAGAAAAAAAAATTTGTACTTGATTTATTGGGAATGACTCTTGAAGAGCTGATGAG
Organism: Chrysanthemum makinoi; assembly: GCA_910596185.1. NCBI lineage: Eukaryota > Viridiplantae > Streptophyta > Magnoliopsida > Asterales > Asteraceae > Chrysanthemum > Chrysanthemum makinoi. The sequence continues at coordinate 134,392,625 of OU343224.1, read as the reverse complement.
ATTTTCATCGATGTGTATGAGCTTATTTGCTTTTTTTAATATGAAATAAGCCCATAAGCCGACAAGTTAAGCTAACCCAAACACCCCCTTTTCATGGGTTAAAACTGAAGAATAAGTTGAAAATGGATTTTGACATAACCTTTTATTTTGATATCAGGTCTACTTGAGTTTTTGGTGGGGTTTAAGTGTGCTATAGGCGATTTAGCTTGCTTAATGTTTAATTTATTTCTTATAAGTTTCAGGTTTGCAAGTTGTGTTCAAGAAATTGCCGCGGGGGTTTTCCTTTCGTAGGTTTGTCTTTGTCTACAATTGTTGTTTCTTTACTAACAGGTTTTATTGGGTTAAATTAAGCTGTAAAAATGTGTTCTTTATGTATAGGATGTTTGATTTACGCGCTTATAAGTAAAAAATCGTCATAGAGATTAGTAGTTTAGGAATTAGTGTTTGGATTTGCTTATTATGTGCAAGAATGTGATGAGTAGATATAGAAGGCAGGAAGCAGTGACACAAGCCTAATAAGCAGTTTGGCCCAAATTAAGTAGAAATAATAAGCAATTCTGAACACCCTCTTAACGCGAATGTTGTCAATAAATGGCCATATGTAGAAGTGGGGCATGTAGAATTGGTCTTCAATCCAGAGACCTATAAGGTCAGTTCATCCCAAAAATGGAAACTTATTGGTTTTCAACGCCTGCATATGTGATTTCTTTCCCCAAAGTTTTTTGGCGACGAGTTTCTTTGAGATTGAATGCATCAGTGCCATAATAAAACTTAGGGATCCCAAACATGTTATCATACATTCATATTTATTCGAATTTGCACTGACTTTAGCATACGAAAAAAAGTTCATGAACGGTTTAGAAAGCTTACGTTCTGTCAGACAAAACAACTGCACCAAGGGATTATTAAAAGGAATTAAATTTCAATTTGATGTAAAAACTGCAACTCTGGTAGGAATGCTGACCTATTATGATGTGTAATCTGCTGAAGTATAACACCCTCGCTTTTGCATGGACTTTAGGATACGAACAAAAGTTCATGAAGTAACACTATAGATATTCAATGCCTAACACTGAATGTTGTGAACATGACTTTGCAATATGGATATTGATTATTCACCAACAAGTCGTGAATTTGTAACTGGATCTTATGGAAAACAATAAATTTCTTAAATTTATTTTTGCATTCACTTCGGTAATGAAAGCATCCTTCTCAAATTTTATAGAACTTTTGCAGGTGCGGATATTTCGGTATAATAGTGGACATAGCAGGGAAATCTTTGACACTAAGAGAATGCAAAGGTTTGCTTAGTTTAAGTTTTTGCACAAGTGTACACTGTAATATGTCTGTCGCATACTGTATTTCTTAACAACCTTATCCATGTATTATGTTCTACACTAATTATGACATTGATGATCGACAAATGTAGGGTGTTCTGTGTTAGAGCCCACACGATCTTATGCAAGTGGATCTTTGAATTTCAAGAAGTCGAAGCTATACCAGAAGAGGAAGATTCCGGGGAAGCTTTGAAACAGTGTGAGCCAGTTGAGATTAAACCAAAGGCACCAAGTGGAACCAAAGTAAGCATAAATTCAACCTTTAAATAAGCAAGCCCAAACACCCTATAAAGATGCATAAAGTAAGTGCAGTTCTTATATTCTTAGTTTCTCAGAAAATAGTGACATGATGAACTACTGTTAAACGGGTCATTTGGAAATATAGACCATGTATATATAAAATCATTCATATATAAGGTATTTAGTGGAAGCTCCAAAATGGCCAAAATGTAATACCATCGTTTCTGATTTGTACCATGATATATCCAATGATCAACTTTCCTTTTAAGTTATTTGAATAACCTGAACCCATATCAGTTCATTAAAATGTGTATATTTGCATTTCTCAGGTTCCGACTACTGTAATTGATTTAGAGAGTTGATGATCATGATACATTGATGACTTAAAGAGCTTAGGAGGGTAACATTAATGCTGACAGGACTGATCCCAGACAGAAGATGAAGCCAACGCGAAATAAACTAACACATAGTGATCATCAATGTCCAGTTCACCAGATATGGAGCATTCAGTGAAGGTCGTTGGATACACTACTCGAGACCCTTCCTGCGTACTCTTTCCATTAAACTTCTCGCAGCGGTATGTTGTGTTCAATCAGTAGGAAGGTATGTTATTTATGGATTCCACTGCATGAAAATCTGAGGGTGGATCAGCAGTTAATTAAGGAAAAGTGTGAATCAAGAAAGAGCGTGAAAAGGTGCTTGATACATTTAAACATGCCTAATTATGTCGATGGATAGGTCAAAAAGATGATGAACAATATTCGCCAGTATGAAGTACCTCTACACAAGTACCAAGCCATGATGGATCATCAGGTAACCATTTAACAATTCATTACTATCATCATGATAAATGCAAGTTGTCATCTTTAAATATCGAACATACAAGCGTGTATTGGAATTAAACGAATGTTTGTTTTACAAGCTACTCACTGAGAAGTTACATTTTGGTAGCTGCTTTACATAGGCCAGAAACGAGAACCTCCAAATTTATCTTACAAATGGATCAAATGTTTAGATTAAAAAAACTACTAGCACTAACAAAGGTGTTCTTTTTCATAAATATAAGCGTTACATATGTAATCCCAAGCACCCTTTGTAGCGCTTTTTGTTGGGATGGCGCATTATATGGTTTTATTTGTGACTTTGTATGAAAGGCTTCTTATTAATGAAACGTTACGTAAGGAGGTACACCCTCTTTCTTTTAGTTTGTTGCTGCTCTAAGTGTTACCTCGGTAGCGTGGTCTAATATTAATGGTTCATTCGGTTTTGCCTCAAAAATTTCTTACTTTGTCATCATGTTCCTGTAATTCTCACTGGTATGCTACAAGTTTCTACATCGCGTGAAGTCGTACATTACTATTTTTTTGTGTTTGTATATAATGAAACTTATTAGGAATAGGAGGATCTGATATTTATGGGTCATACAGTTAGTTGCACATTGTCACCTATAATTACCATCGTCTTATTGATTTCTTTATCATCTCCTACTTTAAAGATGGAGGAACGATGGTAAAGCCGACAAGATTTAAAACATGTTGTATGCGATAGTCTTTATATATGTTTCTGTTGGCCGTCACTACGGGATGTTTGGACACCTGTTTTTACATGCCTATATGTAGTTTCTTAGAGCATTTATATGCAGTTTGGGCACATGGGTTTTTAAAGTTTTATCGCAGCATTTATATGTAGTTTTTTTTACATCTTTTAGATGCGTTTTCACAGTTTTTAACAGCTATTTTTACAGCAGAATTCGGGCCCTTTGGACAGCAGGAATATGGCAGAAACTTGGTTGTTTGGACAATGGAAATATGGAGTCTTTTTGTATTTTTAAATGCTATTTTTACAGTATAAATTGGTGCAGAAATATGGATTTCTAGACGACAAATATATGGTTGTTGTTACAGTTCTTTTACAGTATTTTTATAGCTTTTAACTTCTCTTTGCTCCAGTACATGTTCTACTTATCTTGAATCAAAAACCTTTTTTTTTTAGGTTAAATGTAACCAACCGGAATCAAGTCATGTGACAAATCGAAACAGTTCTTTTTTATACACCCCTGGTATTAGTGTTTGACTTTCAAATAAAAAGGTTTCCCGCAGCAACGTGCGGGCTAACCTGCTCGTTAATATCAATGGTAATATGTTCTCTAATTTTAATTTAATTATATATAAATTTCAAATAAGACATGATTTTTTTTTTTTTTTTAATTTTATTTTTACAACGCCTTGAACCAACCTAAAAATAAATTAAACTTAATAGTTGTCTTATGAATATTTTAAGTTAATACGCCAAGTCTGTTTGTATGACAAACCTCTAGGTAGGGGCAATATTTTAACATCTCGCCTAGGGTATTTCAAATCTCAAGACCGGCCCTGGGTCATGTCACCGGGTGAAGTGTTTTGGTTAAGTTGTTCGTGTCAATATTTTGTCATGATTTGATATAGATATAATACTGTAAGACCAAATCAAAGTGGATGTAAATATAAATTAATGATAAATAAATTTTACGTTGTGCATGCTAGCATCAACTTGCACCTATGAACTTGCATTTTTATTAATTTATACCCTCGTATTTACAAAGATTCGTTGGCTGTTTGAATACTTCCAAAGCCAGTTTTAATATGAACTAGACCTGTTCTTTACCAAATGTGCTTTCATGTTTGATTCAATATACAGTTTCAAAAGTCATCTTTAAGGAAATTAATATCATAATAACAAGTGACGCTATTAATTTATAAGATTATTAAATATTTCTTCGTGATGTTTCCAGGACTTCACACTTTTTAAAACCTACCATCATAGACGGAACTTGAACATTTTTTTTTGAGGGGGCCGAATTTATTTTTGTAACCTCAACTAAATTACCGCTAAAACTTATAATATTTACACTATGTGCCGCAAATTTTGGGGAGGCTGGGGCCCTCCCCGGTCTCCATTAAGGTCCGTCCTTGCCTACCATGGTTTGCTCGCTTTACGACGTATCCAGAATAAAAAATGGGGCACTTGGTTGTTCATTTACATGGTATTATGCATGTGTTTTTTTGCCCAAACAACATCCGCGTAAACACAACTACACAAGCACTTCGCGTAAAGTTTGAAAGTCATCTGCCTAATGTATAAGGGTAAAAGTAAAAAATGTTAAACATGCTTTCTCATATGTACTAATATGCTAAATATGGTCATTTATGAAATTATCAAAGTACAAATTGTGTACAATAATAGCCAATTCTTCACATCTTCATCTGTATCCACTGACGGAAATGGGGGTTCGGAACACCCATGAATTTTTGTGGCGTAATGTTAATTTTTATAAAAAAAACAACAGTTTTTCTAAAATGCACCCGGTCCCTAAAAAGTGTTTGTAGTATTATTTAGTTTATTCTTAGTGCACCTAGTCGTTTTGTGTCCTAGTTCCATCTTTGTCTGCATCATTAATCATTTATACTAACGGCCGTTAGTAAATAACTTAAATTTTGGATTTCTTATGTTTTCGTCCGTTTTACATGTTTTCGTCTGTTTTTATACGTTTTTCAACCGTTTTTACAGTTTTCATTCGTTTTCGTCTGTTTATACACGTTTTCGTTTGTTTTTGCACGTTCTCGTTTGTTTTTAAACGGTTTCATCCAATTTTACATGTTTTTGTTCGTTTTTGCACGTTTTCGTCTGATTTTACATGTTTACGTCCGTTTCATCCGTTTTTAAATGTTTTCGTCCGTTTTTACAAGTTTCACCCGTTTTTCTACATTTTCATATATATTTACACGTTTTCGACTGTTTTACATGGTTTCATTCGTTTATGCACGTTTTCGTCAATTTTTAAACGTTTTCATCCATTTTACACTTTTTCATTCGTTTTTGCACGTTTTCGTCTGTTTTTACACGTTTTCGTCCGTTTTCATTAGTTTTTGCACGTTTTCGTCCGTTTTGACACGTTTTTGTTCGTTTTTGCACCTTTTTTTCGCTGTAGCACGTTTTCGTTTGTTTTTACTCGTTTTCATCCGTTTTTAAACATTTTCGTCTGTGTTTACAAGTTTTCATCCATTTTTTATACGTGTTCGTACATTTTTACACGTTTTCGTCCGTTTTTACTTGGTTTCATTCGTTTTTGCACATTTTCGTCCATTTTTAAACGTTTTCGTCCATTTTATACATTTTCGTTCATTTTACATGTTTTCGTATGCTTTTACACGTTTTCGTCTTGTTTTATACGTTTTTGTTCGTTTTTGCACGTTTTCATTCATTTTTACACGTTTTCATTCGTTTTTGCACGTTTTTATCTAATTTAATCCGTTTTTAATCATTTTTATCTATTTTGCACGTTTTTATCTATTTTTATCCGTTTTTAATCGTTTTCATCCATTTTTTACAAGTGTTCGTCTGTTTTGTACGTTTTTACACGTTTTCATCCGTTTTTACGAGTTTTTGAATGTTTGACATGTTTTTGTACATCTTTATCCGTATTGGTATCTTTTATATAATAAAACAAAACCTCTAGTGAGAATTTTTCATTTCAAAAAAATCAATTCATACTTTATTTGGTAATGCTTTTTTTAATTAGATTTTTCTATTTTAATGATAAAAAGAAAGAAAAGCTAGATGTTTCCTGATTTAACCAAAATAAAAAAATAATTCGTCTTTTTAGTTAGACTTGAAAGAAAAAGAGAAATACACATATCCTTGATGGATATATTTTCTTAGTTTTGGACTAAAAGATTATTTGTTTCAAAGAAAGCGGACGCTACAAATCTATTGTCAGTTCTCAGTTTCTCAAAGCAAACAATACGGTACCAAAACCCTAAATTAAACAAACACCAAATCAAAACAATTGAAGCAACAACTAAAAAAATAAAATACGTGTTTAATTATTAACGCAATCACTTTAAACTCGAGGATGTAGATTGCGATTGAGGTAACTTTTGCAACAGTTTCCGTATTTAATTTAGTACAATTTTGTTTTAATTTGCTTGATCTTTGTGTTAATTATCTACTGTTTTTGTGTTGATTTTGTGATTATGTTCTGTGATTTTTGTGTTCATTCGTGCTGATTTGGTCCATATAGTAGCTAAACTCTTTGTTGTTTTAAAATCATAGTTTGATAATATGTAGTTCATTACTCGATCTCCATTGCCAGGTATGATTTTGAATTAAGATTCTCATATGATCATTAGTAATTTGGTAAAATGTTAAAAGTATCTTACTATTATGAACTTGAAGCAACCACAAAGATGTTGAAAATTTGACTAAAAAAGCCAGACCTCTTAGGTGAAAGTTGATGATAATTATGCTTAGCTATAAACTTTATTAAGTCTCAAATCAAGCCATTTGAGCCATTCGTGGGTAAAAAGCTTTAGGCCCTTAGCTTCTACATTATGGTCATTTTTGAGTTGTTGGGATGCATGAATCCCTTTGAGAAGTGTGACACGAGGCTGAGAAGTCGTTTTTCGATCGTCTGTTATATTTTAGATTTCTTCATTGAATCGTGACTATTAACAATAATAATTTGGATAAAAATAAATAATTCTAAAAGTTCCGCTTTTTAGCTATCTTCTATCATTCTTATCGACTGGCTTATGTAGGAAACCATTGAAAAATAATTTGGATATGTAGTTTCAATTTTATTAAGTGAAGATGGTGTGCAGTTTTGAAAACCCGTGGAGCCTTTGAGTACATCATATTAAACTTCCTTCTTTGTTGAATATGTATTTTATTATTTCCAAATCATGGTAATATTTCATACTTGCAGTTATGATTTATGATATTATTATCCCTTGATCTACGTAGTCATCAGTGAGAAACATTATACCTTTACATATAGTATAGTTTTAGTTTTATTTCAAGATTTTTATAATTATTGCCCCATCTTTGAAGTGAGTAATAGGTGTTAATCTTTAGTGGGTTTAGACGAATTGCTATCTTAAAAAATATCACCCTCTTTCGCTGCACCTTCGAATGGAATGGGTAAAAAAAGACATTCCAGAAAGGTAAACCGACTCCTGTTTTATTTACCGTATTAAAAAAAATATTCTTTACACTATGTTCGCCAGTTTGGTTTAATGAAGAAAAGAAAAGAAGAGGGAAGAAGATGATGTTCTCAAGATACCGGAGAAGAGAAGAGAAGATAAAAGAACATATAAGGTATTTTGGAACCAAAATTTTCCGCCGAGGGAGGAAAGAAAGTGAGATTACTTCTCTTCTCTTCTTTCCTTTCTTTTCTTTTAATGAAGATCTTGCAAACTAAGCGTTGGTGACTATGACTTTTTTTTTTTTTTATTTGTGCAGATGACGTTGAAGATATTGACGGTTAAAGGATTGCTGAATAATTATTTCAAGATTTTTATAATTATTGCCCCATCTTTGAAGTGAGTAATAGGTGTTAATCTTTAGTGGGTTTAGACGAATTGCTATCTTAAAAAATATCACCCTCTTTCGCTGCACCTTCGAATGGAATGGGTAAAAAAAGACATTCGAAGGTAAACCGACTCCTGTTTTATTTACCGTATTAAAAAAAATATTCTTTACACTATGTTCGCCAGTTTGGTTTAATGAAGAAAAGAAAAGAAGAGGGAAGAAGATGGTGTTCTCAAGATACCGGAGAAGAGAAGAGAAGAGAAAAGAACATATAAGGTATTTTGGAACCAAAATTTTCCGCCGAGGGAGGAAAGAAAGTGAGATTACTTCTCTTCTCTTCTTTCATTTCTTTTCTTTTAATGAAGATCTTGCAAACTAAGCGTTAGTGACTATGACATTTATTTATTTATTTATTTTTTGGTGCAGATGACGTTGAAGATATTGACGGTTAAAGGATTGCTGAATATATAGTTTGTAGGGAAATAGATGAATTGTGGCAATATATCTACCCCACATCACCATTTCTTCTGACATATAAGTTTAAAGAAAGGCAATTGAAAAGTTAAGAATGCCAAAGATAAGGTTACTTACTTCCCATACATAACTAAAACAGGGATGAGATCAATAAAGATCATATAAAAACTAAAGGGGCAATTTCATATTTACCCAACTTAAACATGATAATGTCATATTTACCCAAAACATGCTTTAACTGCATTGTAAATCATGCATTCAAAACTTGTATTTTGGGTATATATGACATTTTCATGTTTGAATTGGGTAAATATGGAATTATCCCAAAACTAGAAATCAATTTCAACAATTTATTTTTTATCAGATTAATTAAATTCACTTCCATCCTTATATTAAAAATTAAATATTTCACAAACCGTTAATAATTACATAAAACTAATTATACTATTGCGACAAGAATAAAATTATCTTTCTATAAAGATCCAATATTGTATACTTTCGACGAACTTATTTTTTATCGTTTTTTTGCGGATTTTGATATATTACACTATAAATGAAAATTTAAAAATACTCTTTTGTGTTAACACAACCTTTAAACCCTAAAAACCCTAACCCCTAAATTCTAAAAAACTCTAACCCCTAAACCTTAAAAACCCTAAACCCTAAAACCCTAAACCTCTAAAACCTTAAACCCCTAAAAACCCTAAACCTCTAAAACCCTAACCGCTAAACCAAAAAACCTAAACTCTATCCGCTAAACCGTAAGAAACCTAAACCCTTAACCCCTAAAAAGCTTAACCAAGAAAAGTCAAACCCCTAAACCCTAAACATCTAAACCCTAACCGTAAACCCTAAACCGACAAAAAAGTCGGAAAAAAAATTTATCGAAAGTATATGATGTGTGATATCAAATTAAAGGTAATTTTATGCTTGTCGTGATGGTATGATTAGTTTCGTTAGATCAATGGTTTGTGAGATGTTTAGTTTTTAAAAATGAAGGTAAAAGTTTATTTTATTGTTTTGATGAAAAAATGAGTGGTTGAGAATAGTTTATTTGATCTTTAGTTTTTCTTTGATCTTTATTGAACCAAACTTAACTAAAACATACAAAAATTGTTATTTCTTGAGTTTGTTAAGTGTGCAACCCAATAGATCGACTTTGATAAGTAATTACATATGATTCAGATTCTTTTTTTATTTTATTTTATTATATTTTTTTTGGCTACGTTAATCATTGGTAATTTAATCTTTATATTCAAACCAGATTGTAGTGTTATGTAAGTTCGATTTTGTCACGTGACAAAATTAAGCCATATGAGTGGAAGGAACCATAAAAGCTATTTATTTTTTTAAAAATAAAAATGCATTATTGAAAATTTTAGAAAAAATCTCGCGCGTGCGCGGGCATTATAACTAGTGGTTTTATACGTTTTTACACATTTTCATCCATTTTTACACGTTTTCGTCCCTTTTTATCCGTTTCATCTGGCTTATACATTTTTACACATTTTCGTTTGTTTTTGCACGTTTTCGTGTAAAAACAGATGAACACATGCAAAAAAGAATGAAAACGTGTAAAGCGAACAAAATGAATGAAAGCGTGTAAAACATATGGATAAAATGGACGAAAAGGTGTAAAAACATACGGACACTTGTAAAAACGGACGAAAATGTGTAAGAACGTACGAAAAGACGAAAACTTAAAAAATAGACGAAAACGTTTAGAAACGGATGAAAACGTCTAAAAACGGATGAGAACAGCCGAAAATGTGTAAAAACATATGGAAATGTGAAAAAATGAACGAAAACATGTAAAACAGACGAAAACGTGAAAAACGAATGAAAAACGTGTAAAAACGGATGAAAACATGCATAAACGAACGAAACATAAAAAAAAGACAAAAATGGACGAAAATGTGTAAAAACAGATGAAATTGTGCAAAAATGAACGAAAACGTACAAAAACAAACGACAACATGTAAAAACAGATGAAAACGTGCAAAAATTAATGAAAACGTGTAAAAACTAACGAAAATGTGCAAATACGAACGAAAACTTATAAAATAGACGAAAACGGATAAAAACGGATGAAAACATGTAAAAACAAATGAAAGTGTGTAAAAACTGATGAAAACATGTAAAAATGTACGAAAACGTATAAAAAAGGACGAAAATTGTAAAAACGGACGAAAACTGATAAGGATTTAAAAGGTACACTTTTGAGGGGTCATTTAAGCCCTTAATTGATGACTTTTATATCCGTTACTACTTAATTTAATTCCTTTTTACTTTCTAGGTCTCTTGAAGGCAAATTGCTGGAATGACACTTATTCGGACGAAAAGGCGCGAATATATGAAGAAAATGGCCAAAGTCAAGAATCTAGACACTCAAGCTGCTTTGGAATTGAAGGGGCGGCGTCCGCGGCTTAATTGCGATGCCGTCACGACACATCTTGAGACGACTCAGAGAGCAAATTGCTATTTTACAAGTGACGGCATCGGGTTTAAAAGAGTAGGGCGTCGCAACTCAGACGGCCAAGATTTGGATCCCGACGGCGCCAGAGGTTGAAGCCAACGGCGTCCCGAGCATAAGGTGACACCGTAACAGAGTTGACGTGGCCAAGACGAAACCCTAATGGCGGCAACCCGACGGCGTCACAATTAAAGAGCGACGCCGTCGCATATTGTAACACTATATATAGAATCCGAATTTTTCAGTTTTACGAGAGGTAGTTTTGTGGAGTAAAAACCTAAACCGAACCAAGGCTGTCTTGGGCAGTATCTTAGGTACCATATTTTACAACAAGATAAGTGTTTTACTTTATTAATTCAATCATGTCTTCAATTGTTTGTGTGTATGCTTGCATGTTCTCCATGTCCGGCTAATTTACTTGTGTGTTATCTTAGATATATGAAACCTAGGTATTGAATATTGATTGGTTGTCTCTTATCTTAATTGTGATTGACCTAGTATTGCGATAGGTCATCCGTTGTGTTATTAATGCTTGATTAGTCTTTGTTGAACCTTAGCTTATAGTTACTAGTGGAATTGTAGGCTAAATATCCAAAGATAACCTTAGTGTTAAGTTTATGAATGCTAGAGATTTCGTAGTCATTGACCTTAGGTAGCTTTAAAGAGTTAGGGATAAAAGCATACCTTACGACCTTAGAAAACACAACGCGTTAAGAATAAGGGCGTGACAATTCAACCATCAATAGGAGATAACTAGGGAGTAATAACATCTAAGTAAACACATTTTTAATCATCATAAGAGCACACAACAATAGACATTGACTACACTCACCTTAGTTTAGATAATTAGATAATTAGATAAGTAGAGTAATCGGTAGAAATACCACCCCCCCCCCCCAAAATCCAATACCCCAAGATTCGTACCTTTCCATTTTCTAAAAGATATAAAAAAGATAAAAAATAATCTTCCTCAACCCCAACCTTAGCGTAGTAATTTTAGCATTCCTATTCCCTAGAGAGCGATATCAATTCGAGGCTTACCCTAATACTACACTAGCGATTAGGTTCCTTTGCCTAGGGTGTTGAAAAACTTGATCGACGAAAAGAAAGTTCCTTTGACCCCGAACGCGCGTTGTACGCGTATCAAGTTTTTGGCGCTCTGCCGGGGAATAGAATAGCTAGTTAGATTTCCACCTCGTTTAGGTTCCCTTGCTTGATTCCTATCAAGTAAGCTTTTTTCCCATTTTTAGCTTCCTCGTAGTCTATCCCCCTTCTTTCTGACCTTTGTTAGTAATCTCATCACTTTTCATCGTGGAAGGTGATAATCAACCACCACTCATCAACCCACCGCCAAATGACCCGCTAAGAGGCCGTACTCTTGGTGAATACTCAAGACCAAGCCACCTAGGCTATAGAAACACCATTGAGCTTCCCGACCAAGCCCAAACTACGGCCCTTCGATCCGACACCATCCGGTTGGTGCAAAACGGATGTGCATTCCTTGGACTTCGTTCGGAAGATCCTAATCAACATCTTAAGGATTTCCTTAAAATCGTTGATTCCATCGACCTCGATGCTACTACTCGGGAGACCACGCGTTTGCGTCTCTTCCAATTCTCTCTACGGGACCAGCTAGTAATTGGCTTGAGCGACTTCCCGCCGGCTCCATCTCAAGTTGGGATGATCTCACCTCTCGTTTCCTTGCTCAATTTTTCCCACCGGGGATAACTACTAAGCTTAGTAATGAAATCTTGATGTTTCAACAACGTCAAGGTGAATCTCTCTACGAAGCATGGACCCGATTCAAGGACTTACTCCATAGAGTCCCTCATCATGACATTGATCTTTGGCTTCAAGTCCGACTCTTCTATGATCATGTAAACTTCCCTACTAAGCGATCCATTGACCAAGTGGCCGGTGGAAAACTTAGTGATCTCACCGCGGAAGAAGCATGGGGTATATTAGAGGACCTTGCCCTCTATGACAACGAAAGTTGGAATGACCCCCGTGAGTTGCCCAAAACTGTAAAGGCAATCTCCTTGCCTCCCATTGACTCACAAACTTCCGAGCGTAGGATGCTTGAGCTTGAAGATCAAGTTAAATTCCTAATGAGCTCCTACGAAAATCCTAAGTCTTCACGCCAAGTGAACAAAGTTTCTTCCTTGTGTGAACCATGTAGTGGTCCTCATAACACTCGCACTTGCACAAGACTCCCCGAACAAGCCTTCGTTGACTACACATCCTCGCGTACCAATGGAGCGGGAGGAAGATTCCCTACGACACCCGGACCTAGGACTTTTAATGACGCCCGAGAAGCATGGAAGGGCAAGCCCGACTTTTATTGGGGACAAACCAAAGAATTCACATCTAATGATTTCTCATGGCCCCCATCTCACGGCCCTAACCAACAAAACATAGAAGGGATGTTGCAACACCTAGTCACATCCCAAGAAGCTCAAATAGCTAAGCTCTCAGACCGTTTTAACCAACAACAAGCCGAGATGGATAGGAAGATATATAACCTCTTGAAAGCCATGACCAATAGTGATAGGAAGGTTAATGTTATCTCAACTCTCGAAGCCTTCGGTGTAGAGATTAAGGACCCAAGTAAGTTAGCTAAGCACGTTCAATTCATCAATACCATCGCCTTAGTGAAACCTAATAGAATAAATGACGAAACGAACCATGAGATGGTACTTGAGGTCAGTGAAACTCCTAGGGATGAAACGACCGAGGAATTAGATGAAGTAGGCGATGACTATTTCAATAAGTTTCCTACGGAAGAAGAACTCTCTCGCCACCCACACTTAGTACGAGACCTCTGCCACATGTATGTTAGGAAAAGCCCAAGGATCAAGTTTGGGAACCCTTGGAATCTTAACATACCATGTTGCATAGGACATCTTTTTGTGGCAAAGGCCTACATTGATCGCAAGTCCTCGATAAATATCATGACTAGCTCCTACTATAATTGGGTAATGAAGAAGCCCATCCCAACTAGGCAAGACCCCGATAATCCTAGGGTTAGTTGCAATTTTCTTGGTAGAGTTAAGGGATTTCCCGTCTATGTAGGAAGTTTCACTTTTTCCTACGGACTTCATAGTTGTGGATGATATTAGTACGACCATAGATCCTAGCTTGTCCCACGTTATTCTAGGAAGGCCTTTCATAGAAAACACAGGGATGACTTATGATCCGTCGTTAGGAATAGTGAGATTCAAGGATGAGACCGATGATGTAGCCTACCAAATGCCCTTTAAGATTGAGAAATTTTCATCACTATCCAATGATGAAAAAGAACCTAAGCTATCAGTCTACTATAGGAATGAGGAAGATAAGGAAAATGGAGTTGATTATGTGATGAATTAGATTTTCGGGTTCTATAAGGATTGCTTGAAACTAGGACCGAAATATAGAACGGATTGGGGAGAAGATGACTTCTTAGAAAGATGCATAATAGGGAATTACTATAACATGGAAAACCCCAATAGAGACCGTCATGAGGAAGAAGGTGACGGTAATGAAGTAACGTAGGGGAACGACTTCGAGTCTAGCTACAAGACTCATAAATAAAGAAAAGCGCTTCGTGGGAGGCAACCCATGCTTAATTGTTTGCTTGTTTGTGTGTCGTATATCTTTTATTGATTGTTTATTCTCATGTTTAAATTTTAAAAAATGCTTTATTTTGTCTTTAACCTCGTCTTAATTACATATAAAGGTATTTTACATAAGGGATAAGTGTAGGGAGGATTACACACGTTTTCAAAAGAACGTGAACATGAGAATTACGATTATTTAAAAGATATACATGTGTGTTTGTTCGAGTCAAATGCTTGTATCGAGTCATAATTGATGTTTTGCAGGAAATTTTTCTAGATTCTAAAGATAAAATTTTCCAGAATTTTTTCTAGAAAATCGCAGACCGGTTACAGATAACTGGCGTCGAGGATAACGGCGTCGGGAGGAGTAGAAACTGCTTACTACTTTTTCTCGTTTTTTGAGCTACTAATAAATTTTTGGAATTTTCCAGGTCTTAATTTTCCAGAAAATCTGTAAACATCCATTCCACAAGCATTATATCCTAGTTTAGTAGAGTCATATATATATTGGTACCGCCGATTTTACGCGAATGTTTCGTTTGTTTTCTTCAAGTGTGCATGTTTAATTGATCAAGAAGAAGATACATAAGATTGGAAGGAGCTTTTCACACAAACACTCTTCTTGGAAGAAAATTTAACCACTACTTCACACGGATCCTACCGAGCTAATCAGGGGAGTACTAGTTTTTTTCGTTTTAAATTACCTTCCATTATCATAACTTTGATACTTTCGGGGAACATTGGGGACAATGTTCAGTTTAAGTGTAGGGAGGGAAAATAAAACGGGAACTTTGAAACTATGCTTATCCTTGACTATTTGCCTTGTCCAATTTCATTTGTGTAATAAACCATGAGAAATATCGGTTAGGGTAATTTTGGCACCAAATTTAAAATTTTTCATGACATGTAGGAGTGGGCCATTAGTCTTAATATAGCGTCTCATGGATAGGAAGTTATATGACTAGTACAAAAACCCTTTACCACTTAAATTCCACCCAAAATGTGAGGATCGCCCTTAGATTTTTAGGAATTAAAGCATTCCACTTTAATGCTTCGAGTGTGTACCGGTAGTATAATAGATTCTAGAACTTGTTTTGTGATGCATTTCGAGATCGCTAGTGAGACTACACTTGTGTAGTTAGGAATAACTAAATGATAAGAGGCATTAAGATAACCCTTCTTTGATACCCGTAATATAATTACTTCTTCCACATCGGTTGAGTAATTCCCCCACACCCTTGCGTTGTACTCATCTTTAGTACACGATACCCCTAGTTAACCCCTCAGAGACTATCCTTTTAGCGGTTCTCGTCTTTGTTTTGGTTTTCGAAATATCAATGAAGAGCATTGTTTACAATCCACCCCCAAATGTACACCCAAATCGCCTTAGCCTACCTTGTATGCACTCACTTTTAGTGCATTATTATTATCATACTAAACCCTTAGTTCAATTATCTAGTTGCTTGCATAAGTTGCTAAGTCGAGTCATATTCTTTGTACACAGTTTTGGGACGATTGGGACTCATGGGAAAAGTTAAATTTTATGAAATGACGGGAAGGGAACGTTAAATTCAAATTCCCTTTATTTGCGTAATAATGTACTCCAAGTATTTTGATCTTTTCAATTCGGGTCAAATTAGTGTTAGAGTAATAATAACTCAAGTGTAAGGGTGTGCCTATAAATCCCTATTATTTTGATATTATCGGTAGAGTAAAAGTGTATGCACAAAAAAAAAAAAAAAAAAAAAAAAAAGGGCTACCATCCTACATCTATCTGTAAATTTATGTTTGTTTCAATTTATCTAGAGTTTAGAGTGTCGAGTCTTGCCTTAGCAACGCCATTCTTCTCATGCTTGTAACATAAATATTTTTGACTTGCCACCACTAAATCACCTATCCCACCAAACCCTTTATTTCCCTACCGTAAGCCTAACGTTACAACCCTTTAAAAGACCTCTTGGATAGTTTTTCCTAGGTGCTTACGCCAAAGCGATGGAGGTTTGATCTAGTCTCAAGCCTATGGTAATCTATGTACTAGGACCGGTTAATGAGTGTTTATCATCCATTTCCAACTTGATATATTTCATAGACACCCGAGAGATGAGAGTATTCAAACACCACTTGTGAGGTGCTAGTATGTAATTTCCTTGCTTGTTATGACTTTTGCGGGGCTTATATGTGTTGTGAATCGATCTAAACTACTGCTTCATGACCCCTAACTTATAAATTAATTGGCTAAAAGCACATTTGCTTGAGGACAAGCAAATACCAAGTGTAGGGATATTTGATAAGGATTTAAAAGGTACACTTTTGAGGGGTCATTTAAGCCCTTAATTGATCACTTTTATATCCGTTACTACTTAATTTAATTCCTTTTTACTTTTTAGGTCTCTTGAAGGCAAATTGCTGGAATGACACTTATTCGGACGAAAAGGCGCGAATATATGAAGAAAATGGCCAAAGTCAAGAATCGAGACACTCAAGCTGCTGGAATTGAAGGGGACGGCGTCACTGTTTAATTGCAACGCCGTCGCGACACATCTTGAGACGACTCAGAGAGCAAATTGCTATTTTACAAGTGACAGCATCAGGTTTAAAAGAGTAGGGTGTTGCAACTCAGACGGCATAGATTTGGATCCCGACGGCTTTAGAGGTTGAAGCCGATGGCTTCACGAGCATAAGGTGACGCCGTCACAGAGTTGACGTGGCCAAGACGAAACCCTAATGGCGGCGACCTGACGGCGTCACAATTAAAGAGTGACGCCGTCGCATATTGTAACACTATATATAGAACCCGAAGTTTTTAGTTTTAAGAGAGATAGTTTTGTGAAGTAAAAACCTAAACCGAACCAAGGCTGTCTTGGTCAGTATCTTAGGGTTCCATACCCTATTTTACAACAAGATAAGTGTTTTACTTCATTAATTCAATCATGTCTTCAATTGTTTGTGTGTATGCTTGCATGTTCTCCATGTCCGGCTAATTTACTTGTGTGTTTGCTTAGATATATGAAACCTAGGTATTGAATATTGATTGGTTGTCTCTTATCTTAATTGTGATTGACCTAGTATTGCGATAGGTCATCCGTTGTGTTATTAATGCTTGATTAGTCTTTGTTGAACCTTAGCTTATAGTTACTAGTGGAATTGTAGGCTAAATATCCAAAGATAACCTTAGTGTTAAGTTTATGAATCCTAGAGATTTCGTAGTCATTGACCTTAGGTAGCTTCAAAAAGTTAGGGATAAACGCATACCCTACGACCTTAGAAAACACAATGCGTTAAGAATAAGGACGTGACAATTCAACCATCTATAGGAGATAACCAGGGAGTAATAACATCTAAGTAAACACATTTTTAATCATTATAAGAGCATACAACAATAGAGATAGACTACACTCACCTTAGTTTAGATAATTAGATAATTAGATAAGTAGAGTAATCGGTAGAAATACCACCCCCCAAATCCAATACCCCGAGATTCATACCTTTCCATTTTCTAAAAAATATAAAAAAGATAAAAAATAATCTTCCTCAACCCCAACCTTAGCATAGGAAATTTCTCACTAGCATTCCTATTCCCCTAGAGAACGATATCAATTCCCGAGGCTTACTCTAATACTACACTACAACGATTAGGTTCACTGCCTAGGGTGTTGAAAAACTTGCTCGACGAAAAGGAAGTTCCTTTGACCCCCGAACGCGCGTTGTACGCGTATCATAAACGTTTAAAACGGAGGAAAGCATGGAAAAATGAATGAAAACGGGCGAAAAAGTGTAAAAACAGATGAAAATGTGCAAAAACAAACCAAAGCGTGTAAAAATGGTTGAAAAGTGCAAAAACGAATGAAAACGTGTAAAAACGGCCGAAAACATACAAAAACAGACGAAAACGGACAGAAATGTGTAAAAACAGACGAAAACATGTAAAAACGGAAGAAAACATAAGAAAACCACATATTAAGTTATTTACTAATGGTCGTTAGTATAAAGGACTAACGATGCAGATGTAAGAGATGAAGATGTGAAAAATTACTCATTATTGTACATAATTTGAACTTTGGTTTAGTATATGGTACATAAATGACCATGTTTAGCATATTGATACATCTAAGAAAGCATGTTTAGCATTTTTGACTTCTACCCAATGTATAATTACCAATCCTGAAACAGCTTATGTTTTTTGGAGGAGCGTTTTCAATTGCTTAATCGATTTTTTACGATTTTTAATTTGAGCTAGCTTGAAAAGGTTCACAGTTCTCATCGTTTTTGTCTTCAATGAGCATTAGGATTTGCATATTTTTTCCGGATGGATTCCAACTTTTTGAGGAGTAGCATCAGCTTGGTTCTTGATATTCATTTAAGATGAATTTAAAATTTTCAAAAAACCTTCACAATTCTCTTTTTTGGACGATGAAAGATCCAACCCACGAGAATAAGCTATGATATAACAAATCCGGTTTAGTGGGCTTATGTTTCATTGGACCAATTTTTCCCTCATGGGACGACGACCTTTCATCTTTTGCAACAGAGATGTTGTCATTGTCATAAACATGTACATCATCCTTTTGTAGTTTTGTACAATTTCATGGACGCGAGCGGGAAAAAAAAAGCGCGCATCTACCACCTCAGTTTCTCACCCCTTTCTCTTCCGGACATTAAAGGTGCGTTTAGTTTGGGGAAAACAACCTTGTTTTCTACAAAATGCTTTGTGAAAAACAAGGAAAATAGAGATCTCGTTCAAATCAACGTTTTCCAACCAAATGTTTTGTAAAACGCAAAATCCCTTATTTTCTAACTTAACAAAGAAAACTACAAAATAAATTTTTGGGGTACGTTGGGGGAAAACACCCTTGTTTTCTATAAAATATTTTGTGAAAAACATGGAAAATAGAGATCGCATTCTAATAAACGTTTTTCAACAAAATGTTTTGCAAAACATAAAATCCCCTGTTTCTTAACTTAACAAAGAAAATTACAAAACAAATTTTAGTTGTTTTCCTTTGTAATCTATAACCCTCCCACATTTCTTCAAAATAGAAAACATAAACATCAACTAAATGCGTTTTTTATATTTTCAAGTGTTTTGTGAAGATAAATTTCTCTTTCAAATTTTTACATAACTAGTAATAAAAAAACAAGATAATTTTTTCCTTTAACTAAACGCACCCTAGTTGTTTTCCTTTGTAACCCACAACCGTCCTTTGTAATCGTTTCTGATCTCACCACCGAAGAGATTGCATTTGGTGTCTATTTTAGTGCCCACTTCTGGACTACTTTCAGGATCAACCAAAAAGTCAAAACCTTCTTGCTTGATTTCGAATTCCAGCAAATATCTTGACCCACCCAAGTACTTAACCTTGCAATTTGAAACATTGAACGACCACCTTATGGATTGAAGTTCTGAAAGTGAATGAATTCCACAAGATTTTTTTCATCCATTGCATTTTGACAAACTAAGTGAAGAAGATGGGTTTGCTATGGGTAACTTCTTACATTTGAAAGGAATATCGAACATCTACCCGTGCATTATATTTCGACGAACTTTGAAAATGATTTTTCAAATTTAGCAATGTTAGCTCTTAATCTGAAACTCCCAATTTTAATTGGATTCAAGCCTTTTATTAGTGCTTGAAGATTTCCATCCTGGAAAAAATGAGCGAACCCGAACCTTTTACCGGCTTTACCATCTTTCTAGCCGCATACACATGTGCTATCTCTCCAATTTCTGCAAGCAGATCATGTAAATTGTCCTTGTTCCATTCCGATGGGAAATTGGTAAAGAAAAAGTTCACCACATTTCGGTAATGAACGTTCTTTGTTTTTCCATCCCTTTCACTGTCGTCTTGCTCACCTTCTTTCCCCGTTCTTCTTGGTTAAATGCCATTGGAGATTACAGAAAAGACTATGATATGTTTATAAATTAGACCTAAGGTTTGAGCTGTTACTTTTTGGAAATTACATCAGACCTCCCTGAAACAGCTTATTTAAATTGCATTAGTGTTCTTCTCTTAATTATGGATTAACTGCTTTACTTTGTTAATTACAGTGTATCTGTAAATAGTAATCGGTTAAATGCAATCAGTTTTGTAGAAGACAATGCTAGAAAAAATGATGAATTTAAGGACTGTAATAAATAAAAGATAAGCACATACGTGACATTATTACTTCTTGCCACTATAGTACATGTCACATTATGGTTTTAAAGGATGGCGATAGTTGTAACAGCAATGGAACAACCTGATAAAGCTTATACACTTGGAGTGCAAATGTTGCTAAAATTCAAAATTATGCTTTAGGGTTCATAAGATGGGTAGAGGGTTGTTTATCGAAAACAGGCTTCCTATCATTTCCCTCGCAATGTTTGGAACACTTGGGCTTGCTCAACTTTTGCAGGTGCACATAAATGATATTTAATTTATTTACTAATTAGATAAAGGCGTATACATTTCATTGTATAACCAGCCATACAGTTAACTGGGAGTTTGCTAGTAACATTCATGTTCAGTGATTCATTTTCTTCTTATCATCCTTCTATTTGTAGTTTTGTACCTATCTTACTGATGTCAACATTTGTACTGTTTTGGACTTATTGAAGTTTACAAACCTAAAAACTTGTCTCTCGAGGAAGAGTTAAAGGGCAGATCCTATAAACTTTTTTCTTGGTATAAAGTAGCCAATTCGACCCATTTACTATTGAATTGGCTTGCTTGCTTATGCTTACCTCTACGGATGAAATGGGCCAAATCAAACATTTTATTAACAAATAAGTTGAATCACCTAAAAAGTAGTCCAAAGTTTAATTTAATGCAAGCAACCTAAAAAATGGCTATATTTAGAAAAATGTAGTTGAATACTGTAATACTGAACTACACTAGTTTTTGTTATTATATTTAAATGTGTTATCATAACAAATTCCGGTAAGTTATAACACCAAAATTACTTGTTTTGACCCAACTTTTAACACCCCCCTCTCCCCCTCACACACACACACCCATTTGCTACCTTCAATATAAATCTACTTCTGTGAACTTATGATTTGGTTCTTTTTCGTGGCAGGTTTGCAAAGATTAGGGTACTTTAGTGTATATATGTATATGTTATGTATATGCATATGTAGTTTCGGTATAAACCAAAACATAGTATTGGGCCGGGTCTTTTAGCAACGGTATAAACCGTTTAGTTAGGTTGTAACGTTTAGAAGTATTGTAACGTTTACTTTTTGGTGAATTGGTGTATCTCTTGTTTTGTCAAACATGAAGGCAGCGGTTTATTAGGTATATATAGGATCGATTGTAATCAAACAAAGTCAATTCAATCAATACATGTTCATTCAACTAGTATAAATTCTGTGTTTATATTCATACCGATTCACATTCAAGTTATTATTAGTGTTTTGGTATTGTAATACTTTGTGTATTATTTGTTGCAAGAATCTATCCCAAACCCTTGTTCCACTCTCACCGATACATATTCAAGTTATAATTAGTATTCCGAATTGTTTAAACTCTTGTTTATTCGGTGACAAGTTTCTACCGAAACCTTCCTGTTTCATTCGAACCATTCATGAAGTCCTATAATATGAGAAACCGAATTGTTAGAAGGCCACATCATAACAGTGGTATTAGAGCTTCGGGTTGGCAACGAAGCAGAAAATACAACAATCGACTGGATGAAAACTTTCTTGAAGGCTTGAAAAATCTGTCCCTGAACCCTCGAAGCAATCGCAACCCAAGATTGTTTTGTGTGCAGAAAAAGGGGCATACAAGGTAGAATTGTCCTTCAAAACAAGTTGCAAAAGATCCTATGGACAAAAGTTTGATGGCCACCGATCAAGTCAAGATGGACGCTGACTATGTGCAGTTACACTATGACACGATTGGAGTAAAGGGAGATTTTCTCGTGGAAGGAACTGATAAGGGAAATTGGAACCATGTTAGTAACAAATATACAAAACATATGTCTCCAAATAGGGAATTATTTGTAAGGTTGAAGGGATGTTTTAGGGTAGATTCGAAACCCCACAAATCCTTCTTCCTTTTCACCCATGGGGTAGGAGATGTATTGATAGGAACTAACAAAGCAATATATGAAATACCAAGTGTGTCATTTGTACCCGAAATAGGAATAAATGTGTTAAGCCTACACCAATTGGCTTGCCAAGGCTTTGAAGTGCAGGTTAGCAGTACAACATGCGTTATTAGAAGAATTCTTGAAGAAGCAAATGAGGAGATGACAATGGAGGAAGTACTCGAGGTTCAAAATGCATATCTTGAAAAATACTTTCAAGAATTCATCACATCCACAACCAATGAAGAAAGAGATAGCGCCGATACTAATCTAATCAAGCAGGAAGACGAGATGTCACTCAAGTCTTCAAAAGGGAAAGAATTAGATAGTGACGAAGGGAATTCAGAATGCATTATGTGGGCTGGTTTGGATATAGATTCATACTTACTCAGGGAACAAAGATACAAGACAACTCACTGTTAATTCGTTTGAAGGGTTCATAAGGTTCATGAAACTTGCAAACAACAACAGTGTTATATTGAAGCATAGATAAATCTTCGGGGAATATTTCGAGAGTATGCTTAAATGGTTCCACAAAACTTACATCGAGGGAGATGTATCTAAACTCACGCCTCCAACGATTGGTGGATATGAAATTTGCCTTTTCGATCTTTACAATTTGGTTAAGTTCTTTGGTGGATATGAAAGATTGAACTACAAGAAGAAATGGGATGAAGTGTCTTTAGGCTTTGGATTCTCGGGATTGTATGGACTTAGGTTTAAAGAAATCTATGTCCACTATCTGCTGATCCTAGAAACTTACTTTGAGGTAGCGAAAGTAGGGCTGACAAGTACAGATGATTATATCCGGGAAAATTGCCAAGTGACTGGAAACAACCAGGTTCCAGGTTTCAATGATGTCTGAGCGGGTCAATGAAGTGGATATAGAGGGTACAAGTCACGATTGGGAACTAGAACGAGCATCAAGCATGAAAGGAAAGACTGCTTCATCTCATGAAAACAAGTGATGAAGACTCGATTGCCGTCTATAACATTAGGGGGAATGTTGGACCATTAATGTTATAGAAGCAAAGATTAGGGTACTTTAGTGTATATATATGTATATGTTATGTATATGTAGTTTCGGTATAAATCGAAGCAAAGATTGGGCTGGGTCTTTTAGCAACTGTATAAACCGTTTAGTTAGGTTGTAGCGTTTAGAATTATTGTAACGTTTACTTTTGGTGAATCGGTGTATCTCTTGTTTTGTCAAACATGAAGGCAGCGGTTCATTAGGTATATATAGGATCGATTGTAATCAAACAAAATCAATTCAATCAATACATGTTGATTCAACTAGTATAAATTATGTGTTTATATTCATACCGATTCACATTCAAGTTATTATCAGTGCTTTGGTATTGTAATACTTTGTGTATTATCTGCTGCAAGAATCTGTCCCAAACCCTTGTTCCACTCTCACCGATACATATTCAAGTTATAATCAGTATTCCAAATTGTTTAAACTCTTGTTTATTCGGTTACAAGTTTCTACCGAAACCTTCCTGTTTCATTCGAATCGTTCATGAAGTCCTATAATCGGAGAAACCGACTTGTTAGAAGGCCACATCCTAACAAGAAATGTATTGACATAAACAATTATGAATATAAGAGAATCCCTATACCTAATTAAGGTAAGTGAGCTACAAGTGAAGTTCCTCACGAATTATTTCACCTTCTCCCAAGTAAACCACAGTTTTAGGTTTTTTGAAGTTAAGCTTTCTTAAAAACGATGTATGTGGATCCGTCAGATTGACTTGTAAAGATGAAATTTTAGCTCAATAAATCATCCTGGTTTTGATTTGTATACAAAGAACAACCTAGTTACGATTGCATACGCAGATCACTAACCTATTTAGCAATGAATACATAACTGGCCATAGTTAGAACTTTAGCAACTAATTAAGGAATTAGCAATGTGATACTTGATTTAGAGCATTGCAGCCTAGAATCAGTTAGACCGCACCATGCTGTTCACATTGTCGTTATTAATCTTAAGGAATAAGAAGTTAAGAACTCACGGAATGGTGATGGTAATTGGCTTCTAGTGTTGGTTTGTGCTACTAATCCATATCAGTGATGTTTTATTTTCTCTATGAGGATTTTGATGATGCCAAAATTTCAGGTCTAGTCAAGTCTTTTAATATTATTGAGTATGTGATTAGAGTGCAATATCCTGGTTGTTCACTCTGAGAATTCAAAATTTGGATATCGTGCAAGTAGATCATAATCACAAGCTTTATCAGTTCTTGTTCCTGCAGGTTTCACACAAAATGTCACCTTCACATGGATGTGTCAATATTTACCACTTTTAACCAAGATATAAGGTTTAATATACAATGCATACACAATATATAACATGATCAGATTTGCGAATGCATTGCATTGTGTTATCCTACTCTTCAGTATCACGTTGTTCTGTATATTGAATCATGCAGTAGAAACTGTTGCGATTATTGGGTTAATCACTATCGACCCATCTAAACCCGTCACAACCCAAATGACCCGGTCAACAAAAGTCAACCATACGAAAGTCAAAGCAGCAGTTACAGAAACAGTTACAAATAACTGTCCAAATCACAGAACCGACACAATGGTTCAATGTACCTTTCATTACAGTATATATACTCGATACATTTGTTTGTAAACATATGATGACATATTTGATTAATGCATAAACACATTTACATTTTACTTAATCTTTGCACAACTTTCATTCGGTATACTTGTGATTGAAACGTTTAGACCATAGATCCCGTTATAAAGGCCAACAATTGGTATCAGAGCGGTTTGGTCTATCAACCAACAATCATCATTTACCCAGACTCGTAAAAGTTCCAGAATCAAAAAAAAAACAGAACAAGTCTCGAAATAAAAAAAATTTTGCAAATCGCTAAGAACACAAATCCCGACATCATTTTTGTGTCTCAAACGTTTGTCACAACAGGGGTATAATCACTTTGTGATTACTCACAACCCGGCAACAAATCAAACAAGCAAAAAAAATCTTTCCGAAACCAGTTTCGATACCCAATCCAAAACAGGATCAGAAAACGAAATTAATCGTTTAGATATTTTGATTCGAAATAAAAACAAATACGAGTGTCATCAATTAGGGCACAAAGTAAAGATTCGAATTAGAACGAACACACCTGTTCTTAAACGGAATCAAGCCCAGAAGGATCAATTGAAAACCCCAATTGATTCATTAGCAAACTCCAATCGTAAAAATACTCACGGATCATAAAACCCCCAATTAATCCGAAACCCTAGGTTTCAAATTGAAGGGTCAACAGTGCTCGTAAAAGGAACACCACACCGGAGATAGTAGAAAGGACGGTCAAAACCACAGCCATCAAAAGAGGCCGGTAAACCGTCGTTGTATATTGGAGCAGAGAAGAAGAAGATAAAAACGTTATCTTTTTTAGAGAGAGAGAGAACTGAAAGACAGTTTCTCAAAAGGAAAAAGAAGTGCGCGTGTATTTATCTCAACAAAACAGAAAAGAGATAAAAGGGTTATAAGTGAACGCGTGTACAGATAAGGGCCACTCAAGGATTTTATTTTAGTTAAGGCATCGGGTTAAACCATCAACCCTCCAGGTTCCAAAGATTTCAAAACCACTTTATTTTACTTTATATATTTTGATATATATTGTTTTAGTTTTTGATAAGTTATTTTAAAAAATTATTAAAATCTTATCATATTTGTAGAGTATATCTAACCTAGTGAATACACTGCTTAGAATACTGATTAGGAATAATTTGTAAGGAGTAATTAACCTTAGGTTATTCATTTTAAATTTTATAATATCTAAGGATAGTTTAAAAATTGTTAAAACTATACCTAGAAAAGTTTTACACCCATTTTGAGGAAGATAAAACATTAAGAGCTCATTTTAAGAAAAAGAATTTTTTTAAATAAAACACTTTGTGTTAAAAATTCTTTATTGGAGATTTATTGTCATTTTAAGATATGACAAACGACAGTGGTAAAAAGGAAACCAGTACTAACATTTCGAATAGTACACCCCAATTTCAATGCCCAATCCTAAAGCCCGCGAATTACTCATTATGGGCAATTCGAATGCAAATCATTCTCGAAGCGAATGATTTATGGGAAACAATTGAGCCGACCGAAACGACTCAATCCGATAAGAAAAAGGAAAAAACCGCTATTGCTTTCCTTTATCAAGCCTTGCCCGAAGAACAATTACTTCAAATAACAAAGCATAAAACCGCAAAAGACATTTGGAATGCTTTGAAAACTAGACACGTTGGCGAAGACAGAGTTAAACAAGCAAGACTACAAACACTCAAATCCGAATTTGAGATGTTATATATGAAGGAAGATGAAACAATCGACACCTTCACCACCAAACTCACAACTCTCGTAAACAAAGCCGCTAGTCTAGGACACACAATAGAAGATGAAACCTTAGTACGGAAATTACTAAATGATGTACCCGAAAGGTATCTGCAAATAGTCGCATCTATAGAACAATATTCCGATCTAAGTGAAATGACATTAGAAGAGGCAATAGGAAGACTTAAGACCTACGAAGAGAGGATTAAGTTCAAGAAAGGAAAACAAGTGGACAGTCAAGACAAACTGATGTTCACACGACATGACAATAGAGGGAAAAATTTCAGAGGACGTGGACGTGGAAAATATAAAGGATGGAAGAACCACGATAAAAATAACCACGAGAAGAAGGATGGAGAAAACACTCAAAATCACTTCAACAAACAGAATATTGACTTTAGCAAAGTTAGATGTTACAAGTGCAATAAGACTGGTCATTATGCATCTAAGTGTTATACAAAACCAAACACTAGTATGCAATCTAATCTTGTCGAGGAGGACTTAGAACCTACCTTATTAATGGCAATATTAGAAGACCCACATGTAACAAAGCTAAAAGATCAAAAGGTCTCGCTACACGAAGAAGATGTAGGATATAAAGAGACAAGTCTTGATAGTCAATGGTACTTAGACAATGGAGCTAGTAACCATATGACTGGAATAAGAGAACACTTTAAAGAACTAGATGAGAACGTTAGTGGAAAAGTAAGATTCGGAGATGGATCTCATGTAGAGATTAAAGGAAAAGGTTCAATCCTATTAGAATGTGAAGACGAGAAACAAAGAATCATATCTCAAGTCTATTACATTCCTAGCTTGAAAAACAATTTATTGAGCCTTGGACAATTTACCGAAATAGGTTGTAAAGTTGTAATGGACGACGATGAACTACGACTTTATGACATGGACAACAAAATCTTCTTGAAAGTCACAAGACAAAGAAACCGTCTATACAAAGCAAGTCTGAAGATAGGCACACCTGTTTGCTTATTAGCAAACCTAAGTGACAACACTTGGTTATGGCACGCAAGATTAGGACATCTCAACTTTGAATCATTAAAATCTATGACTCAAAGAGAGTTAGTTCATGGAATACCTGACATTAAACATACAACACAAATTTGTGATGTTTGTTTAGTTGGTAAACATAGCAGAGCACCATTTCCCAAGAAAGCAAAAACTAGATCAACATCACCATTAGATTTAGTTTACGGAGATTTATGTGGACCAATAACACCACCAACACCATCTGGAAAGAGATATATATTCTTGTTAGTAGATGACTACTCAAGATATATGTGGGCGTATTTCCTAAGTACGAAAGATCAAGCTTTCGGTACTTTCAAGGAATACAAAGAAACAATAGAGAAGGAGCTAAGGATAACATTGAAAATGTTAAGAACTGATCGTGGAGGAGAATTCACTTCTAAAGAATTCACTCAATATTGCAAAGAGAACGGCATAGCACGACAACTAACCGCACCTTACTCACCACAACAAAATGGAGTTGTTGAACGAAGAAATAGGACAATCATGTCTACTACGAGATGCATGATGAAAGCAACTAACATGCCACAAAATTTTTGGGCTGAAGCTGTTAGACACGCTATATACATTCTAAATAGCGTTCCTACAAGAGCCTTAGAAGACATCACTCCATATGAAGCAATTAAGAAGAAAAAGCCAAACTTAGAAACTTTAAGAGTTTTTGGCTGCATAGCATATGCAAAGGTACCATCACAACATCTGACAAAGTTAGATGATAGAAGTAACAAAATGGTATACTTAGGAAGCGAACAAGTATCAAAAGCTTATAGATTGTTTGATCCAACAACACAAAGAATATGTGTTAGTAGAGATGTGAAGTTTAAGGAGGATGAAGCATGGACTGGAAGGATTACCTAGATGAACACACCAATGATGAACCCGAATGGTTTGACTTCAAAGTCGAAAACCTTGAAGCCACAAACGATCATCAGGAAAACGAAAACCAACCAGATGAAGAAGACTATGATATCCCTGCAAACGATGATCATGAATATGAAACATCAGCAACTAACTCACCATCACAAACATTTCGCACACCATCTACAATTTCATCACGAATAAATACTCAAATTACGCCAACTACCTCAAGACATTCAACCAATCAAAGTAACTCAACTACAACCCGAATTTACATCCAGGACTTTGATCACACACCATTACAAGGTTTTAGAACATTGAATGATCTATATGAAAACACCGAGGAAGTTTTACCCGAGCATTTATTACTAGCTGAAGATGAACCAAAGAATTACAAGGAAGCATCAAACGATCAAAAATGGATCGAAGCAATGAAGGTCGAATTAGATTCCATCAATAGAAACAATACATGGGAATTAACCACACTACCAAAAGGACAAAAAGCCATTGGATTAAAGTGGGTATTCAAGACCAAGAAAGATGCTAATGAAAATATAGTCAAGCATAAAGCTAGACTAGTAGCAAAAGGCTACATACAAGAGCATGACATAGACTTTGAAGAAGTCTTTGCACCTGTAGCAAGAATGGAAACAGTCCGATTACTATTAGCCATAGCTGCTAATAACAAATGGGAAGTACATCACCTAGACGTCAAATCTGCATTTCTGCATGGAGACTTAAAAGAAGAAGTGTATGTTACACAACCCGAAGGATTTATAAAAGAGAATGGAAAAGTCTACAGATTGATAAAAGCTCTATACGGATTAAGACAAGCACCACGTGCATGGAACATAAAGTTAGATAATACCTTGAAGTCCTTAGATTTCAAGAAGTGCGCTTTAGAACAAGCTGTCTACACAAAGAAGTCAAAAGACTCAATACTTCTAGTAGGAGTCTATGTGGATGATTTAATCATCACCGGCACACCAAAGAAAGAAATAGACAAGTTCAAAGCTCAAATGGAAGAGAAATTCGAGATGAGTGACCTAGGATTACTATCCTACTACTTAGGCATTGAAGTCACACAAACTGGAGGTGACATATCAATAAAGCAATCCGCCTACGCAAGCAAGATCCTAAAAGAAGTTGGAATGCTAGATTGCAACGAAACTTTAATACCTATGGATCCAGGAACAAGACTAACAAAGAACACTGAAGAAACAACGGTCAACTCAACTGAATATAGAAGCTTGATTGGATGCTTACGATACTTGTTACATAAAAGACCCGACTTAAGTTACTCCGTTGGATTACTTAGTCGTTTTATGCAAGAACCGAAGGAACAACACATGAAAGCTATAAGGCAAGTACTACGCTACGTTAAAGGAACAAAAGACTATGGAATCACCTACAAGTACAATGGAAGAAAACAGATACAAGGTTATAGTGACAGCAGCTACGGAGTCAACACTCAAGAAGGCAAAGGCACTACTGGAATTATCTTCTATTACGGTGAATCACCAATCAGCTGGAGTACACAAAAGCAAGCCACGGTAGCTCTATCATCATGTGAGTCCGAATTCATTGCAGCAACAGCAGCAGCAACACAAGCATTATGGTTAAAGAGACTGCTTAGCAAGCTTACACACACGGAAGAAGAAAAAGTTACAATACTGGTCGAAAACAAGTCCGCCATCGAACTAATGAAGAATCCCGTATTCCACGGAAGAAGTAAGCACATTGATATAAAATACCACTTTATAAGAGAATGCGTCGAAAGAGAAGACCTACAAGTCGAATTCATAAGTGGAGAATTTCAGAAGGCTGACATACTGACAAAGGCATTACCGAAGATCAGATTCCTCACCATGAGACAACTAATTGGAGTCAAAGATCTAAAGCAAGACGATTGTGATTAAGGGGGAGAATATTGGGTTAATCACTATCGACCCATCTAAACCCGTCACAACCCAAATGACCCGGTCAACAAAAGTCAACCATACGAAAGTCAAAGAAGCAGTTACACAGCAGTTACAGAAACAGTTACAAATAACTGTCCAAATCACAGAACCGACACAATGGTTCAATGTACCTTTCATTACAGTATATATACTCGATACATTTGTTTGTAAACATATGATGACATATTTGATTAATGCATAAACACATTTACAGTTTACTTAATCTTTGCACAACTTTCATTCGGTATACTTGTGATTGAAACGTTTAGACCATAGATCCCGTTATAAAGGCCAACAGCGATATCAAGAGTCCCCAGCTATGATCTCTTGGTAACTCAAGACTTGAAATGTCTCGAATATAGAACTAGGTGGTAAGCACCTCATTGATATTTTGAAACTTGAATATTGCAGCTACCTTCAAGACCACACAGATACACACAATGGTGAAACCCGGAAACACCATCATTGTCAGCCCAACAACTTTTTGATTTTGTCATTACCATGCATTCATTGCAATTCTGATTTCTTGTTATGTTGTTACATCCTGCAACCAATAAATAACGTTGATTTAAAGATACTAGGTTGTGTGTGATTTTTATTAATGCTATGAAAGAAGTGTTTGGGTGTAGAAAAGCATACCTCAAGTGCTCGACCATGTTTGTTGGACTTCGTTTGTGAGAAAGCTTTAAAGCGCATTTCTGTTTCTGATAAATAAAGGCATATCAAAAGAAATTCCTTAATTAATTTTCTGTAAAGAGTTTTCCTGTTGTGATGGTATTTGCTCTGTTCTTGGATAGGACAAAGAGCATAAAATGTAGTACACGATTGTAAAAGAAAAAAATGTTAATTAAAATACTTTTACCTTTATGACTGATGGGGTCTGCAAATAAAGGATGATAAAATGGAGTTGAATCTCTGTCAAACAATTCATATTCTTTGCTGTCTAAGATGTATTCCCCCGTTGTTAGCTGAAAAAGAGAGAGATCTCCACCAATGATATGATTCCATGACTTATAATAGCTCAACGGATCTTGTTCGTCACTCTTTCCATCTTCATCATACACAAGCGTCACCCCACACTCCCTTATATCAATATTATCACTAACCCATACATCCGGATTATGTTTTATTGAAATAGTAAGTCGGTCGCCATCTTCCATCTCATTTTCCCCGAACATCCAATGGCTTAAGAATGTTAAACACTTTTCACCTACATTGATTCTATCAATATGATGCTTGTATATCCAGGTGAGGTTCTTTGTTATATTACTAATTTTAATATGTGGCAAATGAATCAACTGATGATATGGATATTCTGAATTCTCATCTTGAATTCCAGACATCCAATATGGGATTTTTAATATCTGTACATAGCAAAAGTTCAATCCTCTGAGCTTTTTAGGAGATGATGGGATGATAAATGAAATTGATTGCCCCTTTCTTCTACGCCTAATCCAATATGGCATCAATTTTCCCCCATAAATTGTGCTGAATATTCCATATTCGTAATACAGCTGCCAAAATAAAGTTTAAATTATTAGAAAATGTGATATATACATATACACACAAACACGTACGAATAGTTAGTTTGAGGAAACCTGGGTTTGAGATCCCTCTTCTCCTCTGCAAATGTTAAACGTTCCCACACGTCTCTTTTTAATGAACTCTAAGTTACTCCATCCCAAACTACATAATATTGTTTCATCAACACCTGCCATAGGTTGGATTTTGATAATTCCTTCAATTTCAATGGATGAAGGTGATAATTGATGCAAATCCATCAATAGCTCGAGTGGAGACATTTCTGGATCAAATGCAATTTTCTGTAGTGAACTGTGTATATACAATAACAATGTTGTTAACGTCCGTGGAGGATGTTCAATAATTGACAGCGTATTGCATTGAGACATACTAAGCAACTGAAGCCTAGGAAGGCTTCTCACACAATTGGGCATTGAAACAATTGGATTACCATCTAAATATAATTCCCTTAACATGTATAGGCAGCTAAAGTCAACGGGAAAGGATTCGTTGGACAACTTATTATTAGCAAGCGACAACTTTACTAATGAGGTCGATAAGAAAATTGTCAAGGAGTTGGTAACTCTCGGCATAGCCTCCGCAATGGCAGAGGACGATGTTCGTGATGCTACATCCCTTTCCTCGTGTGGACGTTCACCGAGATTACACCCATCCAATACTAGGGTCTTCACCTTTTTTAGCTTGGATAAAGTTATCTTTCTACACTCTTTGCAATTGCTGAGATCGAGGAAGACAAGCTCATCGCAATGCTCAATTGATTCACAGATTTCAATCAAAGTCATGCAATTTCTTAAGGATAGATTCTCAAGTGCAGGGAGTTCACAAAAGCCACCAAGACTACGAAGTTGATAGCAGTGATTCAGATCAAGAATCTTCAGGGATCCCAACAGCCTGTCATCTTTTGAACACGATCCTGTCAGCTGTTGAAATGGCTATGGTAGT
This sequence comes from Chrysanthemum makinoi, assembly GCA_910596185.1. Taxonomy (NCBI): domain Eukaryota; kingdom Viridiplantae; phylum Streptophyta; class Magnoliopsida; order Asterales; family Asteraceae; genus Chrysanthemum; species Chrysanthemum makinoi. The sequence goes on along the minus strand of OU343224.1, from coordinate 134,359,374 downwards.
TAGTGAACCGCAGTAACTCAACATGGAAGTACAACAAAAATTGAAATAGATGATTTTAGCTTCTTACCATTTGTCTACCCTCAAGTAATTGAAGGTTAATATAAGACATGTCAAAAGATTCAATATTGCTGTAAGACATATCAAGAGCAACTAGATTCTTCATTGGCAAGTCTGATGGCAAAAAATTTAAAGGGAACCCGCGCATACACAACCATCTGATATCTTCTGGAAAATTTGCATAAGACCCACTCATTTGCGTATAATCAAGATGTAGTATCATTAGATTATACATATTACTAAATGAATTTGTTTCTAGCTTAAACAGCCGTCGTAACTTCTCCTTCCCTAGCATTCTCATGTCAAGGGAGAGGCCTAGAACATTTCCCTTACCCTATGAGAGAGGAATGGAAAAAGTATTAATAAAATGTTCTCTAAACATTACAAAATACTTAGAACAACATAATTATTAGCAAGTATAATTCCCTCTTACCTTTTTTTGTTTCAAAACATCGAAGATCTCTTCATGACACCACAATCTACTACGGTTCCATGGTTTTTTAGGTGATTCTTGGCGTACCAAGTCTTTTCCCATCTCTTTAACCAAATGATGCATTATCAACTCGTTATACCATCCAATACTAAGAAGGCATCTGTCCATAAGATTCCTCATTCCAGATCTTGTGTTCATATCACATGCATTTAATATGGTTTCACTAAAATCTATATCTTTTCCCAGAAGCAAGCAATATGCTTAAACAAGTCCTTGTCATTTTGGGATGGCAAAGAGTCGAAGCTTGTTCTTAAGATGTTATTTATATATTGGAACCGGGCTCTTTATTTAGCACTTTTATGTTGTCTTCCCAGTAAGCTACATCTCGATTATGTAGAGACCTGCCAAAAATTTCAAGAGCAAGTGGAAGTCCTTCACAATACTTCACGATATTACTCGAAACATCTTCATAACCTTTCTTTGGATGGTTGCACGTGAATGCATGAAGACATAAAAGTTCTAGTGATGCGGTCGTATTTAAGACTTTAAGAAAGCACTTCTTATGCTTGGGTTTCACTTTCATCTTAAATAGTGAACAACTCTCTGTCAACGACGAATCCTTGGTCGTTATTATTATTTTGCTTCCTGGATGAAGACCTTTGTGTCCAAGTAAGGCGTCGATCTGGTAGAGACTTTCAATATCGTCAAGAACTAGAAACACCTTTTGACGTGCTAGGGCATTCTCAATGGTAGAGGTGTATACAGAAACATCATAAACTTGATTCAAACCCTTTTTTGAAATGTCACAAAAAGTTGTTTTTGTAAATTAAGCAAACAATAATATGGTTCTACGCATCTTCTACTTATATTTTCAATAAAGCTGCTTTTGTTGAATTTATAACAATGTAATTTATAGACATGTTTGGCTAAAGACGTCTTCCCGATACCACCTATACCCATTACAGTGAGGATGTCAGCAGTGTGACTGGATCCATCTGTCAACCATGAAGAAATTGATTTAATGTAATCGTTCACCCCAATTAGTTCCGGGCCTTGTGGCAGAGTACTCCTTAAGGGTGCACCTAATCCAAGCTTAATGTCCTTCACAATTTCTTCGATAAACTCCGTCTCTAGCCTGAAAATTGATTTCAATGAGGTTATACATGTATGTGCTTTGCATCAGGAGAAATATAAGACTGGGAAAATAATCACTCATACACCACATTGTTCAAGCCCTGCCCAAACTGAGTTAGATACTTGCTAAAAATGTCAAACATTGATATTAAATAGGTTTCTCAGTGTTTTAACTCAAAGTTTAAGCGTTAAAATGGTACTGTAACTTACTTTTCCAAAAACACGTTCGAAAATGAGGTAACAACAAATTCAAAAATGTTGAGAATGAGATGACACGTGAAGTTTAATGTATTTCATGTGTTGAAATACGGTAAGAAAGTAGGTACCCTGCTGGTGTTTTCCCTTTTAAATCAGCAATCTGTGTAAGTGCTTTTTTCCATATCTCCATTTTCTCAGCCAATTGACCTTTTTCCTCCACATTTGTCTCTGCCTCCATCCTCAGTTTATGCTTTTCCATTGCATCTCCAAAGCTCCTTTGCTGCTTCCTGACATCGGTGGGCTCGACATGATAGAATATGGGAAATACCATATGATTAGAAACCCAATATTGGTCAAGGATCAATGCCAATTCCTCAAGGCACCATGTTGAAGAAGCATAATTCTCAGACAAGACAAGAACAGAAGACCTAGATGCTTTTATTCCATTCACCAATTCTTCTTTCAACGGTTTTCCATATTCAATCTCTTCATCATCGTAAAACATTTCATAATTGGCTTCCTTGAGGGCCTGATGAAGGTGAGCAGTGAAATTATTACGAGTGTCAACACCTCTGAAACTTACAAATACATCATATATAGGATCACTAGTTGATGAAGAACTTGTAACAACTGTTGGGATTTTAAATCTAGTTAACCAGTAACCTCTACGAGTACGCAGCGGATATTGGATCTAGTTAATGCAATTATGTTAACACGTAATTAATAAACACATAATTAATACAATATTAATTAATTAAAAGGGATATAGAAAAACTAACCTTGCTTGGCAATTGATCTCTAGTAACGGAAGAAGAAACCCTACGAAACCTTTAAGTATCTAAAATAGATACAAGAGTATCACACACAAACCCGATAACGTATACGTTCGATATATGGCTAGTCGAGAACGTAATAATAAAACCCAATCAACAATTGACACTTGAATAATACACTAACAGATAAAACTCAAGAACCTGCTTGCAATCTGCTCGTGTATCAAATTAACAGCCTAAACTGTTTTTCCACTGTATCCGATATCGGATGAACACATCCGAGATCCTCCCTTTTCTGTCCGAGATTTGTATCACGACCAGAAACCAAACTCCACCCTTTTGCTGCTGTTCGAGAGCAAGGAACCAACAATAACCAATCAATGAATTTCTAGTACTCTTGGATCAAATTGTGATGCAAGTTTAGAAGTCCAACAAGAAACCAAAGTCCTAGTTCGACTTATAAGTAAATCGACTAAGATATAAGCTGGAACTTTGGATCAGTTTTGGTAGTTTTAAGGTATATATAAATCACATCATTGGATGCATGTGTATGCATGTGATTTCTGACTTTAAGGGATATCATATATTCATATGTTACATCACAGAGATGTGTAGAATGCGTTTGGTTTTATAGCAAAAACACGCACCCCTTTGTCTTGGGTTTTTTCTTGATTGACAAGCAACACGCCCAAGCCAATCTCTTGCATGCCCGACTGGTTGGAACCCAAGGCCCAAGGCAGTCCAATATACGATCCAAATAAAGAATGGATCAAGTCCATGGATCGTACAATGAAACGGGTCAAGCTCATGCATGTATATCGGGTTATATATTCAAGTATAATTACGTTCGACACGTATACTCGTGTTTATCGTGTGTGCCCCCATCGGCTCACACACTTCTAGTCGTTTACGTGTGTTTATAACTCCCACAAACCAACAGCTCCCACTTGGGAGTTGGAGTGTCGAATGGCACACAAAACTAACGACGGAAACGCCTAGCAAACGCTCTCACTTGCTTTTTAACTAAAAGTGTCTGAGAGAATAGTTTCGTAAAAGTTTCTCAGTAGCATGGTCATTCAATGTCTTGCTCTAATCATCCTTTGTTATAGATACCGTTAAACCATGGATTATGGATCTCAAATCATTCCATATAGTTTAACCATTTAGAATCTCGTTATAGATTTTAATTCAGATATACCAAATGTAATCAAGAATCATCTTGCATTACCCTTTGGGTTTGGCCAAACAATTATCTGATTAAATCTGGAGAGGCGCCATGGTATCTTTCTGCACATATCAAGTGGAGTAACAAATCCTTTATTGACTACAAGTGTTGTGGATGCTGCTTCACATCACTTCGAAATATAGCTTTTATAACTACCTTGTTCGGATAGCGTTTTGCGTATACTTACAAAAAATGATATCCACACATAACAGAACTTGCTTGTATCTCAAGTCTAAGGATGAAGATAACAAACCATTTTCAATATTTTACTTATGACAAGGATCCAAAAGTAAATGTTTGAAAGTTGGGGAATCCAATATGCATCTCTAGTGAATACATAAGAGTTTGGCGGGAACAATCCGAATTCTCGTTAGAATTATAACCAACACTCACATTTGCCTTATCATAACAATATTCCCATATTGTTAACCGACAATGGACATATTTAGAATAATAAAATTATTCAAGGATTAAACATGCAAATATAGGATAACAATTATTATATGAATGAATAACAAATACCAAATATCTTTATTCATCATAAAGTATTAATTGTCTTTCAATCCCAATTATCCAAATACTAAAACAGATATGCATGAAACTCATTTAGTAATTTGAAGCCTAATGTTTCCAACATTTTCAACCTTTCTTTAAAAGAAAAACTAAATAGTCATCTGAATAAACTTTTCGAATACTTATTTCAAAATATCACTTATAGTGAGAGATTTGAAATATAAGATGAGTGTCTTATCTCATATGCTCATACTATTGCAAGAATTATAGTATGGAGATGTCGCCCTACCTTGCATGAGATATTAGAAATCAACGACATACTGACAGTCATCTTTACAGTTTCTAAAAGTGCAAAGTATTCTCATTCATTAATGTGTAATGCAACAATGCTCTATGTTGATATAACAACTCGTAAATTTCCCTACCGATTTTCGGTGCCATATTTTTTTTTCTTCTTCGTTTCAAACTTTAAACACGACAAGTCACGGGATATTTTTCACCTCGATCTCGATAATAAAAATTATATAAAATAAATATATAATAAACTTTTATATTTTCTTTTATTTATCTACCGGGCCTCTAAACCCGACCCACTCTTAATTCTCTTCTTGGGCTCGTCCACCCAACTCAACCCATCATGCTCATTTTTGGACCTGTTTAACCGATCCCCTAACTTGACCCAAGTACACACTTCAATTAATTTTGCATACTCCATTTTGTCTTTTGAATAATAAGTCCCATGTTTCCTTGCTCCTACTATTCGAACAGTCATTAAACATCACAACTTAGTCAATCTTAGTAGACGTGTGAGACAAAGACACAACAAACAAAGTTCATCTTTCAATGGAACACAAGCATGCAAGTATTTTGGTAATATACTAATTTCACATGTTTCCTTTGTTCCTGAGGACCATCGTACAACACAAGACTAAATCAAATATCACATCTTGGTCTTCATACATGTAACATGCGTGTATAAGAAAGAGGAGACAAGGAACCTAGACTAAGCCAACCTACTCTATACTTCCTTTTTGACCTAAACCCTAAGACTTCTTATGACTTGACCCTATCATACAAGCATGCCATTTGAACCATCTCTTTCACTAGACTTGACAACACAAAACACACCCCTTTAGCTCCTATATCTCTGCCGAGAAGAAGCACAAGCAAACCACATCTCATTTACAAATTTCCACATTCATGCAATTGCTTTTACCATAACACTATACATGTTTTAGCTAAAAATATACACACAAGCATGCTACACTTTTGGATCCTTGGTCAAAGCTTTCTATCCTTTCTTCCTTTAATCGATCGAGCATCACGCTCCTCCCACACATTTTTTTTTTCAAATCAACTTTCAACAAAAACTAGTGCATTTGCTTCCTTGAGTCTAAGTGTAATTTGGTCCTTGCGGGTGCTTGGAAAACCTTGGGTAAACATCATGTTATTGGGCTGCTTGTTGTCTTTCTAGTCGAGTTCCTTTGGGTCTCGTCTTCTCTTCCATACGTGTTCTTCCCACCACTATTGGTGTCGTAAGTGTCTTACTCTCTCTTTTCCTATATGCATGTCGACCATAATTCATAACGAGAATATATAACACTTTAAATTTTTTTATCTTGACACTTATATACGATCACGTTTATAAAACTATACGTATTAAACTTGTGAGGATATAGAAAAGCTTGATTATATACACTAGTCTCGTTTTTTAAAAACTTAATGTTTCCTGCTCATGTCCTTTTAAACCAAACGTGCCATATAAAATTTATAAAACCATCTCACCCGATCACATACGGGCCTTAAAGCCCATTTACGCGAAAACCCATGGCCAAATCTTTTTACCCGACCCGTTAAACTCAAAATAAAGTTTATAAACTAATAATAAGCTAGTACTATGTTTTTGTAAAAAGTTTAATAAGCTATCTATGTCGAAATGAATTTTTGGACTTAATTCGCAAATACTTTGATTTTTGGGTATGATATGTACATTATGGATAGTTGGTAAACATTTTGAAACCTCTACGTATGCATGTAAAAGCTTAGGGTCCATTTTGTAAATATGGGAAACTAGTGTAAAAAGGAAATAATACATTTTATGTCAAAAATACAAAATTTGAAACTAAAAGGACTAAAAGTTAAATTACAACCTTTTGGATGAATTTTGTAAAAACAGATTTCTAAGGGGTCAAACTCAGTATGATTACTGAATGAGAAACATAATCGGTGAATCAAATTGTCATTTTTCCAATGTTTAAGGGCCAAACTTCATTATATTTTCAAACTTGAGGGTGAAAAGCGTAAATTTGGAAAAATGTTTAGAAAACTTGTAAACTCATAGCAACTTTTAAAAAAAACGAGTATTTTGACAACCTAGTGTTCATATATGAAAATTACTAAGTCGACAACTAATTAAACTTATATATATTTATAAGTATATAAATATATGAAAACACTACTCGATACCGACACAACTTAAAGTAAATAAACAAAACTCTCGGTAACATCGTCATATTTATAAACCTACGCTAATAACGCTCTATTGAATTTTATATTCAATGCTCTATCTTTTCGATTAAAGTAAACCAAAGCGTATGTCATTATTCTGAGACTTGCCATCTCGTTCTTAGGTTCCGGGTAGGAGCCAATGCTTCATCACACTCGATCTCTTTGTGCTTTATTCATCGAACTACTAAGGTGAGTTTCATAGCCCCTACTTTTACTTGTTTTATAACTGTTTTGGGGGTGTTACAGTTGAGCACAACTAGTTAGCAGATTTTTCATAAATGATAAAATCCTACTACAACTAGTATAAATAATCCTCTAGTATCATTTGTTCTTATACAACACTATGCTTTATAATTCGTAAACATTTATAAAAACAATAATCTAAACACTCTCAATTAGATATTGTTGTTGTCAGCTCATTTTGTTCTTGTACAAAAGCAACAACTAGTCTTATACACAATATAATATATACATGATGAATCCTTATTTAAAATAACATAAGGTTTCCATCCATGTAATAAATTACTCTAAGTGAAATATATCATTTAAGACTTGCTCGAATGATATATTGCATTTGTGTTGGACTTAATTTTCCGCATTTGTTTATTCCAGATAAACATTAAGGTTGTTTGTTTTATTCCCTAAATTCCAAGTGAAGTTTCATTCCAAGCTTAAGGATCAATATCTAGCTTAAATAGAATGATATCTTCAACATGTAAATGTTAAGGAAAAACACAATGCTCCCATTCAATGTCAGATATACTCAAGAGATATCTTAATTTAATCAGAATCATATTGTAATTAAATTCAAGATCTCAGCTCTTAGATGCACGATTCAATCCAAACTTGGATTGCATAAATACTGTATACTACATAAAGATTATATAGATTCATAACTCTTTTGATTACACACCGTCCTCGCTAAAGGTAATCATAAAGAAAGAGTTATAACATCTAATTGTCATATTCAACATACAAATCACATGTATGACAATTAAATATCTTTATATAATTAATGCGTGTATTATATAAGAAAATGTAATCATAGTCAATTGCTTAAGTATGATTAAAAACTTCTTATAAAATGCCATGCATTAATATGTATACAACTTTAGATCCTTGTGGGTCTTTCTTCAAAAGAAACTCATTCCAACCTCATAGGTTAACTGTTAGGCGAAATAACAATCAATCACAAAACTTGATTTGCCTTTTAAGGACTGCATCTTGTCATTCATAGTTCTAAAATATTTACGATTCAAGATGTGATAATGTATTTTAGTAGTTAGCTGATTTACAATAATCTTCTAACTAATATCCCTCAGCATTGATATAAAATATCACTCAAGTGATGAGGCATCCTTGTGGATTTATGAATGAGAGTAATCATTATACTTCGGTCAACATTTTCATGTTTAACCTTAGTATGACATTAATAAATGCATTTTAGAAGGTTAAGTATTTTGTTCTCAAATAACTTTGAGATTTGTATATGCTCCCACTTACTTTTGTAAGTAGAGACAATTCTCTAAATACTTAGTATTTAAGCAACAATAAATTGTTCACCTACTTTGGGAGAACCACAAAATACATTTTAAGTTCTCATCTCAAGATTTGTTAATAAAATGCTTCATAAGATTTAACAAATTCTGAACTTAAATCAAGACATAATGGAATTCCTTCCAACAACTCAAATTAGGGTTTATAGAAAAACTCTAATTTAGTATCACTCTTTAACCAAAAATTCTAGCAATAGTTTTGTATTTCGTCAAGCTAGGAAGAACACCAAAACTACAATCTTCAAGTTAGGAAGTGTAGAAAAATCAAAAATCCAAAAGGGTTTATGATTCAATTGGTTTGAATAGTAAAACCTCAAATCCCTAATGAATTAGGGTTTTCAGTTATGGTTGTCTTGAATACCTTCTAGGTTTGAACTATATTGAGTGTATCCATGACACTCGCAATTTCTAACCTTGATATGTTTTTGGAGGTAGAGCAATTAAAGCTATCAGGAACCAAACAATATGAATAAGGTTTGATCGAACACATTAGACATACCATAATGAACTGGTATCCTATGAGTTATTAGAATTGTGAAACTATATCAGAATTCTATAGATAACTTAATTCTCTTGGGACAAAATACTTGTCAATTGGGTCAAGCCAAATTGCATATAAAGTATTACTGAACCAAGTGCATGCAATAATGTATATTCATTGAACAATACAAGAACCTTATGTTCACGTGTTCGCAAGAAGACAGAACTGTTCAAGGATTATATGTTCATGTGTTAACAAGAAAAAAGAACATTTCAATAATACATTATAAGTCTTTGAATAATTCAAAGCCTCATGTTTATGTGTTAACTATAAGACATAACACATTTACTATATATACTTTATGTTATAAGTCATTGACTAATTCAAGGACTTCATAATTATGTCTTAACATGTAAGCATAATTATACTAACAAAAGTAATCATGAACATAAACTATTGAGTTCTATAGTAATTTCAAGTTAATTTTATACTTCAGAATTATGATCATTATCATATAACCATAATTATGTTGACTAAAACATGTAGTCAAATGTTGAAGTATCTTTACACTATATTATGACATTTGAATGTAGTAGGGCAACAAACATCTAGCGTGTTCACGTCCTAGTAGAATCATTATTAGAATGTAATAGGGCAATAAACATCTCATATGTTTAAGTCCTAGTAGAATTCTTATTTACATGTAGTAGGGCATTAAACATCTAACGTGTTTAAGTCCTAGTAGAATTATTAGTTTCCTTACCTTGCGGTCAAGAGATACCAATAATATTGTTGTTCCGTGCACACACTTTGAGATTTCTCCCACTTGTGCAAGGTACAACATCATATTATGAAAACAAACAATACGTGATTGATTGTTCAAACGATATGATTAATGTCATATATACCATAAGTAGTTTAGAACCAGGAATTGTGGATTATTATTCTATAGATAACAGTTCATGAAGCGACAATGAGGAAGGCAACGTGTTATCTTATAAAATAAAATGCAATTTTCCTTTAAGCAATGGTTGTTCATATTCGGAAAGTAATGGATTATTTCAAAGCTAGTTTGAAATGATATGGGTGACTAACAGGAAATAAATTCCGTAGCTCCCACTGAAATTGACAACATTACATGAATGATATTTCAGTAATAAAATGCAAGCTGCTCCTCTTTGGATTTGTCAACATTGTAAGTGTTACATTTCCAGTAGAAAGCATATAGCAGTTTTATATACTTTCCTATTCTCTTTAATTTCCTACGAGTAGCATGTACTTAGGTATTGAGCAGAGTATATGAATTTCTACTTATGTAGACAATGGACTAGCCATTCTTTTATTCAATTAACTTGAATCTTTAGCATGCATTCCTCCTTTATCGTCTACATAGCCCCAAGGGTAATTAGCACTTTAGGAATAATAAGAGTCCAAGAAGATTACTTAGCAAATATGCTAGTAATTCCTTTACTCTTTGCGGTTTAAACTCATGCATCGTGACAAGTGCAGGATGTTATTTATTTTGGTAGCTCTAAACACAATGTTTCCAGTTACACAAAATATTTTATCTTTCAATTAACTCTAGACCACGAAAGGGTAATGAAATATCATAACGAGTTTATCAATTTTGGAATCCTATCTTAGTTAGTCAACTAAGGAGAAAAGATACGAATAAGTCTCACTCTTCTTACTAGGAAAGAGACTAAGTTTGTCTTTCGAAGAAAAACAACTTTGTTTACGAATTATGTTGCAATAACACAATTAATCAGAACATAAAAGTTCAATTCTAGTATTTTCGATAATTACATTCTTAAAAGAATTAACTACCCAATTAATTACTAATTAAGACTAAGATCCATCTTGCAACCCCATTTAATTACCATAGGTCGACCATGTAAAAATAGGACAAGAGGTAGCGGCGGCGTTAATTGCAAAATGCAACTCTTAGATTTATGAGACTGTTTAAGGCATTAGTATTAAGTAATAATGTCAAAAGCATGTTTAGTTCTCATCTTATGCCTCGGGTCAGAGGTCGACCGGTTAACTTCGATATAAGTCGACCAAGTATGAGCGTGTAAAAATAACAGAGTCTGCGACGGTGAGAAATAATTACCATGGGTTGGAAAGGCCCTTAGGTCGACCGGAGAAGTCAATCCAAGTGCGCGTGTCCATAGTTGGGTGGCATAGACTTAATATTAACAAATAGGTATGCATATATAAATGTGGTAAAAATGGGTGTACAAAGAAGCATGCAAAACAACTTTGTAACACTAATTTTAAAAACTTTGGTAATGACCTTTGTAGTGATCATCATGGTTCACGGTAGCTCCAATCGAACGCCAGGGAGGCAGGACCAGGTAAGCTGCCAAAGCATAACCTTAGACATCCTTCGGTGAGGCTGTGCTCACTTCTTTAAACCCCTTTTGAGTTTGTTCTAGTGGGTGAGCCGTACATCCCAAGTGTCCATAGCGTCTAGTTTTTAAATTCTTGAAAACGTGTTTCATATATTAGGTCACTTTATTTTACAAAACAATTTTCCACGAATCAAATAGCAGGTCACAATGAGCATGGTATTTTGGCGTGTAAATAAAGACCAATATTAATGTTATGGTTACGATATGTATTATTCCATATTGCATACAATTAGGTGTCAAAGCAAGTAATAATGCACATATAGGAATCACAAACATACAAGCATAAACATTAATATCAATAACCACATATTGTTCCGAGTCCTCTTGCGAGTCTTCCCCAATCGGAGAACCATAAGACCGTCACTAGGATGCTGTACCTAGATCGCCCCATACATCACTTAGAAAAGCAATTGAGTGGGTCTTGTGGCCGAAAAACACATAAAAACATGGCAATCCCAATTAACAAGTAATTACGCAATATATGTATTTAAATCAATATGTAATTCTAATTATCACAATAATTCTAATTAACAATTAATAAATACAAATTAACTTTTAATTCTAATTAGCAAGTAATTTTAATTTAACATGTAATTCTTAATTAACAATTTAATTTTAATTAACAAGGTAATTATAATTCACATGTAAATTAAATTCTAATTAACAAATTAATTCTAATTATCAATATAATTTTAATTTGTGTGTGACTAGTTATTATTTATTAAAATTGACAAGTATTGCATGTAGTTGTCAAAATTAAAATAAAATAAAATAACTAAACTAGGTTTCATGCAGCCCTTTTAAAACATGTTTATTAATATCAGAAGCGTGTAACCCATAATCGCAAAACGAGTTGACTCGGATGCCACTTGTTGGGATTTTAGAACTAGTTAACCATTAACCTCTACTGAGTGCGCGGGATATTGGATCTAGTTAATGCAATTATGTTAACACGTAATTAATAAACACATAATTAATACAATATTAATTAATTAAAAGGGATATAGAAAAACTAACCTTGCTTGGCAATTGATCTCTAGTAACGGAATAAGAAACCCTACGAAACCTTTAAGTATCTAAAATAGATACCTCGAAGAGTATCACACACAAACCCGATAACGTATACGTTCGATATATGGCTAGTCGAGAACGTAATAATAAAACCCAATCAACAATTGACACTTGAATAATACACTAACAGATAAAACTCAAGAACCTGCTTGCAATCTGCTCGTGTATCAAATTAACAGCCTAAACTGTTTTTCCACTCTACCGATATCGGATGAACACATCGAGATCCTCCTTTTCTGTCCGAGATTTGTATCACGACCAGAAACCAAACTCCACCCTTTTGCTGCTGTTCGAGAGCAAGGAACCAGCAATAACCAATCAATGAATTTCTAGTACTCTTGGATCAAATTGTGATGCAAGTTTAGAAGTCCAACAAGAAACCAAAGTCCTAGTTCGACTTATAAGTAAATCGACTAAGATATAAGCTGGAACTTTGGATCAGTTTTGGTAGTTTTAAGGTATATATAAATCACATCATTGGATGCATGTGTATGCATGTGATTTAACTTTAAGGGATATCATATATTAGGTATGTTACATCACATAGATGTGTAGAATGCGTTTGGTTTTATAGCAAAAACACGCACCCCTTTGTCTTGGGTTTTTTCTTGATTGACAAGCAACAAGCCCAAGCCAATCTCTTGCATGCTGGTGGTTGGAACCCAAGGCCCAAGGAGTCCAATATCACGATCCAAATAAAGAATGGATCAAGTCCATGGATCATTACAATGAAGCAGGTCAAGCTCATGCATGTATACCGGGTTATATATTCAAGTATAATTACGTTCGACACGTATACTCGTGTTTATCGTGTGTGCCCCCATCGGCTCACACACTTCTAGTCGTTTACCTCTGAAACTTACAAATACATCATATATGTCAACACAAACACACCCCAAATTACTGCTTTTGCATGAATGGAATTTCACTGGATATGGACTGTCATACGCATCACACAATCACGGTTATATTGAGCGACCTAAAGTGTCGTTTGGAAAACACATCGCGGTTTTGATTTAATAAAATAATCATGAGTTTACAAAGTGTGGTCCCAATGAAAATCAACTTGTGCGGAAATAAATTTGTTACAAGCCAAACGATGTTTTAAAGTTTAAAAGAAAACCCAGTGGAGACGTCGTCACACCACGACTCCATGTGTGTCCAAATGCGCCATGAAGTGAATGCCTTAGATACACGAGATTAAAACACGCTAAAATGTCAACACAAAGGTTGATTGAGTTCATAGAGTTTGTGTTGAAATGTAAAGCCTTTCAAAATCGTTTATGCGGCAAAGGCATTGTAAATCGTTGAAATGTAAAGAATATCAAAATCGATTATGTAGCAAAGGCATTGTAAATCCACTCGAGTTCAAGTCCGCCCATACAAAACTTGCAACACATTGTGTTCACAACCCCTTTGCCGTATGCATAGTTTATGTTCAAGCGAAAATCGTCAAATGAATTCACAAAATAGTGCATGACTCAATGTATCGAAATCGTTTATGCAGCAAAGACATTGTAAATCCACTTTCGGTTCAAGTCCCGCCCATACAAAACGCAGCATTGTGTTTCACAGTACATTGCGAAATGTATATATAGTGTATATTCAACCACACATCGTCAAATGAATTCACAATAGTACTCTTTCGGCGTAAAACCATAAGTTTAATTAATGGTTTGAACACAATCATGCGTTAGTGTGAGTTAAATTGTTTCACACTCATCGTTAAAAACAACATTGTATTTATTTCACTAAGTTCATGACACCAAAGCGTAAACATCGCACCAATAAAATTGGTAATCATCGTTTCATCGCCGCCCTAATAGGTAACTTGCCAATTTACCTCAATGATTAAATATAGTCTTTCGATTTCCCTAAATGGGTCAATAAGGCGGAAGTGTTAATTCAATAGGCCTATTCACTATACCGGCTCACTTTCGCAAGTGACTAATGGTTCATGATGTAGGGACTTCGAACATGGCAAATACTTAGTGACAATAAAACATTGGGATATAGCATACAGTTCAAAGCGGTTGTGTTCGATTAAAAATGTAGCATGTATCTCCCCGAGTTTGTAAAGCAGGTTAAAAGAGTAAAAGTGGGGCTATGAACTCACGGTAATCCATAAAAGTGAAAGTACTTATGAACGTAAATAAAAACAGTTTGAGCATGTATCTCCCCCAAAACAGTTATGAAAGCAAGTAAAAGTAGGGGCCATGAAACTCACCTGGTAGGATTTATATGCTAACAAAATGAAGTGCACGAAAGTGAGGCTCGGAAACTATCCTCGACCTAAAATGAATGTTATATTTCGAGTTATGATATGTTGTCGTGAATGCATGATTTGAAAATGTATCACCCAATATGCTACTTGAAAATTAGTTATATAAAAATATTGTTACTTGGATGTGTGGCGGTTCCATGTAAATAATTACTTTTGAGCTAATGGTGAAAATGTAGTTAAAACTAAGTAACGGTTTTAGTAATTGACAAATCGGTTTACATCGGATTTGACGTAATATATACATAGAAAAACTAACTCGTTTTTAAGGTCCGTTTCCCAGCGTCCGTTTAAACCCCAAAACCTTGATTAAAATCGACAGCTTACTAACGCTGTGAATAGTGTTTTCAACGCGTTTTTTGACTCAAAGTTCGGTTAACCATAACTCACTTGTTTTAAGTCCGTTTTTCAAGTTCTTTATATCCACTTTCAGGTAATAAAGGTACTAATATATTTTTAAACTTCGGAACTTCACAGAAATTTTAGGCTACTGTTTGGTCAGTTAAAACTCGGACTGTATAAACATTTTCCGAAAAATTGTAGTTTTTAAATCGTAACTTGAAAAACCATTATCTTTTAGATTTATAACTCCGTTTTAGTCCGTTCAAAAGGCCACGTTCATAAATAAAAATCTATTTTCTAAATCTTTAATAAAACTTATAAAAATGACTAACTTTTTAGGAAAAAAAAATTATAATTTAGAAGGCTTCAGCCCATTTTAAAATTACCATTTTTCTCTAATCATTCTAACTCAAACAACACCACAATATTCCCTTAATCTACTCATCACCAATCCTACTAGTAAAACAACTTCATTTGATCATAACCAAAATAAATATTCATTGTGAGGCTAAAATATATATACAAACTTAAATAAACATATATAAAATTTATGTAACCATTTCCTCCAAAACCACAACTAGACTTTGATGATCCATTTTTCAAACTTCTCATTTTTATAAACTTCTAACTAGTACATACTTGTTATAAAAATTAATAGGACACATATGGGTGATAACATTTGATAAACATGAATAAAAACTACAACTTGAGCAAATATGATCATGAGGACTTCAAGAAAATGTATGAAAAATATATATGAAAGGTAAAGATAAAGTTTCATGCTTACAAGTGCTTGATGGGTTTATGATCAAGGTTATCCTAAACACCCAGGTTTTATTTCAAAACCAAACAAAAGTGTTACTAGATTGTGTAGAACTTGATTGAAAAATTTTGATGATCCTCCTTCTTGATCACATAGGTGGGGATTTTTGTGAGTGAAGAAGAAGAGGAGAATTTGATCTTTCACACTTGAATTATTGGTTGTATGTGTAGAAAAAGTCTTGCATTTTCATTAATATAAGATATGTGTAGATATTTTGTACAAGTTTTTGGGTGACTAACCCATGTGGGTAGACATGTATGAAAGAAAGAAAAGAAAATATAGCATTTGCTAAATATAATATAATGTATAAGTAGTTTAGTAATGTATAGTTATTAATAACTTGTAAGATTGTATATACATTAGTGTATTTAAGGTAGTTTTGGGTAAAAGAAATTTTTAATAGATCAAAGTAAAGTATAATAAGATCATAAAAATTGTAAAAATACATTCCTGAAATTTAGGTGATATAAAATTTTGATTAGCGTTTATAAAGAAAAGCGTCGTAATAATATAAATTTAACGATTTATATACAAAATAAATTTAAAACACTGAGTAAACTCAAAATATAGTTTTTACAACTAAATGTAAGTATAAAAATATATCGGAATCATTTTAGAAATAGCGGATTAAATATTCAAAATAATAACTCACGCGATAGCGTTTATTTAATATAAAATTTACAGCGTTTAATGTGAAAATGCAAAATCATGAATGAACCGTTATGAAATGATGAATATGGAGTATGAGAAATGACCGGAAAATGAGAATTGTGACAATATATAGGATCACTAGTTGATGAAGAACTTGTAACAACATCATATCTTCGATCATCAGTTGCTGAAGATGTGTCAACAACATCGTTTAGAATAACCATTATAAGTTATATATGAAAGGTATCAGTGATCTGAGGGATGAGGGATGAGGGATTGAGTAAGCTGTGATTTTGGAATTAGATGAAGAGTAGTTCATCTCCAGACAACAGTAATTTTTATTCTTTTTAAATTGGAAGCCAAGTCAACTATGGATTTTTCTTGGAAATTACTTATTGAAATGTAATTATATTAAGCATGTATGACATACCAACTAACATAAATATTTCTATTCCTTTGAACTGACATTCCAAATATTATATATCGAATGGAACATTTTACAAAGTACATTGATATCTTATGTAACATTTTTATATCTACGCTAGTATGCTACACAAGTGCGCAGCTAGGAGAGTAAGATGGAAATCAGTTTTCTTTTTCTTGTTTCGTGGATGATGTCAATATCGATCTTAAAAGTACGAAAGTGGATGCTGCAATTAATTTTGGAAGGTAACCATCCATGAAACTGAATGACTAATTACTCGTACTATTTAGACACAAACCTTGAATTACTAGAACCAATTCATGTCACAATAAACTTGAACTGTTTACCTGAAACTACAAAATAACAACCATTACCGGACGTATCATCCTAGGTGCCTATACAAGTGTGGAAACCACCGATGATTGTCAAATCCAAAACAAAAATCAACGTAAAAGAAAAAACTTTTTGAACCATCAATAAGACTTGCACCTAAAGCTGCTAAGCGAAAGAGACACTGGAAAATAGCAAAAGGAATATGTTGGTGAGACCAGAAAAATAGATATGTAAAAAATGCAGAACATCATTATAACCTAGCGTTGGGAACATGAAGTTGTCCACAAAATGAAACCAAAGCTGAAATATACAGGAATTTCATCAAACATTTGGTGGTAAAAAAAAATAAACTGTGTGAAATACAAAGATGGAAAAAAAAAGGGGGATGGGTTTCCTATGAGTTCACTCACCGGGTTATTGTGAAATACAAATGCATATTTTATCATATAATTGATCCAAATAGGAGTTTGCTAGTAACATTTTTGTTCAGTGATCCATAGTGTCAAGTGTCAACATCGATTTGTTTCAAATTTTCTTCCCTATATTTTTCCATATTTCTGATGTCAAGTTTTGTACGTAGTACTTCAGTAAGGATATAGCCAGGCGGTCATGAGGTTTTTGCTACCCCGAAATAAATTTTTGATGCCTTAAGCTCAACTATTGAATTTTGAGTACAAGATATCTATATACTACATATAATGCACGAAGGCACCTCACTCTTAATTTTAAAACGTACAAGAAAATAAGCATGGTTTACAACACTTTAATGCATCCAATTTTCAGAATTACAACAAAGTAAGCATATTATATAACAAAATAAAGCATAGTGTCATTTTAAGATCAAAATTTTATCAAACAACATTAACGCTATAAAAACACCCCTTCACCAAAAATTACAACCATTTAAGCATAATGTACAATAGATGCAACCAATTTTCAGATTTACAACAAAATAAACATAGTGTACAACAAAATAAGCATGATGTAATTTTCAGACTTGCAACATTAATGCTATTAAAGTGGTCAATATTATTAATGACTATAATGACTAGTACTTACAAGAAAAGAAACATAGTGTACAACACTTTAATGCACATAATTTTCAGACGTACAAGACAAGAAGCATAGTGTACAGCAAAACACAACATTAATGCTATTTAATATAGTCAATTATTTAACTGGTCAAAAAATACAATTAATACAGTTATTAAAACACCCCTTTACATAAGAAATATAAATTATCAAGTATATTGTACAACCAAATTAAACACAATTCTTGCATTAAATTTCACTACTACAAATAATAAAGCACATTATGCAATATTCCGAGCAGGCCCAGAGTGAAAATGGGCGGGCTTGGTATGCAGCGCGAACATGCGGGACCTTGAAACGGGCTCGGCGGAACCGCAGCACACGCCAACGGGTTCGAGCCCGAACGAGCACGGCTATATAAAATTCTTGATATCCGTAAATTTATTGTTAAAAAGAACATAATAAACTAAAATACATTCATCGAAAATTTTTATTTCAGGTACGCCCGCATTTCAACGTTGCGGTCTTGAATGCCTGCTAGTTAATAAACAAACGTTGCTTCATCTTCTAAGGATACAACCTTTAAAAAAAATCCGTATATCAAATCAATCAAACCTTGGACAAGTTTTTTAATTAACTTTACTTAATCTAATATTTATAGGCTTTAAACATGTTGTATATATTTTTATAATCCCCGATCTGAGTTAACACATTATCACATACATGTACGACCAACAGTTCGATTAAAATTATATGCCAAACATTTATATGAACAAAAAAAAAATCAAAAGAAATAAAAAGAATGAAACTAAAAAGATACAAATTGTAAAAACTGAATGTCAAAATACCTAGTAAGAATCATGTTTATAAATAATGGCTAATGTTTTTAAAAGATAACAATTTTTTTTGCTTTTGTTGATACTTTTCTTTTAAATTCATCATTTTTTTGGTACCCACAAAAGAAAAAAAAAATTGTTCGCTACTCACGAAAACAAATAATAACAAATATATTATTTTTTTAAAACATTTGCCCTATAAATAACACCAAAACTAGAGATAAAAGTATATAAGATAGAAAACAAGTACGTAATTAATTACTTTAGATATTAAATCCAATCAAAATGTAAATATAAAAAGAAAAAACAAGTTGCTCAGAAACTTGGAAATAGCAATCTGATCATATCTATTGCACATATTTTTTCTTTTCTTAAAAGTCTACTACTATTTTTTTTTTTAATATTGTTCCTCTCTCATACCTTTCTTCTTCATTTCATTTTCCATCAAGGATGAAAAATAAAAATCAAAGACTAGGTATCACGAGAGCACAAATAAACTTTATACACAACACCATAAAAATGATGCCCCCTGTTTGTGGGATGCCCTGGGCCGTCGCCCGCACCGCCCATAGCCAGGGCCGGGCCTGGATATAGCCAAGGTAAAAGATGATCAAGAGTGGAAAACCCTTTGAAACAAAGAAAGCCCTTTCAAGAACATGACCCATTGAAGCTTACAAACCCAAAAACTTGTCTCGGAAGAAGAAGAGTTAAAGGTGGGATTATGAACACTTGTTTCCCAGATTATCGATGTCTAATTCTTTTTGAAGTTCCAGTTCCCAATAAGTTGCATAGAGACGCAAATGCGTAACATAAGGTAAAATTTCAATTTGAAACATTTGTCGTTGCTCTCTTGCATAAGCAGACTTGAAAGCTTGACACACTTAATGTAAATTACGTTCAATTGCACTTTCCAATAAAACGTGATGTCTTCCATAAATGTATCAAAGTACCGTAGTACTAAACAATGTTTAGGGAGTTTTAGTAAAGGTCCACTTTCGTGAGAAGATGGTAAAAGGCCATTTATTTGTGCAACTGGTTTAACTGGACCAACTTTAGAAGATGACTCATTAATTGCTATAACAGACCATGGTTCTAATCTTTCTCGTTGAGGAACAAACTGTTTATAAAGAGCATTTTGATTTGAATAATCATATGGTTAAATTCCTTTTTGACTCATTTTCAATCGACTCTCTTCTTCTTGTTCCCATTATTTCTCACAATCATATACTATAACATGCACACCAAGGAGTTGAAGTACAATGGTCTAACACGTACAAAAGATGGAGGTTTCAAATTATATTCGATAACATATTTATGTGTTATATTCGGTTGGTTTCCAGCAAAAGAAAGAAGGAACACAAGGGCTAAAGTTGCAATATTACGAATGTGAAACGGGTTGCAAAGTCTGAAGAGGTTAGGCCATAACTGGATTAACAAGGTTATGGCATAAGTTATGATGATGTCATGATTGCACCGTAACCCTTAACTTAAGGTTACGCCATAACCTAATCGAACCCTATAAATACAAGATGAATTCTGCACTATTAGGGATGTCTTTCCATCCCTTCTTCATAGGACGATTGGGAGACCATTCCAAGTAATTTTCCAGCAACTCCAAGCCACTTTTCAAGGAAGAATTCGCTTACAATCATCATCATTATTAGTTCATCATCAAGTAATTTCTATCAAACACCATGTTTAATTCAATCAACGTTTTATTCATTCTTGTTTACATACTTTATAGTATGATTGGCTAGTTACTTTATATGTTAGCCTAGTTGTGAACCTATCATTGCTTTGATTTAAGTTCCTTTTTATTTATCATTTTCTGTGGTTATCTTTTTAGCCTATCGTTAGATCCCCACGTTTTGGTAGTATTGAGGCTAGGGTAGAACCTACGATGCTAGTTAGTATATGACCATTCGAACACTAGCTTTATAGGTTACACGAGGTGCGACCATCATCCTTATGTGGAAATTGACTATATGACCACCTACACTAGAATAGATGCTTAACAAGTACGAGTAAACCTTACGTGGACCAAACAAGGGTTTAAGTGTCAAATGACACTAGATAGGTCTTACAGATAATTGATAATTAATGACTAAGAACTAGACACTCGACCACCGTGACCATCGGGGTTAGAATCTAGGGACTATAGGTTAGGTCTCTTGAAATATGTCCATATTTACAAAACCGTGTATGTCCGGATTCGAACTCGTGACCACGGTGTGGAAAACTAGAAGGAGAGGGGTTGAATAGTTTTACCGATTAAAACTTTGTTTTAAAATATTTATATCGACTTATGCAATCTTATTTAATGTGTGTGTTGGATGATGATAGATAAGTATATAAATAAGTAATGCAAAGATAAAGAGTAAGAAACACAAAACCACAACACGAGTATTTATAGTGGTTCGGCTACAAGGACACCTTCCTTGCCCTACTCCACTCCCCGAGTTCCCCACTCAAGAGTTCGTAAGCACTAGAAAACACAAGTCGCTTAATGTGGCGGAGAAGCCTTCAAGCGTTGCCTACTCTTTATACGGTACAAGGCTAGACACCGGGTTCTTCCACGTGGTAGAACCAAACCTATCACAACGTCACCTACACTTTATCCGTATGCGAGGCTAGATACCGAGTTCCATTACAAAGAAGGAACTACTACCCAACACTACACCAATACACAACAACCCCAAAGGAGACACACTCCTTATTACAACATCATCAAGGATATCAATATCCTTTAACCCAAACTAACTATCTTGTACATCAATGCACCATATCGAATGTATACCCTTGACACCTTTCACTAATGTCTTTGACACGACCCTCCGGCACCTTTCACTAACGCCTTCAACACGGACCTTTGGCACCTTTCACTAATGCCTTCGACACGGACCTTTGACACTTGACATGACCCTTCAACACCTTTCACTAATGCCTTCAACACGGACCTTTGGCACCTTTCACTAATGCCTTCGACACAGACCTTTGATACCTTTCACTAATGCCTTTGACACGGACCTTTGGCACCTTTCACTAATGTCGTCATCACAACACTTCTAGGAGGGAGGAAAGAACTATAAAAAATATAACTTCAGTAGTCTTGATGATGACGAAGCTTGGAAAATTATGGCCTTGAGCTTGCTTGACTTCTAGAGGTGGTGATCTCGTCTTTTATGGAACCTAGAGAATCACACAAACACAAAACTACATAGAAAGATCCTTTGGATATGAGGTTAGAGAGTTTACAATACTAAGAAAGAGTATGTGTAAAAGGGATGAGTTGCAAGAGATAAATGGCTCACTATTTATAGGCAATTTTCTCTACTGTTCCCCGGTTCCCACGGATCCCTCCCCAGAGGGATCCGGCTAGTGCAATCCAAGGGATCCGGCAGCTTGGTCAGCTTAAGTCCGGATTTTGGGTTGCAAATCGGGTTATGGGTTATGGGTTATGAACCATGGGTTATACAAGATTCAATGTATCTAGACATTGGGTCATGGATCATGGATAATACCCAACATGACTTCATGCATGATGTCATACAATGGGTCATGAGTTATGGATCTAGCTCCATGGGTATGGTTCATGGACTTTGGATTTTACCCAATAATATTCAATGTATCTAGTCAATGGGTCAAGTACTTAGATTTTTTTTTCTTAAAAGTAAATTTATTAAGAAAGCAAGCCAAAACAAAGGGCAAAGTACAAACAAAGAAAATCATGGCCATTGACAAAATCCCATGCTCAAATTACACAACTACTATAACCTCTACATGAAATACATCTAAGATAACATAAAGAAAAAAAGATACAAAGCCAAAAAATACCCCTGAGGACAGACCAGAAGTAACCCCAGTATACTGAGGATGTGGAAATGGAAGGACCAATCAGGACCCTCTAATCCATCACCATACACTAAGGCACAAACTGGACTGAAAGCTCATATAAATGAATTAAAAAGGTATCAATCCAAACATCCAAAGCCATGAAGAATCCATCCAAAGATTGCATCCAAATATCTTCATGAAGGGGGAAAAAATGAGACCCTTCAACCTTTAATAAAATCCAACAGTAAAGATAGATAAGGGGAGTGCCAATGAAGCTGATTCAAGAGAGATTGCCTCCTCAAAACCTACCTAATGTAAAACCAGAGGAAAAACCAAAGGTAGGAAAAGAGTGCAACTCTCACTTAAACCTCCCCAAACCATGTAAACCGAATAATAATCCGCAAACATAAAACCACCATAACGCGCTAGTGCTCTCATACCAGAGGATTAGAACATAGCAGAAATAATCCAAAATCCCATTCTTGGTGAGATACAACACATGCCTATCCCTGCTAGAGTTCATAGCATCATTCCCGGATAACCATGAGAAAGAGATAAAAGTGGTATGCCCATGATCACCCCTATCATATGTTTCATTGCATTTCCAAAAACCTGTCCCCCCATGGAACAAGTTATCCCAACCATAAACAAATAACCTATCTATCATCATCAAAATCATTCCCATATAGCTCCCTAAGAACATCCTTTTGATACACATTCATACTAATTGGCAGATTCCAGGTCTTAGAAGCTCTAACAACATCTTTAGTTTGCTTAAGATTAAGACCTCTCAGTTTGAACCTCACAGTTTCACAAACAATATCAAATAAGCAATCCTCATTTCTATCATTCTGCCTAAAGATTCTAAAGTTCCTTTCCTGCCATAAAAAATATATAGCAGCAGAAAAGACTAACCTTTGTATTACACTTCAGATCTTGTTAGAAGCAGTTTTGCATGTAATCCCAGAAATAACACTGGCCAAGTTGTTGCTAATATCATCTAACAGAGCCATTGGTTTGAGTCTTTCCCAGATTTTCTTAGAATATGCACAAGAGAAAAACAAATGACCATGGGATTCATTCTCATTTCTACATAAGAGACAAGTGAGATCAGGAACATGGAACCACTTAGTAAGTCTGTCCCTAGTCTTAAGTCTACCCTTAACTGCCATCCAAGCAATGAAAGCATTCCTCGAGAAAACCAGATGTGCTTATGCCATATAACCTTAGGGGATACAGATCTAATAGCCTTCCACACCTCACTAACACTAAAATCCTTCACCTTACCTTTCCTATTACACCACATAACCTTATCCTTAACATTTCTACCAATGTACGGAACAGGGACATTAATAACCTCAACAAATCTGTGGTCCCACTTCCTAGGCTAAATCCAAACTCCATTATCAATCATATCTACAACTTTAGTATCTAAACTAAGCCGAGCCTGAGTAATCAGATTATGACTAATGAGTTTACTTAGAGGACCCTTATCATGCCATTTGTCAAACCAGATATTACAAAATTCACCATTCCCAATCTTAATTCTAACAAACTCCTTAATGGTATCCCTAAGTTGAAGGATCTGTTTCCAACCCCAATATTGACTCCTTTTAAACTTAGAATCCCATATATTCCCTCCCTTAAGCTTATAGGCTTTAATCCATTTTACCCAAATGGAATCCTTGTCACTAGCAATATTCCATAGGTGCTTAGACATAAGAGCAATGTTCCATTCACGAAAGGATCTAAGACCTAGACCACCCTGAGACTTAGGTTTTCACGTATCCTTTCAGTTAACACTTACGATACTAATAGCACTATTCCCACCAGCCCAAAGGAACTTTTTCAGCAGTTTATCAATGGTACCCCACAAACAAGACTAGGTAGAATAAACATGGAGCACCAGTAAACATGCAACGAAGATAAGATGGATGCCACTAATTGCAGTCTACCAGCAAAAGAGAGGGATTTATTTCCCCAGTCCTTAACTTTGTTTTGAATAGCCTTAATAAGAACCCTACAATCAACAGAAGTAATTTTCTTAGAAACCTGAGGCACACTTAAGTATCTTATGGGAAGCACACCATCTCTAAAAGGCATAACCAACTTAATATCATTAATAACATCCTGAGGCAGGCTACAAAAGAAAGCCTCACTCTTGTTCATACTAGGGTACAGACCAGAAGTCATGCTAAATTCATCAAGCCCTCTACGTAGAATAGAAGCAGAAACCATGTTCCCATGACAAAGCATGAGGAGATCATCCGCAAAGCAAAGACTGGTGATCTTAAGTTTACCACATCCTGAGTGGTATTTGAATCTGTTATCACTCCTAATTTGCCTCATAACCATAAGGTTCAAAACCTCCATGATCAGAGTAAAAAGGTAGGGCGATATAGGATCACCTTTCCTTAACCCTCTTTTAGCCTTAAAGAAACCATGAGTCTCACCATTAACGCAGATGGAAAAAGAAGCATTTCTAAGACATGCCATAATCAAATGAATCATAACAGGGTGGAAACCAAACTCTCTAAGACATGCCTCAAGGAAGTCCCAACTAACGTTGTTGTAAGCTTTTTGGATATCAATCTTAAAAGCACGGTTCCTAGCCTTATATTGCCAATTATAACCAGTCGTAAATTCCTCGAAAGGTGAGATATTATCACTAATCTGCCACCCGATAAAGGCACTTTTGGAATCAACAAGCTTATTAAGGACATTCTTAAGCCTATTGGTAATCACTTTACTAATACCCTTATAAACAACGTTACAAAAGAAATAGGTCCAAATCGTAAACTCTATAAGGGGATTTAATCTTAGGCACAAGGGATATTAAAGTTGTGTTGAACTCACCAAGAAGCCTACCACTAAAAAATTCCTTTGATAGCAGACACAAGTATCATCAATAACACTCCGCTTTGGAAAACTTTGAGGAGTATCCATCGTGACCAAATTTTGTTATCTTCAATGCTGAAAATCGCTTGCTTGATCTCATCATCAGTAACCGACTTAATCAAGTCCACAGCCCTTTCCACATTAAGCTTTTTCAGTGAACAAACCGCTAGCATCTTCAATTTCAGATATCATCATGAGTACCTAAAAATTTCTGGAAATGGGAAACAAAAATGTTAGCAACATCAGTTCCATAATGCGGGTTTTCCTCTCATCATACACCACTTCAATCCTACTCTTACTAACTCGCCTTAACAATAATAAAATAAGCACTATTTAAATCCCTCTACCTATCAGATTCACTGGGTTTACAGTTTCTCTTCATCACTAGCTGCTTCTCTAAATGCATGAGCATAAGCCATCTTCCCTAAGATGAAATTATTAGGGTCCTTATCCAAACACATTTGGACCCTAGCTAATTCAGTCCTAAGAAACTTAACTTTTTTTAAAAATGTTGCCATTAGCCCTGTTTCACTTCATATGTTTTTCATATTTTAAGTCTTATAGCCAACTTAAACATGGTAAAACCTTTAACATCGTACCATTATCCTTCACAATAGACAAGAACTTTTTTATCGCCAAATGATTCTATGAAGCGAAATGATCTCGCCTCAAGAAATACCAATAATAGACAAAATAAGCAGGCAGTGATCGATGATAAATAGGGAGGAAGTAACTATTAGGATAGGTACCGATGAAGTGACCATTTCCATAATCCTATCTAACTTCTAAACACACACCAAGGTCCTGTTTCTGTATTTCTCCGACCCAGTAAACATACCACACATACTAATATCCTTAACTTCCAACTCATGGACACAATAATCCTAAAATCCTCATACCATTCTTCATATCAGCCCACTAGAACTTTCGCCAACCTCTAAGATAACATTAAAGTCCCCAAGTAATACCCAAGGATTACCCAACCACAGAACTTATGGTCGCCTAAATCTCTCCAAAGCCTCTTCCTAGCAAGTCTATTCTCACCATAAATGATAGAGACATACACCGCTTACTATCCTTAAGCGTTCTAACCAAGAAATGCATGGCTTGGTCATTTTGGCTAATTAAAATAGCAACAGATACTAAAGGATTCTACCACAAAGCAATCCAACAACCGTTGCAGCCATCCACAAGATATAGAGACCCAATCCCAAGTCCCAAACAACATCACCACGACTTTATTAACAAACTTCTTCCTAAGTTAGGTCTCAATGATGCCCATAAAATCAATACCATTCTCCCTAATCAACTTAATAACATAATTTTGTTTCAAAGTATTGCACATACCTTGAACATTCCAAGAAGCAAGTTTAAACACCATTTAAACAGATGAAATGTAGGCCAGTTCTCGACTTGGTTGAGCCGGTTATCCACCACACTCGTAACAACATTCCGAGCAATGAATCGCAGACAACCGCCTTATCCTCGCCATTTCTTCTTTCTACACTAATTGTGTGCTCAGCTATAATTACATCCTCCATTCTTTTGTAAGCTTCAGGACCAACTTTAGATTTATAAAAACTCTTCATCTCCTCACCCAAGTTTCCCACTCATAAATGGTGAAAACTTCTCCTGGTGAAAAAAGCTCAACATCAGTCATTGTTTATCGAATCATTTTCCCAATCTCATCCATTGCTTCATTATAGACTATATCATATGTTTGAGCATAGGCTTGGTTCTCAGTCATTCCTTGAGCCAACAAGACAGACTTATCAATGCTATCCGGGCCTTTCCTAGATGCCATTACAATGCTTTCTTACTAGTTTTAACTTTCCAAGTTTTAATCTTCAACTTCAACATGTCAATACTACCTTTCTTAACCAATTTTTCAAACTTCTTCTTGTAGTTCTTTTCAAGTCATTTGGCTAACTATTTTTTCTTCCATACTAATAAACAAACCCTCTCACAGAAACATCAATTATATCTCTCATTGCTTCCCATTCCATACTTTCCTCCATAACATCTTCATTTGCCAAAGTGGCAAACTTATTTCAAAGACTAGTACCTATCCAAGGTTGTCAAGATCGGGATCCTACCAGATCGTTTTGGTCTTTGAAAGATCGTGATCGTAAGATCGGATCGGGATCTTAAGATCCTATTCTAACATTATTTCTTAATAGTTTATGTAATTTTATACAAATCTACAAATTCTAATATATTATAACCACAAAATACTCTGAATGTTTCAGATAAATGTTGTCCTAAATTATGATTATAAAATGTTTAAAAAGATTAACATGTTGTTTTTTGAATTCTACAAACAAACAACCCATAAATTTGTAGTTTTTGAATTTGCAATCCGAGAAAAGTAAGATCGGATCAGATTAGATCGTAAGATCGTATGGTCAAAATCGGGATCCTATAAGATCTTAAGCTTGCAAAGATCCTATGTAGGATCCGATCGCTGCTTTGCGATCGTAATCGAAGATCCTAAGAGATCAGGATCGAGATCCCGATAACTATGCCTATATCCATGTCACTTACGCCATTCATCTTTCCCACTATCAATTTTTCCCTTCCCCTTGTTATTCTGATCGCTTGCTTTAACGTATCACCATGAACTTTATTTGATTGCCTAACGTAGCTTGTTTTATTTGCTCAACCTCAGCAACTCTTTGGGAACCTCCACCTCTACCATTGAAGCCTCCCCTACCTCTACCACTAAAACCACCTCTACTGTAAGAGCTTTCCCCCATAACTCTCTGACTTCCTGATCCACCATTCCCACCTTCATTCCTAGTGTTACTCTTAACTGAATGCCATTCATTCCCATTACTACTAACATTCCCACCAGAGTTTGTTTTTGAGTATTCATTTCAAATTTTGGGTCTTCTCTCAGATCGCTACTCCCTTTAGCATCCATCTACATACCATGACCAAACACTGGGCAATGAGAACATATGGGAGGCTTCCAAGGATACTCAACTCCCAAACTCATAGACTTGCCAAGGCTCTTGTAGCAGACTTCAACATTATCAACTAGACCACTACAGCCTTCACTTTCAATCAAAACCCTAGCAAAACTAGCCCTACCATACCCATATTTTCACACATAGCTTGTAATCCTATCCATAATGATAGGTTACCAATAGCTAGCAATCCTACTGATTCCCCATGATTCCGTGCTTCAAGAGGGACATTCATAATTCTAACCCAAATAGGAATTGTTGAATAATCCGTTACCACGGAGTAGTTGTGGTTTACACTGCTGGATTAACACTAGCAGTGGAAACGATTCCCACCGCAAGTTCTTCATTACCACCTATCGCTTTATGATAAGGTTAAACGCGTTCTAGATATAGAATAGATTCCGTGGTATATTCTATTATGTTAGCTTTATACTTATCTTGTAAAGGACTCCTTGTTGTATAAAAGGAGATCCTAGGTAATTGTCTTAGGTACTATAATATACAATACCTATGAAAGCTTCAAGGTGTAACCCCTGATAAGTTAAGATCACCAGATATTCATTAATAATATTGGAGCTTTGAGTTTTGTGTTAACCTTGTGTTTATTCTCATACATCATATAATTCGCCTCTAAGTATTACTTAAGTAAATTCCGCTTGCTTGATAATATCATACAAAATATCATTGACACCAATGAGAGTGTCCTAGATCCATCAACTGGTATCGATCGAAGGTTCTCGATATTTTGTTTTAGAAGATCCAAGGAATTAGCTTGACTCACTCACTCAATTCAATGGAGATGGAAAACAACCAATCAAACTCTTCTTCTACACCAAGACTTCAAGCTAAGCTTAATGAGTTTGAGATGGGAGGATCGATTGAGCAATACTGCATCGTGACTATGCTCTACGGGAGATCATTCAACCTGGTGATTCTTTCAAGTCTGTAACCACTACTTCCAAAGTTGGTGACACAGATGTTGTGAAAGTTTCTCGTAGTTCCTGAATCAAATGTCAAAAGCTCAAAAGAAGAATGATCTTAAAGCTAGAACCGTTGTCATGACTCTTCCTAGAGACTAGATTATTTCATTCAAAGAAGTTCAAGACCGCTAAAGAACTGTTTGAAGAGATTTGCTCTGGTTTGGTGGTAATGATGCTACAAAGAAGACTCTAAAGACATTAAAGCAAAGTTATGAAAACTCTCGCTTCAAGCAATGACTCTCTTGATAGCATTTTCACCAAACTTTAGAAGATTGTTAATAACCTGACCGTGTTTGGCATTGAGGTAGAAAGGAAGACCTCAATTTGAAGTTTCTAAGTTTGCCGTGAGTTTCAAACCAATGTTATCGTCTGGGAAAACAAAACATATAGAAACAATGAAGCTCAATGATCATACGCAACTTCAAACTTATTGAGCAAGTTTGAAAGGCGCGTGGAAACTTGGTACAAGCTCTAGTAGCTGGCATTGTTGTCAAATTCCATGACAGCGATGATTCTCGGGATGAAAGTGATGATGATATTGCCACTGTAGGTTCTAAAGTTTCCACTGGCAATGTGAATATTGCCACCGCAGATCAAAGAAGAAGGTTATAGTATTGGGATCCTACCTTTTATGCTTTTATCTCCAACACAAGTTGATGGCTCTCTTAACCTCATGAAGACATAGAGCAATCGATGAAGATGACTTGGGAGATGGATATAAATGGCGATAGCTCTTCTTAGTACGAGGGCTAAGAAATTCTACAAGAAGACTGGCAAGCCTATCCACATTAATGGTGATGATACGGCAGTGCTTTGATAAGAAGAAAGTGGAGTGCTTTAACTGCCACAAGTTTGGACATTTTGCTAGAGAATGTAAAAGACCAAAGCAAGGACAATGATTCTACATGGTACAAGCAAAAGAGGGACCAACTGGAAGAACCAAAGGCAATGTTGGCTATTGATGGTGTGAGCTATGATTGGAGTTTCATGGTTGATGATCTTGAAGAAGAACACTCAGATGTCTGCTTTGTTTCTGCTGAAGTTGCTTTTTATGGCTTTCCGACTCTGAGGTACAAAACTCTGAATGTTGCTCTAAAACATGTAGGGCTGCTAGAGAAGTTGAAAGACTTAATGATTTGTATTCTAATGAAAGACAAGAGTTATACACTCGCTAATTATACTGCGGTTCAATCTTTAGGAGAGCCATGGCAGCTTTAGAAAACAAAATAGAGACCAAGAAAATGAATAAAATATAGTGATGATATGATTCTTCATAGAAGAGAGTTAGATCATAAAAAGCTGAATGATGCATACCAAACAGATTGAAAAGCTTCAAAAGAAAATGAAAATGTCAATTTAACTTTAGGCACATGTTATCATCAGTCTAAGTCAATTGATAAAATTTGGAATGCTCAAGTATTCAATAAAGCTAAGTCTGGTATGGGTTATAATACGCATTATCCAACACCAAGAGGTGCCCAGCACCTCCGTATAGATTTAGCTCATACAGTGCTTAGAAGACTTTAAGGAACTTGTGAGAATATGGTCCTTTAAAGGACACAGTGGTGAAGAGCGAGGAAGAGAGTAAGCTTGATAATGATGTTTTTGAGAGTGCTAGTGACTCATCAGTTGTTGATGAGAATGTTAAAAATAATGTAGAGACTACTATCCCAAAAGTTGTTAATACTGTTACAGAGGAACCTAGGAAACCAGTTAATAAACCTAGACCAACTGTAAGGTATGCTGAGATGTATAGGAACAAGCCTACAGCTCCTAGGGGTAACCAGAGGAGTTGGAATCATGTTAAATCTCAACAACTAGGTAGTGATTTTGTTATGAACAATAAGGCATGCTATATCTGTGGTAGTTTTGATCATTTACATGCTTATTGTGACTATCATGTTGGGAGAAGGGAAGTCTATGGGTATAAAAGGGTGGAGACTAACAGGTATCAACATAATGTACACCCTAATTCTCATTGCAAAATGGTCCCAAGAGCAGTTCAACTTAGAAGTGGCCTCAAAACGTTTACCACTGCAAAAACTGTTAACACTGCTCACCCTAAGTCACCTGTTAAAAGTGCAGACACCAAAACAAGTTTTACAAAATTTGCACAAACAAGAAAAAGAACCTTTCAAGCTAAAAAGGTTAATAAAAACCAACTGTGGGTACCTAAAAAGAAACCAGCAGTCACCACTGCTCATTCAAAAGTTACCACTGCAAGGGTTTTAAATAAGAAAAGGGGGGACATGGGCAATGCTGTGAAGGCCTCAGCACGTTAGGAATGGAAACCTAAAGGAAATACCTCTACAACCAATCCCAATGGTGTATCAATGACCTTTGATAGATTTAATTATATTGATACACGAGGCAGATCCAAGTCAATCATGGCTTGGGTCCCCAAAAGAAACTAACTCTTTACTCTTATGTGCAGGAACATCCAAGGTGAAAAAGGTCAGATCAAGGATATACAGATAGTGGGTGTTCAAAGCACATGACTGGCAACAAGTCCTATCTTTCTGATTTTGAGCATTATGATGGACAGTATGTCAGTTTTGATAATGAAGTTAGTAGAACAAGATGTGTGATGCAGGAACACTCCAGAGGTCTCATCATCTGTAACATATGGAGACACATAGGAGCTGATCTCTGAGCTATCTTCTTTGATTGTTGCATCCTGAGGCTCTGGTTGTAGGGATGAAGGTCCAGCAGAAAAAGGATTTGAAATAGCAAGTGAATGCTTTCTCTTCCTGGATACAACCTTCTCATACTCCTCTTTTTCAACTCTCCCAGTTTCAATACAAAATCATCCCAGAAACTATCAGATGAACTGCTAGAAGAAAGATTGATTGGACTAGATTGACTCATGGTGTTGCTGAAGTAATGATCTTTGAGGGTGAAAGTTTTGGAGTATGTGATTTGAGTGGTTTGTGTTGAATGATTTGTTTAATATATATTAAGTTGGATTTAAGAAGTTAATGAGGGGAAGGTGCAAGTAGTTGAGGAGTAAATTGGAGTCCTGTATTCTTGGAAAATGTATCAATGCTTAAGTGTTGACTTTATTGAGTATAGCCTCTGCTATGCTTAATTCTTTCAATATATTAACTGTTTCCAATGCAATAGTGATTCCAGTGTTTGGTTTATGTTAGTGAATTGCAGTTTGAAGGATTCTTTGTTCACATTGAATGGTTACTTGTTGATAAATCGATGCTCAAGGTTGTTTAGATAATATCTATTCTGCTGACATTATGTTACAGTGGGGAACTATATTGCAACCAGTGGTAACGTGCTTTCAGTGGAAAAAGGAAAAACAAAGGAACTTCATTACTAACACATAATTCATTACAACCAAAAGTACTCCTAGTCTAAAAACAAAAGACTGAAACCTAGCACATCCTATAACTATCTTCAGCTATTCCATTGGCCTCTTGCTCTTGCCCACATAGTCATGTTTATTCTTCTGGGCTCTCTTTCTCTTGTTCTCAAAAGTGGATTGCATTCTTGGACATGGAAGCCCAAGAATTTGTGGAGGAGGTCTTGGTAGCATTGCAGGCCTTGTTGGAATGGATATCTGCTTCATATTGAAGATAGCTGTTTCCAGTGCTATTGAAAGAGCTTTTGCCAACTCTTTAGCCATGGAATAGGTTTCATCATTTGAATCATCATCATCTGATGAATCGGAGTAGAACTCAAGAGATTTTGCAGGCTTAGCTGCAGGCTTTCGCTTAGCAGTCTCTTTGGTATATCTTTTGGATGAAGAGCCAGCCCCTGGTGGAAAGTATCCAAACCATCCTAATGCTTCTGACGATGATTCTGATTCAACTACATACTCTTCTTCTGAGTCAGAAGAGATGTTGATAGTGTTGGAGGGATTGCTCATGCTTATGGTTTTGGGGATATTGTGTTTGAATGAAAATTGATGAAGTTTATCTTAAGCCAAGCCTCCTTATATAGAAAAAGTCGGTTGAAGGGTTATTTAATGAAGATATTTACTTTTTCCTATTTTGGTAGGTTAAGGAGTAAATATAGATATTATTGAGTTGACTTTGGAAGATATTTTGCTTGTGTAATGGTTTGGTTAAAGGTAACTTTGGTTAATATCAAGTTGGTTATTCTCATCTTTTACTAATACGTATATCAAGTTTTGATGAGGTTGAGTTAAAAGGTGTATATCTGAGATATACAACAAATGGTTATTGATTCACCATGTCTTATCCACATAAGAATCAACTAGTCCAGAGCAAACGGCTACTGGTAAAGACTTGACAAATCCGTTTATGGTTGATAGTTTACCAAAAACTATATGGTTATCAACTCACCATATTCTTTATGATTAAGAGTTGGCTAGTCCATAGCAAACGGCTCATGGTAAATACATATCAAATCCGTTGATAGCTGATAGTTTGCTAAAAACTATAATGGGAGCAGTATTGTTTTCTAATGGTTTTATTTTCCACTGCTCTTTGAGATTTTTGTGAAAAATTACCACTGCTAGTTCACAGTTTCCACTGACAGTGTTATTTTACCACTGTTGTTCTAGCCGTTACAACTGATTATGTCAGTAGTTTATTTTTTACTAGCCGTTGAAAGTAACCACTGATAGTTATATATATAGGGTTAAAATTTTAAGTAAATTATCTTCTTTCTATATTATAACTACTTTCTAAAGATAATTTTACTTGCGCATCAATTCTAAACCCTAACCCTATATATCTTTTTCTCTCAATTGGCTAGTCATTACTTCAATTCTTACTGACATAATAATATTTTTCATCAAAAGTTTCTATGGCATCTTTGAAATTTGCAGATGAGCACAACCTAGTGGCCTACCTACAAAAGTCTAACGAGAAGAGTGGCCCTGTTTTTCATCAGATTGTGGACTTTCTTCATACCACTCATATAAGGTATGCTTTGCTTTTAAAGCCCACAATCTATATCTCTCAAATCAAACAGTTTTGGACTTCTGCTCAGTCCATAACACTTGAGATTGGAGATACACATGAACCAGTGGATGCTCTAAGAGCCATTGTAGATGGGGTAACTATTGATGTTACTGAGGCATCCCTGAGGAGAGTACTTCACTTGGATGATCTCAATGGTATCATCACATTACCTATGTCTGAAATTCATGATACTTTATCATCCATGGGGTATGATATCACTGACAAAAAGGCTACTTTCAAAAAGAGTGGTTTTTGTCCTCAATGGAGATTTTTGATTCATACTTTGTTACATTGCCTTAGTCCTAAGAAAACATCTTATGAGCAATTTAGTTCAACCATGGCTTATCCTTTGGTTTGTCTAGTCACTGATAAGATTTTCAACTGGTCCAACTATATTTTTACAAGTATGAAAGGCAATGTACAGAGTAAAACCAAAATTTTAATGTATCCAAGGTTTGTGCAAGCTGTGCTAAATGAATTTCAACTGCAACCTCATACTACTGTTTATCAAATCAGTTGCCTAAAGCCTAAAGTTTTTCAAAATTTGAATAAAGATGGCAATATGATTTTTACACCTCTCCTACCCCAAATGCTTGCTAAAATTTCATCTGAACAAAACACACCCATAATTAATGTTCCCAACATTGATTATACCCCCCCAGTTTCAAGAACCTATGAGAGAAGGTCTAAACAGACAACTCCTCTCATGACAACACAGCAAGTTTCTGAACCTTATGGTCTAGGAACAAGCAGTGGTGGTTCTAGACTTCCACCTAGTCCTACTATGGAGGAATCTGGACCTTTGCCCCATGATTCACCTCTCCCAACAGGTAACACAGTTGGAAGTGCTGAGGGCAGTGGAAACCTTTTGGAATTGATGGTTTTGTGTACCAAATTAGCAAAGCAGGTTGAGTCTCTACAAAAGGACTTGGTTACTGTCAAGAAGCAGCATGCCAAGGATGTTCAACTATTAAAGACAGAGATTCAGACTTTAAAGGAAGAGATGCAGAGGTTGAAAAAGCACAAGCAGACTGCAAAGATGGTGATTTCATCTTCATCCTCACCTTCTGAAGGTGATTCAGCTGATCATTATTTGGGAAATTCTTCCAAACAGGGGAGGAAAACAGGTTCTGACACTGAGGGGAGGACAATTGATTTTGAAGATGAAGGAGATACAAGTAAAGGAGCAAAGGAAGCTGAAACTCATGGAGAGCAACTTGAAGATCAAGACATTTTCCAAACTGCAACTGATTTTACCACTGATTTTATTTCCACTGCAGAGCCAAATATTGCCACTGCAAGTGAAGAATTTGATAAATTGAAGACATACAAGGGTAAAGCAGTTATGGAAGATGTACAGAAACCTGAAAGTAAGATTTCAAAGAAAAGACAAGTTCAGATTGATCTTGATAGAGAACTTGCTAAGAAGATAGCAGAAGATCAAATTGCTGAGAAGAAAAGATTGAAAGAAATAGAAGTTGCAAGCTTTTTGGAAGCTAAAAGATTGGATAGAATGGAAGATACTGAAGATTCAATTTCCACTGTTCAACCTACAATTTTGAAAGAGAAAGATCCAGAGTTTAGTTATGTTCCTACTGAAGAAGATATTCAGTTTCTGGTGGCTAATAATCCAGAAATCAAGAAAAAGGCAATTGACCTTGTTGCTGATGCATCCTTATCTGAGGAACAAATAACTGCTCAGTTAAAGGATTTTATTCAAATGAAGAACAATCAAGCACTTGAAGATGTGATTAATTCAGTCAAAAAGGTTCAGAAGAAACCAAGACAACCAACCAAGGCACAAATACTTGCATATATGAAGACTTATTGTTGTCATGTTGGTAACTGGAAAAAGCATCAATTTAAAGGAATGTCTGATGATCAAGTTGAAAAGGCTTACTACAGAACTGTAAAACAAGATAAATCTTTTATTCCAATGGGTTTTGAAGAAGAAGAAAGAAGGATTCCTAGATTGAAGAGAAAGTCCAA
This sequence comes from Chrysanthemum makinoi, assembly GCA_910596185.1. Classification (NCBI taxonomy): domain Eukaryota; kingdom Viridiplantae; phylum Streptophyta; class Magnoliopsida; order Asterales; family Asteraceae; genus Chrysanthemum; species Chrysanthemum makinoi. The sequence continues at coordinate 134,322,676 of OU343224.1, read as the reverse complement.
AGTAAGTGATTCTCAAACTGTTAAGAAGACTAAGGTTGATGAAGATCATACAAAGTCTACTGAGAAGGAGATTCCTACTTAGAAGTTCACTGAAGAACAAATGACTGGAATGATTGTGATTGAAGACAGAGATTTTTATCGAACCACTGCAAATTCGACATCCTATTATTGATTGGGAAGTTTACACTGCTAGCAATTTTGCTCCAACATGGAAGATCACAAGGCTGGGAGGTGAAACTTCATCATTCATGACATTTGAAGATCTTATTAAAGCTTTTGATAGAGATGACCTTAATACACTATGGAAATTAGTTCAAGAAAGGTTTAATGCTCAAAATCTGAAAGATACAAAGGAGATGCAGTTCTGGGTAAATCTTAGAAGGCTTTTTGAACCAAATGATGATGATGACGTACTACTGGAAAACCTTATTCACATGTTTTGGTACTAAATGGTTTTATTATGATTCATGTGAAGTTCATCATGTCTCTACAGCTAATGGAGAAGACTTTTTCATGCTTGCTGAGAAAGAATATCCACTCAAAGCTGGAGCTCTTACAGTAATGTTAAGCTTACACATAAGAGTCAATGAAGACAATGAGAAGGTCAAAGCATTGTTACAAAGGCTTCAAGATCAATGTTCAAGAGCTATACAAAAGTTAAGAGAAAAGAAGTGAAGTGTTTGATTGAATTCCCAAATCCTTGAAGTTAATGCATATTGAAGAAACTTATTGATTTGCAGAGAAATCATAAGCTTAGGGGAGGATTGTTGGGAATAATCCGTTACCATGGATAGTTGTGATTTACACTGCTTGGATTAACACTAGCAGTGGAAACGTATTCCCACTGCACGTTCTTCATTACCACTTTTATCAGTTTTATAAGGTTAAACGTTGATTGGCTCTAAACCGTCAAGTTTAATCACTCAAGCCTGCCACTTGTGAATGGCAAACCGTAACAAACTTAAAACAGCTCAGAAGCAAATGCAATTTAGATCAGGAGAATACAGTGGATTCCCGGGTCGTTAAGTCCCACGGAGGATGACTGATGTTTAACACAATCAGATGTCGAATAACCACTAAGGATAGTGATCAGTAAGGGTTTTGAGTTATTTTATAAATTACAGGGGCTTAAATGCAAATTAAAGGAAATTAAAAAGATAAACTATCTTAAATAAACGCTATCACTAATTTTAAACTAATTTTTTTTGATTTTATGTTTTTATAAAACTTGAATTAAAAACTACGCACGTATCACAAGAAAATGTAAAACTAAGCAGTATTAATCCTAAAAATATGAAAATGATATTTTTACAAACCTAATGATATAGAAAATTTTAAGAAAAAGAAAATTATTTTTATAACTATTTATCTAATTATTATTAATTAAAAGCTAATTTTAACTATTTATAATAACCTAAATTACAAGAAAATATGAAATAAAGCTAGAAAAATAAAATTATGACTTAGAAAAATCTAAAAAAAAAAGAATTTTCAAAACTATTTTTATATTTTTCTGATTATTTTTCTATTTTTTATGAATTTTAAACTTATTAAAACTAATTAAATTACTAAAAATTACAAATTAAACTATGAAAAATCTGGAAAATTACTTTTTTTTTACTTTTTATATTTATCTAAACCTAAGAAAAATGAAAATTATTTTTTGAACTTTTTCTTAATTAATTGTATTAAAAGCTAATTAAATAATCCTAAAAACTGTTTTAAATTAAGAAAAATAGCAAATAGTGTTGGAAAATTATGAAAATTTCAGGAAAAGTCTAATTTAACATACTGGATCTAGGAAAAATATAAAAACAGGGTGTTGTGTGTAGGAAAATGCAACTGCTATTGTAAGTGCTTATAAATAAGCACTTTGAATAAGCCAAATGATCACAACAAGTTACCAAACTGAAACAGAAGCAATAATATACTAAAACTACTAAAATGCAACAAGTTAAAACTGGCTTAAACCACTGGAATGCAAGCTGCTTATGATTTGATGGTTTGAGCTAAATTGCAAAACAATTTGGACACTGCTTTGTGGCTTAAGAATAAGCACTCAGACAAGTCCAAACTTAAAACCAAAAGTATGAATCTAAAGTAGACCTGGCTATGTGCTTGTAAACCAAAAATTAGACCAAGAGAAGCTCTGTGGAGCTTTTGACAAGCTCTGCAAGAGCTTGAGAAAACTCAGTATACACTTAGTGCTATGAACAGGGCATATAAGCCTTTTTGACAAGCTCTTTTGAGACTTGAGAAAAATTTCTAAAAATCTACAAAAATCCTAATAACAAACTAGACCAGTTGAAGTTATTAATCCCAAAGTTTTACTTGATTTGAACCAAGAATGAGTCCAAGAAAAATCACCCCATTTGGCTCAAAACATGTTTTTCAAGTTTTGACTTTTGAAGGCAGTTGTGCAAAGTTGACTTATTTGAACTTTGAGACCAATTTGTGAGATTATATTGATGTTATATGATGAAGTGTTACTACTGCAAGTAATGCCTATGAGTTATAAACACAAATCAAGATTTTGATTTGCCAAAATCACAACAGTTAAAGAGTTAAAGACAGATGAGATGGATTTTGACTTTGAGTGTTTTGCAGGCACAAAATGAGACAGATATGATTGCAAATAGACTTAATCAAGCATGAACCAACAGATAACTACTACTGACTAAACCTCTAACACAGATTACCCAACTAACCAAACACCCTTTTAATAACCGTTTTGCAATTTTAAACTAAGCAAGTTGCTGATTTAACACAAACCAAAACTTAAACTGAATCTAACATCCTAGTTATCATTAATTAAACTTGTTTAAACTGTTTGGTGACCACAAATTCAAACACAAACCCAAACTGCAAACTGAGCAAAAATTGGAAATAAGAAACAGACTTACAAGGGTCCAAGCTTATGTTGCAGCTTAAACCAAACCAAGTACCTACTATTCTATATCAAATCCAACCCAAACACTGCTCTGCAACAACCCATTCCATTTCCAACCTGCTTGAACCAAAACTCCTCCAAGTTTGACTTTTGTTGACCTTTTACCAAAGTTGTTTAAAAATGAATTCCAAGCTTATCAAAAAGCTATAGTAGCTTATAAGCTTTTTCTGAACTTAAAAGTAAGCTATTGGAAGCTTGAATTCAAGAACTTGAATCTAACATTTGAAACAGTAAACTGCAAACTTGAAATATAAATGAACCATTGAATTAAGACTTGAAATTGAGTTACAATGATCAAATGTATTAGTCTTAGTACAAATAAGCTTAAGATTACAGATTTTAAAAACTAATTAAGACATTTAAAGAAAATCGACATACAAGAATTTAAAAAACTAAGTACTGGTCTTCTCTTTGCTTCTTTGCCTCTTTTATGCATTAGAAATCCTCCACGTGTCCCTTCGAGAGTATCCCACCTCTTTGCTTGACCAATGGGTGAGTTTTGAGTGTTTTGGCCATTTTATCAATTTGGCGGAAAGTGGATTTGACTTGTAGCTCTGTATTTTATCAACTAGGGGGGGGTGGCATTTATTGTAGTGGGTTGTGATGATGAGGGGTGGAGGGAAAGGTGAGTTGATGGGAGAGTGAGAGTTGCAGGCAACTCAAGTGGGGAAGACAGGTGGGAGGGATAAACAGTACAGGTGGAGGGAAAAGGATAACGTTTGACTGGGGGTCCAAAATAGGCTAATGACAGGGGGTCAAAAGGGGTTAAGTGGCAGGGGTCCAAAATGTTTTGACAAGGCTTGGTTTAGGTTTATAATACAAGGACTAAACTTGTAATTCTGATTTTTGAAGGACCAATCCTGCCAATTTCCCAAAGTTAATACAAGGACTAAAACTGACAAACTTCAATAGTACAAGGACCAATTTTGACATTTTCAATTTTCCAAGGACTATTTGTGACAATTTCAAAACTTGAGGGACCTTTTCTGCCATTTGACAAAAGATTTATTCAAGGACCATTTTTGACAACTTAGAATATTTCAGGGACCTTGAATAACATTTTTCTTTATTTTGTTTTACCAGGGACTGTTTTTGACAACTTTTGAAACTTGGGGGACTAAAACTGCCAATTATGCAAATTTGATACGTTTTTCACCAAATTTTGATATTTTTGCATTTAAAACACATAAAACACTTATTTGTGATATTTTTATCATTTTGATGCATTTCTGAGTGTTTTCAGATGTTTTTGCAGTTTAAACAGTACAAAAATGATGAGTATTTAGACACTCATCAATCCCCCACACTAAGATATTGCTAGTCCCTAGCAATGTTTTGAGAAAATTAATGGATTTCATCTCTTTACCAAAAGCCATTACTTCTGGAGTAGCCAAATGTTTCAGTTCAAGTAAGAACCTTGGTACACCGATAACCAAATGATTTTGAGCAAATCATCAGCTTCCAACGGATTTGATTTGTCTTTACCAGAAGCCGTTTGCTTCTGGACTAGCCAACTCTTAGATAAATTATCTTTGGTGAGTCGATTACCAATTATGGTTTTTCCACTGCCTTTACCACAAGCCATAAACTTGCGGGCTAGCCAACTCTTCACTTTTAAGGATATGGTGAGCTGAATACCATACAATTTTGGGCAAATTGCAAGCCGTCAACGGATTTGAGATATCTTTACCAAGAGCTGTTTGCTCTTGGATTAGCCAATCCTTCTGTTTATTAGACAAGGCGGACTGATAACCATAAGATGAGTAAGTGCAAAACACTTACTCCAAAAAAAAATTTTGGCCAAAAATGGGGGAATTAGGCGGTATAATTACATGATAAAATTCGTGAGAATTCCCCACCCCCCACACTTAGAAATGAATATTGCCCTCAATATTCAAAGTACCGGCTATTATGCCGAAACATAGAACGTAAAAGGGAAATACTACGGCCATTATTTAGCAAGGATTTTTTTTTTTTTTTTTTTTTTTGAAACTCTTATATATACACAACATGTGGGGCAACTCCCCCACACTAGGGTGGTACACACGGGTGAAAACCCATGTTTAGCTACTGTTTTTGATTACCGAGTCGCTAGCTTGACTCGATCCCCGCATTCATTGGTTCATGGGGAAAGTTTGTAAATCCGGGACAACCATATGAGGAATGTCCTCTCCAAAATAATGCTTCAATCGATGACCATTCACTTTAAAGTTTGGACCATCGGGTTGAGATAACTCAATGGTTCCATATGGGAATACTTTAGTGATGGTGAATGGTCCAGACCAGCGGGATTTTAGTTTTCCGAGAAAATCTTCAATCTTGAGTTGAAAAGAAGGACTCGATCACCGACGTTGAAAACGGTTTTTTTGATCTTTGAGTCATGAATCTTCTTTGTCTTTTCTTTATAGATCAAAGAGTTCTCGTATGCTTGATCACGGAGTTCATTTAATTCATTCATTTGAACTTTCCGGTGATCACCAGCCGTCTGAATATCGAAGTTGGCATGTTTCAAGGCCCAGTATGCCTTGTGCTCAAGCTCAACAGGTAGATGACACGCCTTTCCGTACACGAGCTTGTATGGAGTACACCCTATGGGTGTTTTGTAAGCTGTACGGAAGGCCCAGAGTGCGTCATCTAGCTTATCCGACCAAGAGGCACGGTTTTCGCCAACCGTCCTCTCCAGAATTCTTTTAATTCCCCGGTTGGAAACTTCCACTTGCCCACTTGTTTGGGGGTGGTACGCAGTAGAGAGACGGTGAGTTACACCATACTTTGCATGACTCTATCAAACTGGTCATTGCAAAAATGCGTACCACGATCACTGATTATGGCTCGTGGAGTTCCAAACCTAGTAAAAAGAGATTTCAAGATTTCACAACAACTCGGGCATCGTTGGTAGGCAAAGCCTTAGCTTCAACCCATTTTGACAAATAGTCAACGGCCACGAGTATGTACTTATTACCGCGAGAAGAAGGAAATGGCCCCATAAAGTCAATGCCCCAGATGTCAAAGATCTCACACACTTGAATGGCGTTTTTGCGGCATTTCATTTCTTTGTGAGATATTCCCGTGACGTTGACAAGCGTCACAGGCTTTGACAAATTCATGGGCATCCTTGTAAATCGTGGGCCAATAAAACCCGGAATCAAACACCTTTTTGGCGGTGTAGTTTGGACTACGATGGCCCCGTTGGGTCAGCATGGCAAGCTTTGAGAATGTCAAGAGCTTCTTGTCCATAAACACACCGTCGGATGACTTGATCCGCACAGATTTTGAATAAGTAGGGGTCGTCCCAAAAGTAATGTTTAACATCCTTGAAGAATTTGTTCTTCTGTTGGGTTGACATCCCTTTCACTATGAAGTTACTCGCATGGTAATTTGCAAGTCGCAAACCATGGGGTGGTAGAGTTTCCTCCACGAAAAAGAAACCGCATTGAGTGCCTCGAGAGGAAATGTTTCATTTATTTCCTTTTTCTCGAAAACATCTTGGTGAGGGTTCTCTAATGGACAGATGATCAGCAGCCAGGTTCTCAGCTCCTTTTTTATCACGTATAATGATATCAAATTCTTGCGGGAGGAGAACCCAACGGAGCAATCTCGGCTTTGCATCTTGTTTTGCAAATAGATATTTGAGAGCCGTGTATCCATACCCACGCATTTGGTCAAGATAAGGTATGGCCGAAACTTTTCAAACGCATACACCATAGCTAATAATTCTTTTTTTGTAGTGGTGTAATGGGTTTGAGCTTCAGTCATAGTTTTGCTTGCGTAGTGGATAGGCTGAAAATGTTTTGTTTACGTTGCCCCAAGACTGCACCGATAGCAAAATCACTTGCATCGCACATGAGCTCCAAGGGTAAATCCCAGTCGGGGGCAACTAGAATGGGTGCTTCCGTAAGCTTTTCCTTTAGTGTTTCAAAAGCTTCGATGCACTCAGGAGAGAAGATAAAAGGAGCTTCTTTTTCTAGAAGATGGGTCATAGGCCGAGCGATTTTAGAAAAATCCTGTATGAATCTACGATAAAACCCGGCATGACCAAGAAAACTCCTAATACCTTTGACGGTAGTAGGATGAGGCAGTTTAGCAATAACATCAACTTTTGCTCTATCTACCTCAATCCCGTTTTTTGAGATTTTATGGCCAAGGACTATGCCTTGTTTGACCATAAAGTGGCTCTTCTCCCAATTTAGACAGAGATTGGTGTCTTCACACCGTTTTAGCATTTTGTCTAAATGGGAGAGACATGTTTGAAATGAGTCCCCAAGGACCGAGAAGTCATCCATAAACACCTCCATTGTTTCCCCGATCATGTCGTGGAATATGGCCATCATACATCGTTTGAACGTGCCAGGAGCTTACATAGCCAAAAGGCATACGTTTGTAGGCAAAAGTTCCGTATGGGCAGGGTGAATGGTCTTCTCTTGATCCTGTGGATCAATGGGGATCTGAAAGTAACCTAAGAAACCATCAAGGAAACAATAGTACTCGTTTCCTGCTAATCTCTCAAGCATCTGGTCCATGACGGGTAGAGGAAAATGGTCTTTACGGGTGGCGTCATTCAACTTACGATAGTCAATACACACACTCCATCCCGTAACCAATCGATTTGGAATTAACTCGTTTTCTTCATTCGTGACAACAGTTATGCCACCCTTTTTTGGAACACAGTGAATTGGGCTAACCCAAGGACTATATGAGATTGGGTAAATCAATCTGAATCAAAGTTTGATAACCTCTGTTTTGATAACATCATGGATTTTGGATTTACTCTTCTCGATGTTGAAGCTAGCTTGAAGTCATCCTCCATCAAAATTTTGTGAGTACAGAACTTCGGGGTTGATACCCTTCAATGTCGGTTTCAAGCAATTGCTTGCTTGTGTGACTTCAAGACCTTTAGGAGAAGCAGCTTTCATCTTTACTCAAATCTCTAGCAATAATGACGGGTAATTTATCATACTCAAGAAATGCATACTCGAGATGAGGAGGTAAGTCCTTAAGCTCAAAATTCTTGGTTTCTCTGACTTGACTTCCTTGTTATGAAGCTCGGCGGGAGGGAGAGGAGGAGAAGTGTCATGCTTTAACAATTTCTCAAGAAGAATATCTCCCTCAGTTAATCTCATTTTGATTAATCTCAGGTTGGATTGAATCACTAGAGTGAGGGGTTAATGATGGATCATCATTAAGCAACTTCTCAATGAAAGTATCCCCTCAATGTCAATTGGAGCATGATCAATTTCCCATGGAACAGAATCACTAGCCAAGTAGGCTTCAATCTCTTCTCTCTCCCTCAAAAGGAGTAATAGAAGGAGTAGAATTGGCTATGATAGGTTGGGAAGATGTGGTGGGATCCCCACCTTGAGAATTATGAGAATAACCAAGAATTTCTTGAGTACTCTTGAGCAACATCAATGATATCTATTAGGTTAACCGACTTCGAGAATCATAATTTGCGGAACCTCAAAGTTTGATCAGGTTAAAAGTAATGACTTCATTACCAACACGTAATGTGATTTCTGCTCAAATACATCTATGAGAGCGGCCCGTTCTGAGGAATCCTCGACCAACAATGAGAGGAACCCGATGATCGGCATCAAAATCAACAACCACGAAGTCAGGTGGAAAATGGAACTTTCCTACTTTCACAAATACGTCTCGGCAATGCCAAGAGGGGCCGGGATATGAACGTCGCAAGCTCGAGAGTCATGCATGTAGGAGTCGATTCAGGAAGAGAGTTTCTTCCATCTGAATAAGGCATGGATTGATGCTTGCACCAAGATCTGCTAGGGCAAGCATTCAACCATTCTGGAAATACACAAGGTAAGAGAAATTTTCCGGGATCTCCAAGCTTTTAGGAAGCTTCTTGAATAACTGAGGTTCTCGTTAAGAGGAGTTTTAGCCATTTCAAACGGCTTTTCCTTTTGTGTTTGAGAGTTGATGCAAACTTGGGCATCAGCATGATAGCATCCGTAAAGCTTATGTCAAAATGTAACTCTTGGAAAATTTGGAAAAATTTGTCCATTTGATGGCGGCTTTCTGAGGGCTTTGCTCATTCAAACGTGATGGGTAAGGAATAGAAGATTTGGATTTGGTATTTTCAATGGGAGCTACAGGAGGTTCAAAAACAACTCCTGGATTGGATTTGGGTTTCAGGACAACTTGAGGATGGACATCATTGGTACCTCCGTTATTAGTAGGAAGTTCCTTGTCCTTTGTAGCCTCGGTTCACTTTCCACTACCTTCCGGAGAGAAGAAGAAGAGGTAGTAGGAATAGCGGGTCCATTGTATGAAACACCACTTACGGTTGTGATGCCTTTGCATAAGCCCTCGGGTTAAGATCGTGTTGCTCGATAAAGTACACGAGCTCGAGGGTCGATCATTTAAAGACTTCTTTAGATCGGCGATCGGCGACCAACAACTGTTCATTTCATCTTGGGATTTCATGAGCTGCTTCAATAACTCATCGATGATGATAATGCGGAGGTGCGGAGGAAAATTTTGAGGTCGGATGTTTTGATTATGACCTTGTTGTTGAAAATTCCCTTGGTTAGGATTTACATTTCCTTGAAATTGATTCCCTCGATTGAAATTGTTTTGATTAAGATTTCCTTGATGTTGGAAACCTTGATTAGGTCCGGAATAGAAATTACCTTGGTTTTGATAACCTTGGTTCATTCTAGGTTGATTCGATTCGGTTTTGCATGTTATGATTACGGTTAAAACCGGGTGGTGCCTGATTAGTGTTAGCATGGTAGTGTGGTTCATTTTGAGGACGGTATAGATTACCTCCTTGATGTGAAGTACGGCTAGAGCATTGGCTTCAAATGGACTACCATCGGTGGCAGTACAATTGTAGTATGCATGAGGACCACCACAAGTAACACAAACTTCAACTTTCTTCATTTCACCATGTGATGGTAATACGTGTGAAAGTGACTTTCTTTGGTTAGCAAGAACCAAAGCCTGAACAATATCCGTGAGTTTGTCAATCTTAGCATCGATTGCTAGATGTACGGAGATGAAGTAGAAGGTCCAGCATTAGGCTGAGATTGATATGTCTTTGCTGGAAGAGGCGGACGGGACTTGTTTTCAATTATTTGCAAGGCTTCTTTTGTGGTCTTGCTCAAGAAATTACCTCCCGCGGAGGCATTTAAAGAGTCTTGGTCACCTTGGTGCAGACCATTGTAGAAAGTATCCATTTTGCATTATGATGAGTGTGTAAATACTCATCATTTTTGGTCAAATCTGAACTGCAAAACATTTAAAAATGCTCAGAAATGCATCAAAATACTGAAAATATTCCAAAATGCATTTTATATGTTTTGAATGCAAAATGTTTAAAATCGGATGAAAAATGAGCTAAGTTTGCATAATTGGCGGTTTGGTCCCTCAACTTTCAAAATTGGAGAAATGGTCCCGAGCACTTGTTTTAAAGAAAAATCACCAAAGGTCCTTTTGAAATCATATATTGTCATAATTAATCCTTTGGTGAAAAGTTTTGAGAAATTACAAAATTAGTCCTTTGAGTTTCAAATTTGGCAATAATGGTCCTTTAATTACTTGAGATTTGCAAGTTTTGCCCTTATAATTTTGGAGATTGTCAAGTCTAACCCTTGAAGTACTTTTGAGTTACTTGGAGATCCGGAATTTCAGAATGTTCACTTTTGGTCCCTAAGGCACGGTCAAGTATTAACCAAGCCCAAGATAACCGGTCCAATCTACCCAAATCCTTATCCACCCCTTTAACCCGGTTACCCAAAACCCGAACCACGTTTTAAATTATTAAAACCGCTCACGGGTTCTCCGCTTCCCTTCATCATCACACTACCCTATAGCACCCGAGGCTTTACCATCCTCCCATTTCCTTTCCACACATCACTCTTCAACAACAATCCAAGACACATTAAATACCTCTCCTCCTTTTGCACTCAAACTCACCCATTGACTTAATACTTTTTCCGCCAAAACCAAATCAAGTCAAGATGAATGAAGCCATCAATGGCCCTAAAGCGGTGGGATATGTTGAGAGAGAAGAGAGAAAATTTTTTTGGGTATAAAAAGAAGCAATGAGAAGCAAGAAAAAGAAGTAGAACTTAGTTTTAAATTTCCTTAATGTCGTTTTTTTATCAATGTATTAGTTTAGCTTAAAATATGTAATCTTTTGTTTCTATGATCCAAACTCAAGTTATGTTATCATTGTAATATGTTTTTAAGAATCAATTTCAAAGGTTGGTTAAAATTCTTGTTCTTGTGATTACTGTTGGAAATTTCAATCTCATGTTCCTATATTAAAGCTTCCAATAGCTTCTTTTCTAATTCAAACAAGTTAATTTAAGCTTATTATAGCTTTTGATTAGCTTGGGAAGATTTCAAACAATTTTCATTTATAGTCAACAAAAGTCAGCGGGCTCAATTTGAAATGAAGATGGTTATGGATGATGCAGAGCATGGACAATGGGTGGATTAGATTAGGTTAGTATAGGATTGGGTTTGGTTTTAGCTGCAAAACAATGGATACTTGTGAGTGTCTATTTCATTTCTATTTTTTTACTTAGTGCGCCTATTGTACTTATGTTGGAATCCTTGGTCATTAACTGGTTTAGGCATATTTATTTAGTTGTATTTAGGTTAGCTTCAGGTTTAAGTGTATGCACAAATTGAGTTAGTAGTTGGCTTAGTTTACTTTACAACTCGGTTGGTTAAGGTGTTTGGATTTGCCTCTTAATCCTAGTTAGAGGTTTGTTAGGTGAGTAATATCTGTTACTTAGGTCCTATGTAGTTGAAATATAGTCAAATTGGTAAGTTATTTGTGCACTAGAACACTAAAAGTCAATAATCACTTTTGAATCTGTCTTATAACTTATCTGTTGAGTTTTTACAAGTTCAAAAGCTTATTTTGTGTTTAAAATTCATAGATTTAGCCTGCATTAAGTTCATTTCATCTATAAACATCAATTTCAGTCCTCAAATCAGTTTCAAAGTTCACCAAAGTCAACATCTTAATTCTGTCTCAAAAGTCAACTTGCAAATTCCAGTTTTGAGCCAAATGGGATGATTTTTCATGAGCACATTTCTGGGTCAAATCACATGAAACTTTGGGTTTTTAAACTTAAGTCGGTCTATTTTCTTATTACCATTTTATAAATTTTGTCAAATTTTTATAAGGTCCAAGCGGCTTGGCAAATGGGCATAAACGCCACGTGCGTGACTGATGTAAAATTTGAGTGCACCCAGTCTTTACCAGGGGCTTAGTTTAGCTCATCTAGGTCTGAGCCTTGGTTCATAGATAGCCACCCAGGTCTAGCTTAGGATCCAGCTTTTGTTTTTCATTCTCAGCTTATTAAGTAGCTTGTGCTTAAGCTTAAAGTAGCCTATCAAAACCTGTTTTAGCACATTAACTCAAAACACCAAATCTGTCTAATTTTGCAATTTAGAGGTTAAGAATAGTTGTTTTTAGTTGCTTTTGAGTACTTGTAGCATATTACATCTTCTGTATTAAGTTTGTAGCTTGTTTGTAACTTTTGGCTTATCCAAGTGCTTATTTATAAGCAGTTTCCACT
>OU343224.1:134184257-134310069 GCA_910596185.1 Chrysanthemum makinoi | reverse complement strand
TTTGAAAGAGTGTTTTTAATAGTGGCTGATGTTTTGTTGGTTTTATTGGCCTTTTAGCTTTGTTTCTTGGAGGAAATTTCTAAAAAAGACATATAGAGAACCGTGTTGCAAAAATAAACCATTGAATTTTGTGTCACCAAAAACTACTTTACGCGCAAATTACTTGCTCTCCCACTTTTTTTTGCGCTCCATGCTTTTGATCGTTACACGTGTACTTTAAGATCAAATCTAAAATCGACATGTGGCATGGGAGCGCAATTTTTTTGCTCTCCCTATCTTTTGCGCTCCCAATTTTTGGTTTAGTGGGGACGGAGAGCAAAATTTTTGCTCTCCCAACCTTTTTTGCTCTCCCAATTTTGAATATCATGTGGACATTAAAGTGCCACGTATACGGAGAGCAAATATTTTGCTCTCCCTCTACTTTTTGCGCTCCACTACCCTTTTTTTTACTTATCATCCGTATTTTTAAGTATATTATATTATATTATACTATATATTTAAAAGGTAGAATTGCTGCCTCGAATGAACAGTATGTCGGTTTGTGGTTTGACGGTTGAGATGTACAAGATGAATGGCATCAACGGTTGATATTACGAATTTTACTATTCATTCCAACTGTAGCATGAACAGTGCACTCTATTCCTATTAGCAAACACATACATTGAATGAATGAACATATAGTAAAGTGTGTCGGCTACAACAATATATAAGATATACAAACAAACAAAAAATAAATTTTCAGTTTTACACTTTTTGCAAAACCTTATCATCATCTAGAAGGTCCTTCTTCTTCTTCCACCAGATTCTTCACAAGCAAATTGTTTCTTCTCATAACATCTACTGTTACTAAGTCACAAAGGAAGACAAAAAATTGTTGGTTTACACAGGTTATTTTCAACAACCCAGTTCAGTTATCATACGTGCATGTATATGTATACATTAATTTTGGGTTAATTAATAATCTCATTTAATCTTGGTTTCCATGCAGAATATAAAGTTCAGCAAGCACAGGTATCTTAAGATTCAACACTAACATTTTTGCAACAAATAGGTGTAGATAACAACTGTGCAGTTTCTGTTTCTTTGTTGTTTATTTTTGAAACAAGATTTACTAATATATTAAGTGTGGCGCTTATATCCATGAACAATATTACCTTGAATCCTATGATGCTTAGATATCTATTACTACTATACGATTATGCCCCATGCTTTATAACATTTTATAACATGAATAAGAAACGTTTAGGCATATATACATCTGAACAATGTAAAGATTATATTGCTAACCTCAATAAGAATCGAAAAAGGCGTGTTCACTTTTCCAATGACCCTAATATAAAACGCCAAAGAAGTCGGTCCAGAATACATCTGCACGACAACCCTTCAGCAAACATACATTTATCACAAAGTAATGTTGACAACCATTCATGTGGAACTGGAAATGAATGTTACAACCAGACATGCGATTCAGAGTGCTGCACAAAAATTGACAATAGACAAGGTGATTATTGCTTTCATGATATATGTATTTTTTTTTTTTTTTTTTATACAAATACATATCACTGTTATTGACTTATGCTTTTTAATTGAATACAGATATTCAAGCACCTTATGTAACTGGGGAAAGTGGACAAGTATATGGTGATACATCTACTCATCTAGCACCAGCAACTGTAAATAAAGTAACGGTTAACACAAAGAATATTCAAGAAAAAGGTTACTTACGAACCGAAGATGACCACCAACTTTATCAATCAGCTGTATCTTTAGACGACAGCAGTGCGGAAGACAAAAAACTTAATCAGTTTCAACAACGCAAAAGACAAGACACGAGCTCGCAATCAACTGCACGTTTACATGAAAGCTGCTATAAAGGTAAAAAAAAAAATAAGCTACAAAAACAAACATCCATTTCTACTATATTTACATATTTTATACTTAATAGTTTATATTACCTGTTTTAAATGGCATAGGTGAAAATGAGTGTCCAGATAAAGATTTGGTTTATAATGCACCTTATGTAACTTGGGAAGGTGGACAAGTACATGGTGATACATCTACTCATCTAGCACCAGCAACTGCAAATAAAAGACAACACACAAGTTTCCAATCAGCTATATGTTTACACGACAGCAGTGCAGATAACAAAAAACTTTATCACTTTCAAAAACGCAAAAGACAACACACGAGCTCGCAATCAACTGTACGTTTACATGACACCTGCTATAAAGGTAAGAAAAAATAATAAGCTACAAAAGCAAAAATCCATTTCTACTATATTTATATATTTTATACTTATAGTTTATATTACCTGTTTTAAATGCCACAGGTGAAAATGAGTGTGCAGATAAAGATTTGACTTATAGTCAATCCACCAACCATTTACATGAAAAGACCCAAAAACAAAGAAAAATGACGAATAGCATCGAATGTGAAAAAAATCCAAGAAACAAAGATCCATGTGAATATCAACAAATGGAAAGCCAAAATATTCAAGACACAAATAATAATTTCACTGATACTCAATGCAGCAACTGTCCAAATGAAAAAGCCTCAAGAAAGAGAAGAAAAACGAGAAATACCAAAGATACAAATGATGCCATGTCCAATAGCTCAACACCATCATGTACTAAAGGTATTAAAAAAAAATCTTTACATAAGAATAATAATAGCCTTTATCGTATTTATATACTTATGATTATATAATCATGGAGTATAATATTATTTATCCACTGCAATTCCAGGTGCATCAGAATTTTATATAGACTTGGGTGATTGCCAATATGCATGCAAGTATTGCAATGCAGCTTTCTGGTATGGAGAGAGGTTGAAAGCAAATTCATTTCGACAACAGTTAAGATATACCAAATGTTGTGGAGGAGGGCAATTTCAACTTGAAAAAGAAATTGATCCACCAGAATATTTAAAAGAATTGTTCAAAGATAAACATTTTCTAGCCAACATTCGAGCATATAATCAGATGTTTAGTATGACGTCGTTTGGGGCACAAATTGATGAATCAATCAACGATGGAAAGGGTCCATACGTGTTCAAAATATCTGGGCAAATACACCATTGGATAGGTACGCTGTGTCCTCCCAATAATGAAGATCCAAAATTTATGCAACTTTATATATATGATACTGAAAATGAAGTTAGTAACAGAATGAAGCCTTTTGGAGGAGCAGAACGAAGTGGACTATCTCCTGAGATAGTCCAACGACTTATTCAAATATTAGATGAACACAATGAGTTGGTTCGAGTCTTTAGAACAGCTAGAGATAAATTTGTAGAAAAGAGTGTACCTGAATTCAAGATTCAACTGTATAATGTATTAGGAAGCCGTGAATATCAACTTCCGTCTTCTGGAACTCTTGGAGCAATAGTATTTCAACCTGATGCAAATAGTCAAACAGATTATGACATAATCATAGAATATAAAAACAGCTACCCTAAAAGAATCAATAAACTTCATAGTTCGTATATGAGTCTGCAATTCCCTCTTCTTTTTGTGTATGGGCAGCCCGGTTACAATACAAAGATGCCATTTAATGGTGTGAATGGAAGTACAAAGAAGAAAATGATTTCTATGAATATGTACTATAAGTACCAATTGCATGAGCGCTTTGATGAATATGGTCTTCTTTTTAGAGCAGGAAGATTATTTCAACAGTACGTTGTCAATGTCTACTGCACTCTTGAACAATCACGTCTTGATTTCATTAGATCAAAGCAGAATAACCTGAGAACTGATTGTCTTTCTGGCATCTGCGATGCAATAACAAGGGGGATCACTTTGGAGCTGATATAGGTCAAAAAATAATTCTTCCTTCAAGCTTCACAGGAGGACCGAGATATATGTACAGCCATTATCTTGATGCACTTGCTATATGTCGAGTTCTGGGGAATCCGCAATACTTCATCACTTTTACATGTAATGCCAACTGGCCAGAAATAAAACGTCATATGAAAAGGTATCCAGAGCTTAATCATGCAGATAGAGCTGATGTTGTAGATCGTGTTTTTGAACAAAAGGTCGAAGATTTTTTGACAGCGCTCAAAGAACAACAGATATTTGGCAGATGTACTGCAGGTATGCAACTGTTTACTTGCATTATGATACTAATACATTTTTATGTCATTAGGTGAAACATAATATATTGAATTATGTTTTTCTTTCCATATACAGTGCTCTACACAATAGAATTTCAAAAACGTGGACTTCCACATTGTCACACACTCTTATGGCTAGATAAGGAAGACAAAATCAGGAATCCCGAAGATGTTGACAAATTCATTTGTGCAGAACTACCTGATGACAGATCAGATCCAGAGGGCTATAAAATTGTTGCTGATATGATGATGCATGGTCCATGTGGAAATGCAAAACCAACAGCTGCATGTATGCAAGAAGGAGTGTGCACAAAGAATTACCCAAAAAGATATAATGAAAAGACTTGCTTCGATGACAACGGGCACATACACTATCGAAGGAGAAGAACAGCGTCTTATGTGGCAAGAGGTGAAGTGAAGTTAGACAACAATTATGTGGTTCCATATAACCGTTCACTTTGTCTCATGTTCCAAGCACATATTAATGTTGAATATTGTGGCTGGAGCATGTTGATAAAATATCTTTTTAAATATATTTCAAAAGGAACCGATAGAATTGCTGCAAAGATTACAAGACCGCTCAATGATCCAGGTACATCTGCAATTGGAGCGCAAATACATATAGACGAAATCAAGAGTTTTATTGACGGCCGGTTCATATGCCCGCACGAAGCATGTTGGAGAATACTTGATTTTCCTATACATCACAGAGAGCCAGCTGTACAAATACTTGCCGTTCACCTCAAAGATATGCAGAAAATGACATTTCGTGAAAAAGAACCATTGGAGTCTATTATAAATGATGATGGGAGAAAACGTACAACGCTTACAGAATGGTTTACGTATAACTCATTATTTGAAGATGGTCGTCATCTAACATATTTAGACTTTCCGTCTGAATATGTGTGGTATGAAGACAATAAAGCATGGAAACGGCGAGTTATCAAAACAAAATATGCAATTGGCAGATTAGTGTACGTGCACCCAGCTGCAGGCGAACTATTCTACTTTCGAATGTTGCTTGCTTATCAAAAAGGTTGTCAATCATTTGTTGACGTGCGGACCGTTAACAAAAAAACATTTCCAACATACCGGGCCGCATGCCAAGCTACGGGTTTGCTTGATGATGATAAGGAATGGGATATAGCACTACAAGAAGCAGCATTCTCAGCATCATCAGCACAGTTACGTACCCTTTTTTCACATATTCTCATGTATTGTGAAGTTGCAAACCCGATACAGCTTTGGGAAAAACATTGGTATTCTATGGGAGACGATATTCCAGCTAAGGCTTCAAAAACAAGTGGCGTCAAAAACCTCCATGTAAACGACCCAGAGTTAAAAGACTACATCCTTTACGAAATAGAAATGATATTGAACAACTGTTCTAGGTCAATCAAAGAATTTGGATTCTCATTGCCTCCAAAGCATATGCTAGATGATTTACAAAACAGGCTACTGATGGAAGAAAAGAATTATAACCGGGAACAATTGAAAGAAGAAGTTGGTATTTCAGTTGTGAAACTCAATATTGAACAACGACAGATTTATGATCTTATAATTAATGCATGCAGTGAAAAGAAACAAGAATTGCTTTTTGTCTATGGTCATGGGGGTACAGGTAAGACTTTTCTATGGAAAACAATTGTTAATAAGCTTCGATCAGAAGGAAAAGTTGTATTGACAGTTGCTTCTTCAGGGATCGCCTCTTTGCTCTTGCCATCCGGACGCACCGCACACTCAAGATTTAAAATACCGCTAGAGCTAACTGATGAGTCAATGTGCAATATTAAAAAAAAATACAATCATGTCAAAGCTTCTTAAAGAAACTGAATTGATTGTATGGGATGAGGCACCAATGAATGACCGACGCTGTTTTGAAACACTCGATAGGACACTACGAGATGTTCTTAGCAACCCAGATAAAGTGTTTGGTGGCAAACCAGTTATTTTAGGAGGTGATTTCAGCACACTACCCGTAAAAAAAAAAGGATCAAAATCTCAAATTATAGATTCATCAATTGCGAAATCATATCTGTGGCAGCATTTTAAAGTTTTCAGTCTTAAACAAAATATGAGAGTTCTGCAAACAAACATTGATAAAAGTGCAAGAAAAGAAATAGATCGATTCTCAGCATGGTTACTTGATATAGGGGACGGTAATATCGGCGATGTTGACAACGAGGATTCACAAGATGCTAAATGGGTCACAATTCCACCAGAATACCAGATAAACAACGACGAAAATGGTCTTCAGTCACTCATTGACTTTATTTACGACAAAGAAACCTTACAAAATCCAACTGCAGAAGTCCTACAGAAGAAGGCTATTGTTTGTCCTAAAAATGCGACTGCAGATACCATAAATGAAAAAATACTTACGCAGATACAAGGAGATGCCACGGTTTACATGAGCTCGGACGAAGCAATTCCGCTTGGAAAAGATGGTGCCGCAACTGAGATGCTATATCCACCAGAATACTTAAACACTTTCAGATTTCCAGGTCTACCACCAAACACCCTCCATTTAAAACCTGGTGTTCCTATTATGCTGCTTCGAAATGTAAATATGGGAGGTGGCCTCTGCAATGGTACAAGAATGATTGTGAAAAACCTCATGTCAAAACTCATCGAAGCAGAAATTATTACAGGAACAAGAATAGGCGAAAAAGTCTATATTCCAAGAATTCCATTGACCCACAGAGATCCAAATTACCCTTTTATTTTCAAACGAAAACAATTTCCAGTTAAAGTTTGCTACGCTATGACAATCAACAAGAGTCAAGGGCAGTCTTTAAGCAAAATCGGAGTATACCTTCCTGAACCAGTATTCAGTCATGGGCAGCTATATGTTGCATTATCAAGAGCAACATCACCTTATGGGTTAAAAGTCCTTTTGCCTAATGAAAAAGAAAAATCGCACCATGTTACAAAAAACATAGTCTATAAGGAATTCTTAAATAGCATTTTACAAATAAAGGTGTACAGTTTTACCTTAATATATATATATATATATATATATATATATATATATATATATATATATATTATATATATACACTTTGAACTTATTTGTTTTATTAGTACATAGCATTTTAACTGTTGCATATCGTTCCCCTATTAACTAATATATGTTTTAATTTCTCAAGACTACATAGGTTGCTACATGAGATCAGGAGAAAAAGAAAAGCGTGGGAATCCAAATAAAAATCAGTTGGTTAATCGAAAGGTGGAGATTCAAAACTTGAAGTAAGTACCGTTTACAATCTTTTTCATACTTGAGAATTAAAAATAATTTTACTGCAAATACCATTATATGTTAACATATTTGAATATAACAGTCGAAACTCTGTTGAATTAACACTCTGGGACGACCATGCTGAAACATTTAAAAAAGAAGAAATAGTAACACCACCGCCAGCAACATCAGTTATGCAAACCAAGTCAAAAACAGAAGCATTAGCTGAAGCTACTAGGAAAACAGCTAAGAGGCCTCTCTTCACAGAAGAAGCATCAGAAAGCAAAAAAAAAAATCCTTAAAATGCAACATGCATTTGAAACCGATGGTTTTCACAGAAACTGGATGTTCGCAAGCTGCATTTTGAAAATGCATCTTTATGTAAATACAAATAAAATCTACTACGCCTTAGACACAACAACTTTTGTAAAAAACTATAAGTAGTACTACTACTTATGGTCACTTTCTATAAGTATGCATCAAATGTGTAGACCTATATTTTGTTACAAATACACTTTCGTGCCCAGTCGCAGTTCTACACAATACTTGGTTCAAAAAATAAATTGCATATTCTATTTTTACACTATACATTCACCATGTATTCCCAATAGTAATATTAAGAAATCCTAAATCAACTTATTGCAAAACATAATTTCAATATTCTATTTTTACACTATACATTAACATACGTATGCCCAATACTAATATTAACAAATCCTAAACCAATTTAAACAACATAATGTCCAATAAAGTTTTATACCATACAATGAACACCCACAATCTTAAACGCATATAACAGTTAAAAAAATTAATAGAACTATAACTACCTTTTGAAACATATGTTCCAAAATAACTTTTAGTAGCAATAAAACATGATGATATGAAATGTTTTTTCGCTAAAAAAAAATTAAAAAGACAATGAAAGACTTTTTTTTTATATAAAGGGGTCATTTGCTTTTTAAAACAATAATAATGATAAACAACACATAACACATTTATGTGGTGCCTATACCAAGCAAGTCCACGTTCTATATCATGTAACAGATGACCCATTTTTGAATTTATAAAAGGACAACTAAGATATCAATATGATGAACTGTTTTTTTTTATTAAAAGACAAATTTGCAATGATTAATCGGCGTTCCAGTAGCATAGGAAAGTTCTCTCGCTAGCATCATCAAGAAAACTCAATAATTATTTGGAGGAAACTGGCAGCATGGGAGGTCTACCTTCAATAATATTCTGCAATTAAGCATAACAATGTATACCTTATTACCTTAAAGGTCATAGGAAAGCTCTTCTCATGACGTCTGCAAAGAACCCACACACCCATCTCAATGCGTTAGTGGTAGTACGGGCCGAGTCACAGGCCAAAAAGCTCCAGAAAGAACATAGGTGAGCTGATCTAACGATTTGGAAGAAAAAAACCTTCGCCGGAAAATTTTCCGGCGACTGTGGTGACCGGATATGACGCTCGCCGGCGAAGTGAGAGAGTGTGTGTGTGTTGGTGTGTTTTTAGTGAGAGAGTAGGAGAAATACTATAAATAAGAATTTGGTTTTATAAAAATTTAACGGATGAAATTTGTAGAATAAAAAGTGAAAGCTTATTATTAAAAATAGAGAGGAGGGACTAGAAGGGACAAGTAGCAAAACGTTTAGTAAACAGACTCCGAAACTCATTCGACATACCAAACGAACTCGAAAAATTATGCAATTTGCACTTTGTTTACTTTTTCAGCTTAATAATACCAAAAAAAATTAAAGACGCCTAAGCAACAACAAACGATAAACACCAAAAAAAAATTACATTATCGATAAGGCAATCCGGATGAGTCATCTTAACCCATTACCAAGTACTTAATACAAAAAGATTATGACAAAGACTCCCGTACATAAAATAATAGAGGCTAACGCACTCCCGCAGCAACGCGCGGGTTATCCCGCTCGTTTACTATATTTAAGAGGATAAACATGGTTTTTCAATCTTTGGTTTCGGGAGCGCAAATAAAGGGGGAGAGCAAAAATGTTTTGCGCTCTGTGTAGTTTTTTGTAATTCAATTTTAAAATGTAGTTTTTTGTAATTCCATTCTAAAAAGTGACGTTTTGGTAATTGATTTTTGTTGATTTCTTGAAGCCGTTAATATTATCTCAGTCTTTAAAAAAAATAAAATCCAAGTCACGTGTATTGAACATCTCAATAGCATGTGCTTCAACTTAATATTAATGACCCATACGTAAACATAATTTTTAGTAACATGATAAATTTAAGAGAAAATTACTTAAATGGACTGTCAGAGTTTTACTTGTCTTGCAGAGGACGATTTTTTCAACTTTTCCAAAATGTCAAGATCCTTCGTGCCTAGTTATAACCGAAAATAAAACACACACGTGTCACCATTTTAATTAAACAAGAAAACGAAAAAATAAAATAAAAAAGGCATTTTGTTCCTAGGTTTAATCGAAATCCAAATAATCCAAATCTTCTACTATTTGGTTCCACTTTATACTATTAACATTTACAAAAAATAAATTCAAAAAAAAACATGGGCATTTCGAGCCTAGTTATACCCGAAATGAATAAAATAGAAAAACAAAATTTAGTTGCTTAGGAATTTGTGCACCATTTTATTTTTAAGGGTTTAGGGTTATGTTTGTTTAGTGTTTGGAAATCTAATATTTGCAATCTTTAGACATAATTTAGCATATATATATATGTTGAAAATATTTTTGTTGGTTGTATGTTTTGCGTCCTTTGTGAAATCTAATAATTGTTTAAATTGTAGTTAGTATAAATGAGATATTGAGTCTCAAAGTGAGTCGCTTAAATGTTTTGTTGGTTTAGGGTTTACGAAAGTTAATTTTCACAATCTTTTGACACGTTTTAGCATATATACATATCAGGGTCGTCTCGTGGATTTCAAGTGGCTGTACCATTACCACAAAGAGTCCCTCAAACACACACATAATATACATATGTATAAGTAGTGCATGAATTAATTAAGCTCGAGTCTCATATTGTGTTCATATATATAATAGAAGTGTATAAAATTTGGTACTGGCCTCGTCAAGCGGTGGTCCTGTGCAATCGCACCTCTTTCACTCCCTAAAGCCAGCCACGATACATACATATATATATATATATATATATATATATATATATATATATATATATATATATATATATATATATATATATATATATATCGAAATTTTTTTGTTGGTTGTATGTTTTGCGTTTTTTGTGATGAGGTCTTCACAACCATCTTATAGTTGTTGAAATTGTAGTTAATATGAATGAGATATTGAGTCTCAAAGTGAGCCACTTGAACGTTTTTAACATTTCGTATTGTAATATCTATTTTTAATTAGCTGAATTGAAATTTATTTTCGAATACGAACTTTTATTCATTACATAAAAACGTTGGCACATTACACGAGTTAAACATGTTGTCGGGTCGACCCGTTTAACACATTTAACCCGCATAATAACATATAAATAATTTTGAGTTTATGAAAAAATCTTAAACGGGTTGGCGGGTCGACCCGCTTATTTTATTCCCAACTCCGAACCTGACCTGTTTAATAAACGGGTTAGATAGGTCGACCCAAACACGACCCGAAATTTATTTAGCACAACCCAAACCTATTAATTTTCATATGGTTTCAAGTCGGGTTTGGTCAGTCGGTCGAAATTGACACCCTTAGTGTTGTAACAAAATTTTGAGATTTATGGCTTTAGCAAAAAAGATGTAAAATCAAAATTCTTAGTCCTCACATATACATACTTAGGGTTAATATACAAAAATGTTACTAAACTTTTAAAAAAAATTGTCCTAAGTCACTAATGTTTGTATTCTGTCATCTAGGTCACTATACTTCACGGGTTTTTCACATATGTTACTAAACCTTTTTATAAGTGTCACCCTAGTCACTCGAAGGATTGGTAACCGGTTTTGGCACATACGTTACTAAACCTATACAAACAAGTCACTAAACTTTGTGAAAAATTTGTCTTAAGTCACTAATGTTTCATTCCTGTCATATAAGGTACTAAACTTTGCAAAAAATTTGTCCTAAGTCACTAATGAAAAATTTGTCCTAAGTCACGAGTTGTGGCACATGTTCCTGAACCTTTAAAATTTTACGTTTTATACGATTTTATACACCTTTTATATGTTTTAATTCATTTTTATTCGTTTTATATCGTTTTGTTTGTTTTTACGCTTTTGTCCGTTTTATCGTTTTCGTCCGTTTTGTCCCATTTTACGTCCGCGTTTTATATCGTTTTCGTCCGTTTTGTCCCATTTTTACGTCCGTTTTATACGTTTTATGTTTTCATCCGTTTTTTTACGTTTTTGTCCGTTTTTATATGGTTTTGTACATTTTTTATACGTTTTTATTCGTTTTCATACGTTTTTATTCGTTTTCATCCGTTTTCGTCTGTTTTTTTACGTTTTCGTCTATTTTTTATGTTTTTGCCCGTTTTATATGTTTCATTCATTTTCGTCCCTTTTTTTATGTTTGAAAACATAAGAAAATAGGCGAAAACGTAAGAAAAATTGGACTAAACGTAAGAAAAACGGACGAAAACGATAAAACGGATGAAAACGAATAAAACGGATGAAACGAAAAACGTATAAAAATGTATAAAACCATATAAAACGGACAAAACGTAAAACAAACAAAACGTATAAAAACGAATGAAATGAATAAAATGTATAAAAGGTGTATAAAATCGATATAACGTATAATTTTAAAGGTTCATAACAATGTGCCACAACTCGTGACTTAGGGCAAATTTTTCATTAGTGACTTAGGACAAATTTTTCGCAAAGTTTAGTACCTTAGATGACAGGAATGAAACATTAGTGACTTAGGACAAATTTTTCGCAAAGTTTAGTACCTTAGATGATAGCGAATGAAACATCTGGCAGTGTATACACGTCACATTTAACCGGCAACAATAGGTCGTCTCACTATTGGTATCCAAAATAACCGGTTACGTAAAGTATAGTAACCTAGATGACAGAAGATAAACATTAGTGACTTAGGACAAATATTTTTGAAAGTTTAGTAACTTTTTTGTATATTAACCCTACATACTTACCTACTTAGCATTTTTGGCTTTTTATTGTTTTTGGTTATAAAAAGGCACGAAATGCCCTGACAACTGACAAGGAATATGGCAATTGTGATTTCGATTATACATAGGCTCGAAATGCATTTCTATTTTATTTTATTTTTCGTTTTCTTGTTTAGTTAAAATGGCGACACGTGTGTGTTTTGTTTTCGGTTACAATTAGGCACGAAGAATCTTGACATTTTGGAAAATTTGAAAAAAACGGTCCTCTACAAGACAAGTAATACTCTGACGATCCATTTAAGTAATTTTCGCTAAATTTAATAATAACAACAATAAAAGTTGTATTTAAATTTTAAAAAAGAAATAAAAGATAAAAATAAAAGTTAAAGCAATATGGTATTTATTAAATTACTAAACATGAGAATTTTACACTTAAATTTAACATTAGCTCATTTTGTTGTAACATAAACTTGATTAGGTCTTAATTGTATTTACTATTGTAAAAGGTGGTAAAGATGAGCTTGTATTATATGTATCAAGAGTGACACGACTTAAAGTAAGATATTTAGTACCACTCTTTATATACGAAACAAAATATTTTCAAAGTTCGTTAAAACTCATACAATATTATTTCTCAGATGCATTTATGATTGTTGATACAAAAGTTGGGCGTTCCTTGTTTGGGCTCCTGCTCTCGTACCAATTGAGGATTGTTGCTTGAGACCTGCGCACTAAGAAGACAGAAAACACCGTTAGGCTTACCGTGAGATTGTCTCCCACGATTATCCTCTGGCGTGAGAGTAAGTAATCGTTTTAGGGTTAAAGGAGAGTTAGGGTTTTTGTAGATCGTACCTTTAACGAGGGATGGGATTCCCTTTATATACAAACGAAACCTTGTTGATTCCGTGTTCCCCAATATTCGGCGTATCTCGCCTAAGTCGGTTGGGGAATGATTATCTCCATAATTAGGATATACCCGATATCGTGTTACGTAAATAACATTGGGTTTGGGCCTAAACACTTATCAGCGTAGCCCAGTTCATGCTGGGCTTATTAGTATTGGGCTTTGGTTACGTGACCGAATATAGACTATACGTCATCATGTCCCCAGTCTAGTATCGCTTGATGAAGGATGCGGATGCTAGACTAATAACTGCAGAACAATAAAAACTACAAAGCGTAGCAAAGAAGCCAGAAAAGATACCCACCTATACATTGTATCTAGACATAGTATTTTAAAATGGACGCCTAGTAAATCGGGGGAAAGATGCTGCAGTACGTCACATCAAGTGATCTGAACCACATGTTGGTGATAGTGGGATCGACGTGTCACTCATCGCGTGGAGGAGGACACTTATATAACCGGCTACCTCATTTGACGTGTTTTCACAAGGTAAAACTCAATCCGCCATTGTTAAGAAACCTTTCATTTGCAAAAAACAGAAAACTACCTATTCCAAAGGTAAAAGTCGCTGCGCCTTTAAAAAGAAACATAATACCATGGTCAAGCGGATTTTACTTCCGATGTAGCGAGGGTGAACTTCTAGAGTTCACTCGGATTTTATACCACTTGACGTGCATCCGGTTGTTCCGCGCGGCATCTATTGCGATTTCCCGAAGGAAAATAGGGGTGTACACACAATTTTTCGAGTTCGCGAATCAACGTGTGCCCATATCCCTATTTCGTACGGCGTATTGAATTATTACCACCGCACCTATCCAGCTACCGCATCGGTCGGCGCAAAGATCTCAATTTCGAGGTTAATTGCCGATTCTCGGCGATTAACGGACGATCCACTTATTCTCGCGTTCTACCACACAGCGTGGTCGCGGGTGGGTCTCATTCGCTAAACGCTGGCGCTACCGGTGTTATACATAGAAACCGGACGCCGCTCCGGGGCGAGAGAGTTTCTTACGGGTAGATGGCGTGCTTCCCACGCGTTTTGAATTTTATACCAGGGGACATTGCCGAAGGATGAGCGCCCCTACCGGATCATATGTCGGGAGGATGCGAACGGGCGATAAGCGCCAACCGCATCCCTATTAGTTCCTATCACGAGGAATTTCGGTGCATATGGGCATTAGCCGAAATTACTTTGGTATGACAGATGAGATGCTAATCTTCTTAGGCGCTAATGGCGGGGTGGGTGCTCATCCCTTCAGCATCCCTTTCTTAATTAATGTAAGAGCTTTCTTTTCCTTTTTGCACATTATGTAACCTGTGTATTTGTTGTCTTCTGTTGCGCAGAGGATGGATCTGTTCACAGTTGTGCAACTAGTGAAGCCGATTCAAGTGAGTGTAGGGGCCGGGCCGAAAGAAGGAGAAGAGCCCTACTGGATGCCACCGCAAGGCGTACCAGCAATGAATTTAGGAGAAAGGGGGACCAGCTCTTGATCAGTGGCCGCAGGGATAGTGACGCCGCTGCAAAGCGTGCCAAACCCCATAGTGTCATCCCAGAGCGCCAACCACCACCCGTAGCAGTGGCGCGGCCTATGGAAGAAGAAGAGGAGGAGCGAGAATCAGGGCTAAAACGCGCAAAAGATTGCTCGGAGAGGATGGCGCTAGCTCATCGAGGAAAAAACGCCTGGTCGTCCGCTGTGGAATCATCCTCCGGTGATGTTGCGTCATCTCACCCCTCCGCTAATATCTCGGTCCTCTGAAGTAACGTTGTCCATATATTTTGTGCGCACCAACTGTTTATATGGGAAACTGCTAATTCTCTGTCCATGTATGCAGGTTTGAACAGGCTGCTGAGTCGCCCTGAGTGGTCCATACATTCCTTGCGATCCGTGTCGCATAGCCAAAACGATGAGGACTTGTCGGCTGGGGATGCATCGGTGGAGCAATTGGTTGAAGAGTTGTGCAGTGCTGCGCATCAAGCTTCAATAGTTGAGAAGCTAAAGGTTCAAATTGCCGGGAAAGCGGCCAAGGCGCTCAAAAGGATGAGAAAATTGCTTCGCTGGAAGCGCAGCTAGTGCCAAGGCCGAGGCGAGAGTGCGAGTGTGTATGCAGCTCGAAGCGGTGAGGAAAAAATGGCTAATGGGCCAAATAAACCAAGAGCGCCTTGAGTCATCGGGTACAAGGCTTCGTGTCTCGGGTACTAAAATATCCGGAGAAGAGCAAAGATACGTTGACCACGCGGTTGGAAGATTTTGGTACCATTGTGGCGGTGCTCTAGAAACACTAGAGATGAAGGCTGCGTAAGCTCGGTTTGGAGTGTGATGAGGAATTATATCCTCATCTCATGTCCGGTTATTGTTGAGGTGGCTTATCATGGCATGCGCTTTGCTGCTCGACCCGCCCAGTCAAAGAGGTAGTGGGCGCATTTGGTGGGGTGGTCAATGTGCCTTAGAGCGAGGTAAAGCGAAGGCGTGGAGAAGCTTCATGAGGCGATCTGTTGAAGGTACCTGCTGAAAAGGTACCCGGCTATAATGCGAGCTTATGATGAGCTAGTGTTACGCCATGGAGAAGATGAAGTATTTGGAGCTTCCAATGATTCTGAAATGGAAGCGACCAAGATTATCCCATAACTGTATTATGGAAGGGTTGACCTTAGCGCCGCCATCGTATTGATAATGCGAAGCGTAGCCGACTATTTTCTGATGTCTTGCTTCCGCTTCAAGTGCTGTTTTGCTCGCCCAGGGGACATTCTAAATCCTTTTGCTTTAGAAAGAAATGTCATTGAAGGAAGTGCGCATGCCACCATACTTGCTAAAAAGAGGGTATTAAAGGTAAAGTGACTATGTGCGGGGTTGGTGCAGCTCATCTTCCAAGGTCTGACGGGGTGCCAGTGAGTGTTGCCACTGTGTCTCGCCAAGACTTCAAATATGGTCATCCAACTCCACGTAAAAGTTACTTTGTTGTTTTTAGGGCAGTGTTGGAATTAAGTGGGCAAAGAAGCAACTTCAAGCCAGCCTGCATTAAAAATTCATAACATGAATATTGAATCATCTTTCTTGACTTATGAGGTAACTTAGTTAAGCTTACGCCTTATTCATAAGACATAGGCATAAGGGTTTGGTCAATAATATTGTTGTTAGAGCCTATAGCATATTCTAATACTACTGTAACTAAACAGAGAAACTAATAAACTTTTAACCAAAACTCATAAAACGAATAGAAATACAGTCAAAGTATTTTTAGATGCAAACTTGAGCTAGCATGTAAGATGGATCTAAAAGAAAAGATTGTGAAACAATGTATCGTAAGTCAGTTCTTTAGCGGCAGTTTAGACTTACCATGTAAAAATCGTGTACTTAGAAGTTTTGCACCAAGCTTCAAAGTGACATAAAGAAAACAGAATAATCTAATCAAGAATAGGTCTTCACAACATCTTTTGAAGTGCATAATAGTTTGCAAGACTTTGGCGTAGAAACTCTGCAAAAGGCATCATATAAAATCAGAGACCTTGAAATTTAATATTGAAAAGAACATGTAAATGAACACATGCACCACCATTTTCATTCAATGTGAATACAACACCTCCTCGATCTTTAGTATATAGACAAGATAAACTATAAGAATGCTTAATTTGGAATGATGCAGCTATGCCTAATGCGTATGAGCTATTTAAAATTGCACCAAGACCACCCTCTTTTATCTATACTTGATTTGAGCCACCCTATATAAATTGACCCAAATCTCTCTAAGTTACGAATTCCCAAGTGTTCTTCCTACGTATTGAACAATTGTCACTCAATGGAATCACCGGAGTACATTGACCATACAGACACAATACACGCTTAAAACAACTAAAACAAATCATAGAAACAACAAATAAAAATCACGAAAAAAGTATACGACCAAGTGACGATACAGGAAGGCGGCCTCTATACGGGGCCAAACCCTCCCTACTAGAAAACAATCGGGGCTAAAATTATTCACACCCGTCACAAGCAAGCTCGCGCAAAGTAAACGTATGAGCAGCAATTTGACTATACGGATTATTATTATCCTTAGGACCCGACGATTCCCTCCTTAAAGGCTTAAACTAACATTACTTCTAAGTCTATCCACTCCGCAAATCCAATCATTTCACACCAATACATTACCATACACTACTTTTACATTAAAAATGAGATCTTTAGCTAAATCAGAAGCCGATTTACTAAAACTAAATATGCACGTAATTAAATCATCATAACACATTACCACTAATGGATCAAACATAGATTCAAAACTAGTAAAGGCCACGAATTGAAGTCAAGCACCATTTTTTTCAGCAACAAGAAGCACAACCCATATCAGACTTCCTTGCCTATTGGCCATCTGCAATATAGAATACTAATAGCAATCCCCTAAAAAATCTTTTTCACCCTACACATCGGACCCAACCCTCCCTCTTCTTGAGGTCATGGCTCATCTTTACAAGTAAACGCTATAGTGGGACTGCCAATTTCATCAACCCTCAATCTGAACACAGAGCTCTTATATTTCCACATATATTAGCATGAATCTCTATATCTGATCTATCTTATATTACTCCCATTAGGAATGTACTGAATCATTTCACCCTTAATGAGTATTGTTAGCGCATAAGTACAGGTTAAAAGCTTTTCACTTCCGAAATCAAACTGAGACATTTCCAATAACTTGACATAACAATAACTTGAAAACAACAAATAAAATGAATAGCATATAATTAAATATAGAATAATAAAGATAGAAAAGTTTTACGAGCGAGAAAGGTAATGAATCGAAAAGTTTTTCTTTGACTACTCTCCTCACAACCGCTTTTTGCTTGAGAGAATGAAAACATAAATTCACATCGACTTTGAGATATTAATTAACAAAATTAAGAGTTTGAGTGATTAGATCAATTTACCTTGAATCAGCTATGGTGAAATTTTGGGGAAATGGTTAGGGTTTGTTTGGTGAGAGTAGGGAGGCGCTGGTGTGTAATTTTGGGGAAATGGTATAGGGTTTTTTGTGTGTCTAAATTTTGGTGAAGCGGCAAATGAAAAATTGTATCCTGCTAAAATTATTTTGGTGAATTTAAGGGAAATAGATCATTTATTTACTTATACCCGATCTATGTAAGATGCAACGTGATTCCAGCTAGATCGTGTCACGGGACGGCCTAAAAAAGTGTGCAATAAATAGATCGGTTAATAATAAAGAACCGATCTAACTAGTTTCAAAATTTAATAGATCAGTTATTCAACAAACCGATCCACTACTACACAAAAGGCCATAGACACCTCTTAATAGAAACCGGTTTTAAAAAAACCAGTTCCTATAGTTAAAAAGTGGGGAGCATGGGAGCATATAAACCAGTTTTTTCAAACAAACCATTCCCTTTAATCCAAATAACACTAAAACTGGTTCTACTATAAGAAACCAGTCTCAGCACAAAATAAAGACACGGGTTGTTTTGATGAGACCAATCTCTACATTTTTTTATGATAGACACCGGTTGTATAGATAACAGCCAATATTTTTTTTAAATTCATAATGGCTCTTTTTTTTTGTAGATCTATAACTACCAAGGACACCATCAGTTTAATCAAGTAAAGAAAAGTTAAAATCAAACACAAAAACTAAAAAATTGGGGATCATATATTATGTTATTCAAATAATTACTTTGAGAATTGATTCTCTCTCGTGTACGTCTGTTTTTTTATGTTCTCATGCATTTTCATCCGTTCTCGCCCATTTTCATACGTTTTGGCATGTTTTCGTCCGTTTTTATATGTTTTTATCCATTTTTATATGTTTCGGACGTTTTTGAACGTTTTCTTACGTTTTCATCCATTTTATACATTTTTAATCCAAACATTTCTATACATGTCGTCCGTTTTCATACATTTTTATACGTTTTCGTCCGTTTTATATATTTTTGCCCGTTTTCTTACATTTTGTCCGTTTTCATATGTTTTCATTCTTTTTTATACGTTTTCATATGTTTTTATCCGTTATTATCCATTTTATATGTTTTCATATGTAAAGAAACGTGTAAAAACATACAAAAGTGTAAGAAAACGTACAAATGTGTAAGAAAACATGCAAATCTAAAACGTCGAAAAAGGGGTGAAAACGTGCGAAAACGTATAAAAACAGGCAAAAACAGAAGAAAATAAATGAAAATGGACGAAAACGTATGAAAATGGAGAAAATCGTATGAAAATGGATGAAAACGTGTGAAAACGTAACAAAACTGACGAAAACATATGAAACTGGACGAAAATGTATGAAAACGGACCAAAACGTATAAAAAACGGGTGAAAACAGAAGAAAACGTATGAAAACTGGACAAAAACATAAAAATGTGGACGAAAATGTATGAAAACGGATGAAAACGGGTGAAAACGGATGAAAACGTATGAAAACGGACGAAAACGTGTGAAAACGGACGAACCATACAAAAGCGGAACAAAACGTATAAAAATGGACCAAAACACATGTAAACGAACGAAAACGTATGTAAACGGATGAAATTTTATGAAAATGACGAAAACGTCCAAAAATGGACGTAAACATGCAAAAACAGATGAAAACATGCGAAAATAGACGAAAACAGACGAAAACGTATGAAAACGGACGAAAACGTAACGTATGAAAATTGATCACTTCGGTTAGTAGACCCATGTTGTTATAATAGTTAACCCATTTAAGTATTTTAATAAAACTCAACTAAACCCATCCAGACCCATGTTGTTATAATAGTAGACCCATCTAGACCCATTTATATTATTTAACAAAACCTAACAAAACCCATATCATTAGAAATATTTAACCAACTAGACCCAAATTTAACCATTGAGTCTTAAATTGCCAACTGTATATATAAGTTAAATATTTTTACTCATTTTGGTGTGAATGCGTAGATTCAATATTGTTAACAAAGTATTTTTAACGTTTCTTCTAGTCGGGCGTTTTATATCAGTTTATAAATAGCGTGAGGCATTGTATGGTGAAATGGCCAAGTCCGCGCTTTAAGAGTTGTTGGTAACTTTATGTTTGGTATGCGGGTATGGATATTATGGAATGAGTTTCATTACAAATAATGGTCTTTGTATGATAAATTTTGATATCAAATATGACAATGATAGATTAATATCTTTTATACTCCAAACCACTCAAAAGAGAAAGGTATGGAACTTTCATACCTGAGAGGCCCACCTTATATCTAAACCTATACACATTGTGGTTCACGATAGCATACCAAACATACCCTAAAACACGTCTTAATCTATTTGACCTAAAAAGACCGTATTCTAATAAACCACTGGTATATGATGTGTGAATGGCGGGAGTTGAAAAATTGAATTTCCGGGCATGTTTGTTTAAGCTTATATGTGGCTTATGAGCTTATTTCTAATTCGAATTATATTTTATAAGCCCTAATTTTTTTGCTTATTTATAGATTTATGAGCTTATATAAATTTATTATGATATGATAAAGTTATATAAGCCCTAAATCTCAAAATAAGCCAAAAATTTAAAGATTATGCTAAAATCAAATAAGCTTATAAGCTCCACATTTAAGCTTAAACAAACACCCCCTTCATCTCAAAATTCCATTCCCACTCAACATAACCAAACCCTAACCCCCTTCTCCATAATCACATCTGCCATCGAACCACCTCCACCACGCCACCAAATCAAATCATTGCCATTTCCACACCATCACCCTCCATCTCCATAGATGCTGCCATTCCACCTCCCTATCTCATCTCGTATTCTTCAAGGAGAACACACACATCTATAACACCTTTTTTATCGGAAAACACCAGGTACCTTTTTATGTATTGATTTCAAATTTATCTATAACTTTAGTTATTTTAATTAATATTTTCTTATTCAAAAGTAGGGTTATCTGAACAAAGGTCGGATGGAGAATTACTGTAGAAATTATTTTTATCAGATTAGTCAAACAAATGGAATTAAGAAGTTGGCTTAGCAGTGATGCTTTTAAGATGAAAATCACTTAAGGTAATGCAATCAGTCTTCTTTGAGGTTTATTAATCTGAAATGAAGTATTTGTTTATGGTGATGATATAGTTCACAAGTAGCATTCCATAGTTATTCGTATATATTCAAGATCGTACTTAATTGTATTATTTGATTTGTTATTGTTAAAATAGCAGTTTTCGCATGTTCTTTAATCCATTTAAGCCTGTTAAGCTGTTTAAGGTTTTTGTGTCAATTAATGTGTGAATATTAGGCCTTTGTTTTAGCTGACAAGTAGCACTTTATAGTTATATGTATATATTTGATATCGGGATTCACTTCTAATTATTTTTGAATTTGAATATTTGATATAGTTGCTGGAGAATAAAGAAAGTGGATTCGTTCTTACATCAGCCCGTGGTTGTTGAAGTGGTTTAAGGTTGTTGGATGAGGTTTGGATCAAATGAGAATAACATAATGAGTGGTACAAGAAAATTTTATATTGGTAATGGATACACCGGAAGAAAAACCATTAGGTAATCTAATAGGTAACTTATGAGTGGATCCCTCGGCGTTCTAAGCCGGCTAATGTGTCAAGGTACTTTTTGATGCCCGATCAAAGTTGCCGAGTATGCTATGAGTGTGATTCATAGTTTGCATTGTTTAATAGAATACATCTTGTCATCTTTGAGGGCGTGTGTTTTGTGCTAGGTGTACTGATAATTGGATTCCCATGAAACCTAGTGATCAGAATTTTGTTAAGGAGGATAGTGAAAAGCTTAGATCGTGTAATTATTGTTTCAAGCAATGGCAGCAAGGCTGTTTAGCTGCATCTGCTGAGAATGGGGTGCAAGAGTTGAGTTTGGATCTTAGCACACCACCTTCCACTGCTAGTAGTTGCACTGCTGATAGTAGTAGTGTTACGTTTACTTCTGCGCCACAATCGGTTTCCTCTTATCGCCATACCCATTATCCTACAGAATTCGGTGAAACAAATTTAGACGAGCGTAAAGAAATGCTACTTGATGCCGTTGCTCAGTCTGCTAGCGACTTCGGTTGTTTCACCAACAGGTCCTTATTTTGTACCATCTATATTCATTTTTCATTTTTTTTTTGTTTTAGTTGGTTAATTGTGTATGTGTTTATGGATAACAGGGGTCATGAATTTGACAAAGAATATGCTTACCAACTAGCGGCTGGCAAACGACATTTATTACAGTAAGTATTGTAGAAACACCACCCTATTCTATCTTTTAACTGTTCTGGTGGAAGTACATTTAAAAGATGGCAATTATGATACCATCGTATGTTCGATGTTTATGCTAGTTCTGTTACAAATTCGGTCTATTTTGTTGTGCGCTCTTTTCACAAAATTTGAGCTTAGCTTATATGAATGCTTGTTTAGAATATTCATCTGTGTCTTTATGTTGGAACAACTTTTGGGGATTAACTCAGGATTCATGAAAATGGTCAAAGCATGTCAACTGGTTGAGAAACTAGTTAGTCATACACTATTGTTGTTTATAGTTTTATCCCTAGTTTTGCTTGACTATGCTTGTTAACCACATGTGGCATGAGATTAAAATTTTATGATTCTTTGGAAATAGCTTTATATCGCTTGGTTTCACAGTATAAAATTTTATAATAGCTTCCTATGAATGCACTTCAAATATCTATATTCTTTCTATTTTCTCTAAAACATAGATTCCTTTAGTTGTTCTTTGGTACTAGAAATATAGCATGCCCTCGGATATATGTATTTTATTCAAAGATAGAAGTCGTAGTACTTCAGCAACACGTTCAATTTTTTTCCCTTATAAATCTGGCAAAATAAAGTAAATAAGTGTCTTAAGTATTCGCTATCGTTTATCATATTGTTATATATCGTCTTCACATGATACATTTTTTCCTGCAAAAAGTTATTGTTTGAGCTGCAATATATATAGAGAACATCATCATAGAATCTTTATATCTAGATCTCCAGGTTTCCTGAAAAAGTTAATACATTATGGACCTAGTTCCATGTTATTTCATTAATTTACATGTAAGTACATTGGAGTGACGAGCGTTCATTAGAGAACCATTTATTGTTGTATAACCATTTATATTTCATTAATTTAAATGTAGGTACCTTGAAGTGACGAACGTCCATTAGAGAACAAAGTGTTGAACGTCATCATTGGTGCATGGTTTACATTGTGGTGTGATTAATCCCAGAGAATGTTCAATTATGTTGAATTTTAATTTTTTTCATTATAGTTTTGTTGAATTCTAGTGTTTTAATTTGGATGTTGTCTAGGATTTATGTTTAGTTGAATTAACGTATCATCTTAAAATCTAAATAATAATTACATCAAACTATAGTCCTCAATCTTCAGTGTATATCAATTATAATCAAATCACTTACATATATACAAAAGAATTATAAAACCACGCTACTTTTGCCAAATATAGTCCTACCTGTATACAGAATAATAATATCTTCAAATCAGTAACAATTGAATCTAAATCGATAAAAGCTTACTCGAGTAACGGCGGATACAAAAGGCGATGGAGAAGAGCTCCGGCGAGATGGACCTATTAAATTCAGTAGGCGTTGTGCAGATGATTAATTGTGATTTTATAATATATAAGTATTTTATTGTATGTGAAACTAAAAATGAAGTAGATTTGGCATTCGTTTTTCCGACTTCCCGGGTCAAACAACAATATCAATGTGATGTAGTAATCAGTCTCTGTTGTATCTATACGCCCAAAATGGAGCGGCTCCGGATAGTTCATTTGTTTTACGCGGCGTTATTTAAAATGTTGCTATTTTCTTACAGACGGGATTTATCCTACGTGGTCTACGTTTGTTAAAGCGTATCCGCATCTAGTTGACCCGAAAGATAAAGTGAGATGTAGGACAATAAACCACACTAGAGTCATATATGCCATTGGTGCATCAATGAGACGGACATGCATGGAACCCTATGAATAATGAAATGGCTCGGGTTTGAAACGGAGTCGGATATCATATCATAATCATAGTGTCATATCAAAAGGTTCATATCCAATGTTGCAAAAATCGCGAATCAGTAGTCGGCGACCACCTTGTAGCTTGTAATCGGTGCAGGCGGGATGAATCGGTAATAGGGTATAATTTGATGTATAATTACCCGGTCGTTGCTCGGGTTATCAAATAAGGGCCCGTTTGGTTGGTGGGTGTTGCTTTGGATTCGGGATTGATTTGGCCCGTTTGATAGGGTATAAATAGAGGTGGTGTTTTTGATGTTATTGTTGGTGACTTCGATTCATCATCGGCAGGCATGGTGAATGTGTTTTGGTTATATGGGGTGAGGAAAATATGGTTCGTCAAGATCGTAGAGACTTTCCCGAGGCTCGATACCACTTGTTGAATACACACTGACCTTGGCGGATCTTGGCGATTCCTTCGGCAAAATCTCTTCTTCGGCAGATTCTCGCTTCTACTTCAGCAGAATCCTTCAGTATTGACGCAGAATACCTACTTCGCATAATTCCCAAATATAGGACAATACAAAGACATATAACCCATACATAACTTCCAAAAGATTGAGACATATAACAATACAAAGACAGATAACAAGTGTCCTATTATGGTGTATCAAGTTTTGATACCCAAGTATCAAGTGTCATACTAACTAATGTTTAAATAAAACTTTTGTAAATAAAGCGTTCTAAAAAATTGATGTTTTATGACTCAAATAAAGGAGTGTTCTATTATGGCGTAGGATAATAAAACCACAACAAATAAGCGTACTATAAAGGTTAATGTTAAAAGACACAGGTGTCAAGGGTCATGTTAATTTTTGTTCAAATAAAACTTTTGCAATTAAGCGTTCTATAAAACTGAATAAGCGTTATAAAAGCGGATGTTTTAAGACTCTAAAAAGATGTGCCATATTGTGGTGTATCATAAACAAACCATTATGAATAAGCGTTATATACAGGTTAACGTTATAAGACGCTATTGTCAAGGGTCCTATTCACTTTTCTTATAAAAAAAACATTTGCGAATAAGTGTTCCATAAAACCGATGTTTTATGACTCAAATATCAAGTGTCTTATGATGGTGTATCAATCTATGGGACCCAAATGTCAACTGTCATATTAAGTTATGTTTTAATAATACGTTTGCGAATAAGCGTTTTAAATAATTAATGTTTTATGACTTATATATCAAGTGTCCTATTATGGTGTATTGTAATAAAACCATAATTAATATACATCCTTTAAGGGTCCTATTAAGTTTTGTTATAATAAAACTTTTGCAAATAATCGTTTTAAAAAAATGATGTTATAAAACCATTGTATATAAGCGTCCTATAAAGGTTAACGTTATAATACCCACGTGTCAAAGGTCCTATTAAATTTTGCTATAATAAAACTTTTTGTGAATAAGCGTTTTAACTAACTGATGTCTTATGACTCAAAGCTCAAGTGTCCTATTATGGTTTATTATAATACAACCATAATGAATAAACGTCTTATAAAGGTAATTTATTAGGATCCATATTATAAGTGTCATTTTAAGTTATATGATAATAGGACCCCAAATCATCGACCATCCTATTATATACCTTTTTAGGACATCGCCTAAGTAGCAAATATTTAAAAAGGACCCTAAACGCTCATATGTCCTATTAAACAGTTTTTTAGGACTCCATTATCATACCGTCCCACACAAAGGGTCCTAAAAAGCAACTTTTGTTGTAGTGATATACATGCTCCTCTTAACTCTCATTTTACTGCTGCACTTAGAGTTTTGAGATACTTAAAACAGGCTCCTGGTACAGGTATTCAGTTTGTGTATGGTAAAAGTGTTAATCTGTATGCTTATTCAGATGCAGATTGGGCTAAGTGTCCTGTTTCTAGGAAATCACGGTTTTGTGTCTATTTTTGCAATAATCTGATTTCTTGGAAAAGTAAAAAGCAAGCCACTATTTCTAGATCTTCATTGAATCCGAGTATAGATGTCTTGCATCTACTACTTGTGAGCTTATTTGGGTTATAATTTTTTTAAAGATTTGGGTGTAGAGGATTTGTTACCTGCAAGTTTATTTTGTGATAGCAGATTCGCTATTGATTCTTTGCTAATCCAGTTTTTGATGAAAAACCAAACATTTTGAGATTGATTTACATCTTGTTAGAGAGAAAGTATCTTCAAGGGTTATTAAAACTTTGAAAGTTGCTTCTTCTAACAATGTTGCAGATATATTTACTAAAGGGTTGAGTGTTTCTCAACACAAGTTGTTTTGTGATAAGCTGGGTCTGATAGACTTGTTCAAGCCATGAGCTTGAGAGGGGGTGTTGAAATATATGAGTTGGGATACTAGCTCATGTTTGACTTTAAGTCAAAGGGCTTGTTATGCCATTTTGGTCTAATGTTTGTATGTTTAGCTATTGTTAGCAGGTTCTAATCTTTTGAAGGGTTAAATTGTAACATTGGCTTCTATAAAAGCTAATACCTAACTCTTGGCTGGATATCTTTTCACATATCGTTTCTCTCTCAAAACAGTTGCAGTCTCTTTCTCTCAAGTGTGGTGCGGTATTATTGGTGTTGGTTAACTCTGATCATCTTGATCAGTTTTATAGAGTGTTAGGTTGTGTTGAGAGTTGTAGTGAGGATCTGGTGTATTCATATATTTGTAGTGAGATAGATAGAACCATTCTGAAGGGGATTATCTTTGTCTTGTGTATTTTTTTGGTGAGCACACGCTTTGTGGACTCATCTTCTTGTCTATTCAGTTTAATAAAATATTTCACCAAGGGGTGGTTATAACAACCCGCAATTTTACAGGTCCTTACTCAACCTTAAAACTCAAAGTAATTTATTTTTGAAGCTACATATTTCTTCTAACTTTTGAGAGAGAGAGCCCGCACGCGTACCGACACTACATTAGTTATGGTTACAGCATAATAATTATTTTTCGGAGTCAATAAAAATATTATCATTTTATTTTTATAAAATACATTCGCAAAACGTATTTTACGCTTTTTGCTCAAAAACGCCGAACCGGGATACCATGACTATATTTAATCTCAAACGTTACCCGAGATACACATAATAAAACACAAATTTCTTTGGACAAATTTCTTTTTCCTTTGGCATCCAAATGAAAGTTTAATTCTTGCCTTGGTTAAGCAAATACACGACAACCACAATAAAATGAAAACAACAACACTCCATTTGATCTAGCAAAAGTAGGAATCATGCAAAGCTTCTTTTAACCTTTCCTAAAATACAACCTTGTGTGCTACAAGTTAGCTAGCTTCTTTTCACAATCACTCCTTCCAATCACACAACACCACGACAAACACATTTTGAAGACACAATCTCTTTCTTGAGCCTCACACCCCACGCCTAACATCACATGGGTGCATAGGATTTGCTAGTTTTCCTCTTATATCTCTACACAAACATGTGATGCATGTTTTACCATTCAACCTATCTATTTTGATGATATGCCAAATAAACTAACCACTATCAAACACACAATATCACTCACACTCTCACCCACATTTATGACAGCAAGAGGAGGGAACAAGGGCAAAGAGATTTTGGGTTTTCACTTCAATTTGGTGTAACATAAATTGGTATTTTTAGTTAGGCTTAGTAGGGTGTCCTTTGGATTCTTGGTAATCTTTGTGTTCTTCATTCATCCTCATCAACTAAGTAAGCTATCTAAATCTACTTTCATATATTTCATACTCATTACACATCATACATGTTTCAAT
Source organism: Chrysanthemum makinoi (assembly GCA_910596185.1). Lineage (NCBI taxonomy): Eukaryota > Viridiplantae > Streptophyta > Magnoliopsida > Asterales > Asteraceae > Chrysanthemum > Chrysanthemum makinoi. The sequence continues at coordinate 134,281,983 of OU343224.1, read as the reverse complement.
TTCATTCTTTTATACACTTGCTATGTTGAGAACTTGCTTTAAAATCTTGAAAACAAAGCTATACCTTGCTGTCCAAATTATGCGACTCACACATGAACCTAAATAAAATAGCTACACAATTTTTCTTGAAAAAAAATTGGAATAAACATACTTATATATATGTGTAAGGATGTACCATGATTAGTTTCGGAATTTTATAAAATGTTTTGCTAGGTAAAATAATCTCGACAAGTGAAGTTACCTGCAAATGACACTTTTCTGAGTTCTGAAATTTAATCGAGAAAACAGCCCACTTCGAGACATTTTGGCTAAAAATGATAAACTAGAATGTGTTATGGAACATCTTTAATTAGATTTATGGAGTTGAATGGAGCCGTGACGATAAATAACGAAGAAAATATGGCTAAAACCGACACAAAAATTTCGTTTTCGGCAGCAGTGACCTCCGTAACTAAATCGATTAAACTGTACTAATTGGCACATGGGAAAAATAAATGGAGACCAGATTTGGAAACTAGATTCAATGTAGATAATTTTAGGCTTTTGAAACGCATAATTTCATCTAGAAATGAGTGAGCTACTGAGTCTTTTAACTTCGACAAAAGTCGTTTTGGAAAACCCTATAAAAGGTTTGAATATTTTCGGTTGAAATATTTGTTTAAAAACAAGTTATCACGGATTAAGATCTGTAAAAATCAAAAGTAGACATATAGACTTGAGTTTAGTAATTTGAAACACTAGAAACGGACCCTTTTTGAAAAATATACGAACCCGTAAAGTTGGACAATTTACTGTCCCTTTTTTTTGCTGTACCCATGCCCCATAATCGACCCAAAAGGCCTCGAAAACCGTGTCCACAGTAGCGTTTCCAGCATATATTGAAACTAGACATAATTAGCTAAATTTAGGAAGTCGAATGAACAAAAACGGGCTTATAACGAAGAAACTATCGACTTTTGAATTTATAAAATCACATATATAAACTTTCAGCACACTATTTTTGGGTTGATCCAACGACCTATGTTTGGGTCTGTTTTTGACACATTTAGAGTTGAATTTGTGAGGAGCGCCAGTGAACCTTTTTACAGCTCTCGCGGTATATTCAATATAGGAACTCGAATCAAGCCAAACCGATAAGTAACGAATTAATTATGACCATCAAAAGTTGGACGAAAATCACTTTTATATACTTTTTACAAAATAATCATTTAACGTCAAAAATTGCATTTATCATATTTGAGTCGTAAAACCTCATTGCAAGTGTATACAAACCATTTTGCATTTAAAACTCATATGCATATAGTACATATCATATTTTCTCAAACGACTTAAATTATTAGGTCGCGGTTAAGACTTTCGGGTTAAATCTCAAGTATTCGCATTTGTTTCCGTCATCATTGCTTGCTAAGGTGAGTTCTCGTAGCCCCTTTTTCATAATGTTTTTCTTGGGGGAAAATGGTACTCAAATGATGTTTTAACTGTTTTTATGCTGTGCTAAACTGTTTACATGTTTTTGGACAATATGTGCGTTTGATTGATATATGTGACTACTTTGTGACGATAAATTGTGTTTCATTTATGCGCAACTGTTTAACTCCGTGTGGAGCCGAAACAAGTTGATAGTACTATCTGAGGTAGCTCCCCACTATTGGTAACATGTGTGTAACATTATTGGTAGGTTCAGTTGTCGCTAGCACTGTGTTTCATATTCGCGTATCTTGCTCACTGTTGTCCTACACAACTATGCACAGCTTTGTGGTTTAACACTTAAACCTACGAGCTCACCAACTTTATGTTGACGTTTTCGAGTATCCATTTTCAGGTGTTAAGAATGAAGTTGCATAAGAGGTTGAGTATTGGCCTGGCCTAGCAGACATAAGACAAGACTCTACCGGGCTGTGTTCCCGAGGAGTTGTGCATTTGGAAATGCCCCCTTAAGACTTAATTATTGTGAACCTATGTAGTAAGACTTGTATCCACCGTATATTGGATCATTGTAACTTTGACTTGTGTTATGATGAATGCATTTAGCATTTCTCTATTTTGAAGCCTTGTGTTCTTGGTTATGAAGTCATACCCCGTAAATGTCATTCCGCTGCGCCGTTTTTGGGGTGTGACAGTGGTTGGCTAGGTGAATTGATTGTGTTGTGGTTGATTTAAGAGAAGATCTGGTTATTTTAACAATGACTACAATGAGAATTGTAACAATACTTCATTATATTCAAGCATGAAGTATTTTCTTCATTTTCTTCTCACCTTCGCAACACTATTCGTTTCCTGTGCTTCAATCATAGACTTAGTAAACTATAGGGTTTATATCACAAATGCAATTGAAGAAGATATTGTATTCCATCTCCAGAGTGCTTGGCACGATCTAGGAAATCACACACTCGCTTATAATCAAGAGTTTGATTGGAAGTTTCCTGTGAAAATTGGCACGTATTATAAATGCGAGTTCTGGTGGGGATCAAAGTTTCAGACTATTAGTCTTTTCAATTACCATATGTTTGATGTTTGTCTCAATGGACGCCTATTTAGTGTTCAAAGATGTTATTGGTTGGTAAAGCCGGATGGATTCTATTATCATATTACTAACGACACATTCCCTGGTCGTTGGACCAAGGCAGCGTATTGGACTTCCAAGTCGATTGGCTTGTAATAATGTGTACCAAAATAAGTATGAACCAACGCCGTGTTTAATGTAAGATGAGTATCTCAAATTTGGTGTAACTTCAGTTCTGCAAGTGTATGTGGAAAATAATGTATTCGCATTTTATGTTCTCATTCACATTTTGGTGCTACTACAACATATTGCAAGCTTGTTAATGAGATTTGTTCTAGTTTAGCCATATATATTCAAGTCCAAATCATCTGGTTGAATAAACCTATACATGTACAGCTATAATAGTACTAAAATTTGCTCCATTAAGAATTTTTAGGGCCAGTTTGGTTTAGGGGTTTGGACTGGGTTTTGGGTTTCAAAATAAGAAGCGGCTGTTTGTTTCATAAAATGACTTTCGGATTTGAGATTTATGCTAAAAGAATGGTACTGTTAAAATTCCAGGGCACATGGGTTACTTTTCTGACAATTGTGAGGTCATTTTAGTTGCATGTGTCTTACTTCTTTATTGTAAAATAAGAAAACCAACTTTAAGTACATTTATTAATTATTAAAATATTTATTTTCAATTTATTTATAGTATTATTTTTACTTTTTTTTTTTTTTTTTTCTCTCTCTTACATCAAATCCAAATCCTAATCCTAATCCTAAATTCAAATCCAAATCCAAATCCTAAACTCACCTATATACCAAACGGACCCTTAGATTAAAGTTGCATCATAAGAAAAGAAAGTAACACAAATATATTAATGAGCATTGCACATACTTAAAAACGACACTTTTTAAAAAATTTACACTTCGTGACTCGAAATCGGATGTGACTTGTGCTACACTCGACTCTCATGTAAGTCCGTCCTTAATCACATGTATTTATGACTACTAAATTGTATTTCATTTTATGTCCACATAATCATATATATTACAAATAAAATCCTGTATATTGATGTAATCTTATTACACAAGTTGATGATTTACTTATGGTATACATATAAGTACGAGTGCACCATGACTTGTAAAATGCACAATAATCGTTCATATCAATAAAACATGAAGCTTTTGTCTCATGTTATCTCCTCCATCCTCATATTATATCACCAATCCGATTCAAGAAAATATTGTAGTCTATTGTCCATGGTAATTATAAAGGTGACGATGATCAAGGAAATTACACACTTGCTTTTAATGAAGACTTGGGAAAGTAATTCCGACAATCTCAAATATACGATCACTTGAATATTTAATGCTATATTGTTCAAAAACGTTAAAGTTATAGAGGTGTACATATTTTCACGAACAAAATAATAAGACCGAGCCAAGTAACGAGACCAACCTCTCGAATTAATGGTCTAGATGTCCCTAACAAACCTAATCAAAAGATATCTCCATAGAACTCTCTAGATTAATCTTTATTTAAAATACCGTAAAATACTTTTACAATGTTTTTAGCTCCTCTAAGCAAGGGTGGGCTCGGCCTTGGAAGTATTCGTTCGAAAAACCTTTCTCTTTTAGGTAAATGGTGGTGGAGACTATTATGGAGTAAGGTTGTGACTAGCATATATGGTGATGATGGAAGCCTTCACTCAAGTTCAGGTCAAGGGATTAGAAAAGGTGTCTGGAAGAACATTATAAATATAGGAAATGTAATAGATAACATGGAGATACTTTTCTCAAACTCAATTCAAAGAAAGGTTGGTAACGGGGAAAGTATATGTCTTTGGCATGATAGTTGGCATGGTTTTGGTGTTCGTATAAGGGACCAATTCCCTAGGTTATATGCGCTCGAGCTAAATAAAGGTTGCAAGATTAACGAGAGATGGTGCCTGCAAAACGGTATTTGGAGTGGGGTTTGGGAGTGGCGATCAGAACCGAGGGGCCGAACTCTTGAAGAACTCAGACTCCTCACTACTTATTTATCTAATGATTGTGATGCCTGGAAATGGACTTTGGACACTAAACAAATCTTCTCTGTCAGAAGTCTATCTCGCATCATTGACGACCGATTTTTAAGCTCGAGCTGTTTGGGTAAAAGGTTCAACTGGAATACTTGGGTTCCCCGTAAAATCAACTTCTTCATATGGAGGGCAACTCATGATAGGCTCCCAAATTTCTCAAATCTTGAGAAAAGGGGTATACATCTTACTAGTGTTCAGTGCCCCATGTGTCAAAATGAAATCGAATCTACAGAATATGTTCTTGTCAAATGCGAACGGGTTAAACCAATTTGGCGTAAAATTATGAGTTGGTGGCATATTGGTTATCCATACTGGTTCTCAATTGATGAACTTACAAACGTTTCTTTCTTAGATTCAAAATTTAGGAAAGTCTCAAAGATCTTTCAAGGCGTTTGTTACGTTGCGATGTGGCAGATTTGGAGATGGCGAAACAAGATTATTCATGAAGCGGATGATGTCAGACAATCTCTAATAAACTTAGACTTGTTTCCCAATATTCAAAGTAATTCGTTATTTTGGATCTCAAATAGATGCTCAAAAGCCGATTTATCTTGGGAGAATTGGATTCGTGATCCCTTGGAAGTTATGGACTCCTGATTGCGGTTTTGGTGGGGTTTTCATTCTGCGGCTTGTATTTTTGGAGATGCTCTATTTTGTTTTATGTTTCTCCTTTATCTTTTGAAGGATGGTTTTTTAATATATTCATCTTTTACAAAAAAACTTTTACAATGTGTTTTTGAGATTGATGTACAAAAGAAAGAAAATGAAAATGTGAAAAAAAAATAATAAAAAATAAAAAGAAAAAATTGTGTTCTCAAGATTTTATATGAGGAAGAAAGAAAAAGAAATAGAAGGAAGTGGGAGGAAGATATAGTGTTTCTGTATTCTTTCGAAAAATGGAAGGAAGAGGAAGAAAAAGAAGTGATTTTCTTCCATTTTACTTTTTTTCTCCTATCTCTTCTCTTATTAGGGGGGAGGGAGTCGTTGAGGGATGAGATCCCATGTTTCACTTCTTCTCTCCTTCACATCATTATTTTTTCACCTATCTTTCAAACATCTCTAGAAGGAATGAACATCTTTTAAACTCTTCCATCTTTCAGTTTCTCTCCCCTCCACACGACCATTTATTTTTTTTTCAATTAACTTCAATATTTCATTAAAATAAAAATACAAAATACATTCTCTATATATACTAAAAGGTAGGACACAGTGTTTGCAATGCAAGTTTTGCACAAACATTAAATGAACTTGCCCACGTGGCTGTACACAATTGGGAACCATTAAATGAATCTGAAAAAAATTTAATGCATCAATACTTGCTTCCACCGCCTCTCTCTCATTAAAAACGATCCACCGCCTTTCACGTCATTAATCTTCTCCATCTGATCTCATCTCAAAAGCCATGGAATTAAACCGTCTTCCACAAACCCGATTTTAACACATAGTCACACACCCAGATGTACCATCTTAACATCTTTCCCACCCCCCTCTGTTTCTTCCACATATTCACAAACCCAGTAATCACTGCTTCATCTTTTCCATACTTAACACGTGTAGTGAAAATACGCGGATGCCGATGATTGTGCTTCACACCATCCACGGTGTTGGTGATGTCCTGTCTTCTTGGTTGATCGGTTTGCAGCAGTGCACGTATGTTTGTCATGTGCGTATTGTTTTCTAATTTCTTTAAAGTTTTGATTTTTATTATTAATTAGGATTAGGGTTTAATTGTGGCTGTGATTTTCGTGGATGTCGCTGCGTGCGTCGTTATGAAGAGGATTGTCATTCGGATTTCTCCTGTCTTGCTTCAAGTCGTATGCAATTTAGTGTCTATATTTTTTAAATTGGGAATTAATGAAAAAGTGAGAAAATATTGGGATTTATCTTATTCTTATTCAGTCTCACTTTTTCAATTTAGTTTCTTCTTCTTATTCAGTTGAGGTTGTTTGATTATTGGGATTTATTGGTGGGCTATGATGATTAAATGTTGTTTGTTGAGGCAAAAGAACTGGGTCGTCAAAGATTTAATCCGTCATTTGCCTCTTTGAATAATATGGGTTCTTGACCGGCCTAAAACGAGTCTGGTCCAATATAGAATATATATGTATCTGAAATTTCATGAAGGATAAATATGTGGTTGATTGATAACATGATCTGGAAAAGGCAATGATGATAGTTACCGGGCTATAATGATTGTTGTAATTTGAGGGAAATGAAACGGCAGAGAAATCTTGACTCAAACTTGGCGGGGTAACGACCGGAGGGCATGGTATAAACAGTTACCATGCAACCGTGTCTGTATGCAGCCATGTTTAAGTTCAGAAGTTTTTGTGACTCGGTCCGCATTTACCAATCTGAGCCCAAGTGTTTAGTGTATCACTATTTCGCAAATTGTATCCTAATCTGAGCCTCGTTTCAAGCGTCAAAACCGAAAAAACCACTAATTTAAACCGGGTGTTATAGAACATCCATGTTTGTTTAAATGGATTCGCTTGCAAAGGTGTGGTGTTGTGCATCCAAGTATGCCATCTGCAGCTGTGTTTTCTTTCATTCGTTCGTATTTGGACCGACATACCTTGATTACTATTCATGTAGTATACTGGTGAATAAATACAACGAGCCACGATTCGGTATGCTCTTGTTTGTTCTGCTGCAAGCATCTGTTTCTTTATTGATGGTTCTTTTAACCTTTTCGTGTTGCAGGTTCTACAAATGCACCCCAAAGAGCGGGGCCAATTCCCAAAGGTTTTGTAAATATGATTCATCAGCGATGCGAAATCATGATCGAAAACTTCGCACCCGCTCTCTTTCATGGTAACGCAACATCTCGGCTACAAAGTAAGTAACGAAAAACATTTGCGTTTTATTTCATTGACGCGCATAATTTATGCATTCACTGGGATTCCATTATCGGTACTCTTTGACACGTTTGCTTTATTTGGTGTTCGAAGGACACGTTGTCGGATCCGTAAATGAGTACAGGTATGAACAAAGTTCTATACATGTGTCGTCCTTTATAACTTTTAAGAAATCTATCGACATGTTAAATATTCATTTTACAATAGTAGCACTTGCTCCACCACTATACATATGTGAGATATCTTTTTTAACCCATTAAAAAGGAAAAATGAAAAAAAGTCAAAAAATTACTGAACGTCCTATGTTTCATACTACTTGGGCATGATTTTAAATGTCTATCATAAGCTCATGTTGCTTGGGATTGTCAAGAAGTACCAACCCAAAAATGAAGGTTATATTTCTTTCGAAAGTTCTAATATAGTCGTTTGTCACTAACATTTTCATATTCTAAAGAGACTCCCTATGCAGGATGTGGGCTGTTCGTGTTGGATTTCGGGGCTGGAGTACCACGAAGTGTTCACCCGCTTCCTTCCACTACAATTTCCAACAAAGCGGGTTTTCATGAATTCGCAGCGGCCATTCAAAATTTGGGAAAAGCTTCAAATGCCATAGGCTATATGCGAAAAGAAATAGAGGGCAACAAGGTCTTGCCTCAACAGGTCATGGTTTTAGCATGCCTTTCATTAGATACAAGTGTTATTATACCTTTGGTAGAACGTATTTGCACATGACCTTTCGAATTCATTTGTTGGATCATCTGTCAATCCGGGCACGAGCTTGAGTCAGTCTAGCCTTATGTTATTGACTAATGCACATGCCGCTGTTACTTTGTCGATGGGACAACAACCTTATGGTATTACCACTTTAACATGCCTTTCCTATATTCATCTGATTGGATGGGATTTGATCGTAATGTTTGGATTGCAGCTACTGACACAAGCATGCACACAGGTAATTGCAGCTACCGTCTTATATTCGACAGACAAGATGTGAGGAAGCGTTGACTGTAAAATGATCAATGTCCTACATTTCCCTGCTGCAAGGTAAGAGTTACTTATACCCTTTTAGAATCTGCTCTCGCAAACACCATTAATTTTTTATTTTTTATTTTTTTATTTAAAAAAACCAGATTTTTAAATATATGTTAAAGCTTTACAAGTCAAATTTCTTTGAAGTTTAGTACACCCAATCCTTTGGCCAAGTAATCATTGTAAGACATTGGACACTGATGTCTATTTCTTTGTTGAGCGGACTTAAGTGTTGCTGTAATCAGCTTATTTTCGGTAAGAAAAAGTTCGCAAAAAGTGATAGCTTAAAACTGCTTCTACTACTAACCTGAATGTTCACATTGTAATCCTTATGTCTTTGCCATTATAGGTGTATCAAGAACATGAGCAGGCAAGGGATGGTCGCGCCAGAAATGGCACATCTTATAAGAGAGGCATGCCACAGTTGTACAACAATAGGTAATAGGACCTCAAAGACTTTAACAAAGTATTGTAATGTGTATGACAACAGCGACATGTAATCGTTAGGTGACGCTCCTTTTCTGCAACCTGTTGGTATTACAACTGCTAATCAAAAAGGAAAGTAGCAGTCAAGTGGTATACATGGGAGTGGTAGCCGAACACATTCGACGACCCAAGGTTGGTTATTCTCATATTTTTTATGTAGTTGTTTTGATGCATTTATGTTATAGTTTTTGTTAAAGTGTGAAAAGCGGAGATATAGTGCATCACTGGACTGGGTCTGAAATTAAAGATACAATTTTAAAACATAGTTGTGAGCCACAGAACCAAATTTACCAAGTTAACTGTATAGGTTTGTGTTCCAATTTTGGGGTTATATGATAATCCAATTAGGACAGGATACAATTTTGCTAACAATAAAGAGCTATTGGTGACAACTGATCAGGATGCTGCAGCTGATTTAACTACATTGTTAGGATTTCTAACAGAAAACGGTAGAGATAATAAAGAATCTTGGCCGAATCTTTCACCAGTTAATGGTTAGAAACAGTCACTAACGTCACCATTTACTTGATAACTAATGCCAAAACAACTATTTGGGTTTCAGAAGGCAAATTCAGCCAGTGAAACTGAACCAATGGAGTTGATCCAGTTCACGCTTCAAAGAGTGTAGACTCTAGACAAAGTTCACAAACCACCACGGCACCTCAGGTATATTCTAACCTCTTTATTTTAGATTTATATGATTCATTTTGTTTCACTTTTAGTTTTCTTGAATAACCAATCATGATACCTACTGCCATTTTTTGCGTTAAATGAACAATTATTGTGATAAAATTGGCTTTAACATACATTAATATAATAAATACCTTAAGATATAGTTATGATAATGAGTACACAATTCAGTATAACTACAAGCAAATCATAACCAGCTCTTATTTTAATAAAAAAATTTATTTGGGGGCTAATACTTAATGGAACTTTGGTGCCTTTTACACTATGAAAATTGTATGTTTGATACATAAGGGTTGACTTTTATTCTTAGGTATTGCTTCAAAGACTCATGACAGATAGCTTAGCAACACCTTCAAAGGACTCACAACAAAAACCTTTTGCTCAAGGACTCATCAAAGATGGCTTAGCAATAGCTTATCGGAAAACTCCCGCCGCTTTGCAAACTTGGTCCTTCAAAGACTAACGATGTACCATAATTAAACTTTAAAGGACCGCTACACGATATAACGGGGTTACAACACTTCCGCAGCAACGCGCGGGATTACCCACTCGTTAAATACTAAAAACAAAATACAATAAATACTTAAAACAACTACCAAATTTAAAAATAAAATAAATAAATAATAATAATAATAATAATAATAATAATAATAATAATAATAATAATAATAATAATAATAAATAAATAAATAAATAATACAAGAGACATTGAAAAACAAAACAGCTACCAGCCATCTAGATTTGAAATGTATGCGTGCTCAATATGGTCGATGAGATCCATTCGTAGATCATCGTGTGTCCTCATCTCGGATCTCCAATAACACGTCTTCGTTAGGTTGTGAATTCACCGGAGGATCTGGGATCCAATCAGGACATAAAGCAAGCCCCTCCTCATTTAAAATCATGTTGTGCAAAATAATACAAGCAAACATGATTTTTCTTATTCTCAATTCTTCGGTTGGTCGTGTTAGTACTTGAAGTATACAACATCTCTCTTTAAGCATACCGAAAGTTCGCTCCACATCCTTTCTCACGCCTTTCTGTGCCGCACTAAATCGTATTCGCTTATCACCAGTTGGATAAAGATTAGTTTTCACAAACACCCCCTATTTCAGGTAAATCCCATCTACAAGATAATATTGGTGCTTGTATTCGGTTCCATTTACAGTAAATGGAACAACTGGTGCGGTGCCGTTAACATGACCTTTGAATAATGGAGATTGATTCAACACGTTTAGGTCGTTGTTTGAACCGGCGACACCAAAAAATGCATGCCAAAACCAGCCATCTTGGGACGCCACGGCTTCAAGCATGATAGTCTGCCCTGGGTGGTCACCTCTCATGAATTGTCCACGCCAAGCCATCGGGCAATTACGCCACAGCCAATGTGTACAATCAACACTTCCTAAAATTTATATAAATTTTAAATAAACATTAAAATATACAATAAAATTTATAAAAATTATATAACTTACATAATTTATAAAATTTATACGTACCTAACAGGCCGGGAAAACCATGATAGTTTGCATGACGGGCATATAAACGTCGCACGTCATTCTTGGTGGGTCTACGCAAATATTCTCTCCCGTATAATTGAATGACACCATGGCAAAATTTTTGAAGGCTTTCACGTGACGTTCTTGATGACATTTGTAAGTACTCGTTTAACGAGTCAGGAACACTTCCATATGCTAATTGACGGATTGCGGATGTGCATTTTTGCAAAATCGAAAAACTTCTTACGTTTCTTGCATCGTATGTCGTTCGAAAATACGAAAAGTTGTTTTCCATATCGATTACTATTCTCTCAAAGAGTGACCTTTTCATCCGAAACCGATCCTCAAAGTAAACGGCAAACCTCAGATTCTCAGAAAAATAATCTCGAACAAGACGGTTATGAGATATTTCACGTTTATCTCTTTTTATATACTTCTTTGTCGACGATGCAGTGTCACGAAAACCGGAAGGCATCACAAAGTTGGCGACAGAAAGCATAAACGCTAAATGCATCGACCGTCGATCACGACTCATCACTTGACGAAGACGAATTTGAGGTTGAATCTTCAAGAAATAAAGGATTCATCAGTTTTTGATATAGAAGAGAAGGTTTTTTTAATGTATATATTTTTGGTATGTTTTTTGAATGTGTATGTTTATGTGTATATATAGGAGATTTTTTTTCTTTTTGGACCGTTGGAACTAGCCGTTACACATTTTTTTCCTTCTTTTTCAACCGTTAACATGCGGGGTGGGAAGCGAGGTGACAAGCCCGATTTGGGATGAAAAAGCACCAAGTTTTGCGGTACCGCAAGGGAGGGGGTGGTGCTCCTGAGCGGCACCGCGTATTTTTCTCGGCCCCGAAGTGCTCCCGTGTCGACTCCCTTCCCCCTTATCTTTTATAAACTTAACTTGAGATCACAACGCTAAATTCTAAACAACTTAGAGATATTCCTAATGAAGTTGGTAGATCTCTAAGTTTATAGATAAGTATGACTAGATTGTATGGAATTCTATAATGTTCTACACGGCTTATATATAAGATAATCTCTTTCATTTATGATATATGTTTTCGTTGAATATGAGGAAATAATATTGTTTGTTTTTGTATAATTGTTAAAATGATTTGATTTTTTGTTTTTAAGTATATACTAAACCATATCAATACGATGAATAAGTAGTTTGTATGTATCTTTGAAGATGAATATTTGGAAGAAAAATAAAACAATCTTGAGATTCACAAACACACACGATTCGCGTTTTACGGCTAACAATCTTTCTCGGTTTCACAAAAAGTAGCATGATAGTTATATCAATAAACACACTAATCAGGACAACTTGAGTAAATCCAATACCAAAATTTCAACCCAATCCAAAACGTAATCCAGATTTATCAAAATGGCCCAATGTTTAAATTAAACTACTACACAAAATCATACTCAACCCACAATTAACACATAAACCAATCAATATGTGAATATACTACTAAAACATAGGCCTACATGTTTATGAGTCCAAAAGAAACAGAGCCCGAATATACTTAACCTAAACCTAAATATAGATAACGAAGTGAGTTGCGCGACGGGTTGCGCTATGGGCTTGCAAATCATAAATTTTCTCATTATAACATCGATGCCGTTTCGATTAGCATCCAATTTGCAAAGGCATATTTTACAAAGTTAAAATAAATAGATAAAGGAAAATGTTATTTACAAAGAAAAATCCAAGTATAAACTAATTAAGACAAATCTCTAATCAGCCCATCATGTGACTTAAGAAATGATACCAAGACATTTTACAAAGCCGAAGCCCTATACTACTTAAAACTTTCAGCAGGCACACAAAACTTTAGAAGACAGAACTGGTTGCTGGTATAGTTGCATTTCTGCACAAACTTGGTTACTAACCAAGTATACTTGAACCACTTATATATGTAGAACTTTTTTCCCATATTTGTGTCTGGCTGCTATTGATCATAGTATCTACAAAAGCAAAAAATAAATAAATAAATAAAAGGTATTTTTAAACGAATTTCGTCCCAAATGCTTTTGTACGTGCAAGTAAGGTCAAGTACAGTTTCTAATAAGATTAAGTCCTCGGCCGAAAAATGTCTATAACTAAAGCACAGAGTTAAGTGGAAGAAAGTGTTGACTATATCATACTATCACTTTGGTACAGTTCAATTAGAAGCATTTGGCCACAAATTAGAAAAGATTTAAACGTCAGGGGTAGAGGAAAACCGCCCATTTTCATATTTTCTTTTGTAACGCCAAACTAATTTATATCTCGATTATTTATCAGAAGTGAAAGTCGACTAAGCTAGAGTTCAGAAGGTAAGTTGCTTTGTTCATCGGCATTTCATGATTATGTTTACCTTCATATTTTGTGATGAAGACATTTTAATCTTCTGCTGCTCTTTCTACATGTTTCCGCACATTGCACTTAGTATAGACCTTTCAAGAATTTGGGTTGTTGACTGTCACTCGATAGACAACTACACGTAAATAAGAGTTACTTAAATTTGAAAAAGACTAATTGTTAGCAACATAATATACCTGCTGCCAACCCTTGCCACGGGATAGTTCTTCGTAAAACCTATGAATCTCCAGATTATTTGCTGCAAATACCATGTAGACAACAATGCATGATGTTAATAAACCTGCATAAACTGTTTCCATACTCTAAATTTATCAACTGCAAGACATATGATACCTGGACATCCGTTGTCACATGCATCATCACTGTTAATCCGTTTGCTTCTCCACAGATCGTGCGAGGACTCACCTTGTTAATCCGTTTGCTTCTCCACAGATATGGTAGTGGTCAAAAGATAACAAAAAATGACATGATAAGCCATTTAAATCCATAAAATTGCAAGGGCCACCTTCCAGAGTGTAGCATAGTTGATCCAATACTTTGTATAGACCATGGTCCAGTAATACCAAATGAGACCTTTTTCCAATAGAAAAACAAACGACATTTGTAATAAAAATACTGTTGCATGAAAATAAATGGTAGTAAAATTGAATATATAGAAAAAGGGCAGTCGATGATGACATAAAGACTTGATCAAAACATGTGTAACATTTAATTATTAAATGCTGAGGGATCAAGAACATAAAGTCTGATTTAGATCTATTTTTGAACTCTAAGAGAACTTTCTTATCTTAGCAAAATACTATTCAACAGAGAAGGACATAGAAAGACAAAAACATAATGTCGATGGCGACATCTTCTAATTAGAGATCTGTTAATAAGTTGACTGACCTTGATACGTGCGACATCTTTGATCTTCGATTTCACATGAAATAATGGTACTTGTAGTCATGTTTTCGTTCATGTCTGTGCCAGACATAGTTTTGCACACATTAGGATAAACTGACCTATTAAATACATGCTATGCAGGGGATGCGAAGAATCATACTTACTTTGACGGTATTGACGGGTAGGTTTGCTTCTGTTACATCGGGGTGCGAGAAGCTTGGGTGGCTCTTTGCCCATATTCTCATTTGTAATGTAGAAAATGTCAAAGGTAAACCTTACTTTGACATTGTTGACAGGTTCACTTGTTGCTGATACAATGGGATGAAGGAAGTTCAGGTGAGTCTTTTATAACAGGTGTTACAACAAATTGAAAAGAATTAAGAAATGCTTTAATTTAACATAAATGAACCTAATTGAGTTTACATAAAAGCTCAAAAGAGTATTAATTTAGAACCAAATAGTTAAACCTCAATTCATTTATAATCATCAATTAAACGAACCCAAAATGTCCACCATGTCAAAAAGACCTTGGTATGCTCTATAATTGACTTAGCATCACATATTTAAAAAATAATCTTAATATAGATAATGAATTTGAAGCATGTAAACGATATGTATTTAGTACCTTGGCAACTCATAACATGTCCTCCTTGTTGTCATACTTTGGTCGGGCGTTTCCGAAGCATTGCTGCACCTCTTCGATTCCACCACTTTCCTAAGTTGTTCGAAGCCGTGACATAACTTTGGTGAATCATAATTCCCCTGATTTCCGACAACAGGCAGTCTAGAAGCATTACTTCCACGGGGCGTAACTCATTGCCGTAAATTGCTAGTAACGGCTACTATAAAAAGGTGAAAAAGCATATGTAATAAGTCGTCAAACGCGACAATGACTACAATTTAAAATAATATGTAGTTGGACACTTACTCTGTTGGCAAACCACATCTTGGTTGAATGAGGTGGCGCGCATACCTCCATGCAGTAGACCTCCACGCACGGCATCTAAAAAAAAGTAAACAAAAATAACATATAAACAATGGTACTTTTAGCTTATTCATCAGGCTTATGGGCCTATTTTGATTTTGGAATTGGCTTAAGCAAATAAGCTAAAGCTGGTAAGCCTATAAACATCATAAATAAGCTCACTCACATGTACATGTAGCATTTCCAACCAGCGAATTTGCCACACACGACGGGATACACCTATGAAAAATCAAGAAACAAATTATGAGACTACATGGTGTCAAAAAAAAAAGGGCAGGATTTAGCATGGCCACATAAGGTACTTGTTCATTTACATAAAAGGTACCTCAACCAAGGGTTGTGACATAATCTTGGGCTTATTCTCATTAATCGGTATATATTGTTATTAATCAGTAACCAAGGATTGTGCATCTCCAATCCTTTCATATGATAAACCATTTTAATCAGTAAGCTAAAGATTACCAATTGTTAAGAGTATATAATTTTTAACAAAGCGTCAATCTAAAAAAACAAAAACAAAATATACCCCATGATGAAAGACACCGGCGTCTTTGTACCTCATCACCTCTTCCTAAATATAATCAAAAATCATATCCGAAAAT
The DNA here is from genome assembly GCA_910596185.1 of Chrysanthemum makinoi. NCBI lineage: Eukaryota > Viridiplantae > Streptophyta > Magnoliopsida > Asterales > Asteraceae > Chrysanthemum > Chrysanthemum makinoi. Next base: position 134,265,997 of record OU343224.1, on the reverse strand, counting down.
ACTACGTCAATTAGTACTTACTATTAACCTAACTAAACTGATATGAACAAATTTCTTATAAATTGGAAACAGATAATTGGTACCTCTGTTATTCGTTTATCCTATCGGTCTTTTGGTTTTCCGAGCTTCCCATCCTCTTATCATGATCATCACCAACAAAATTGGGTCCGTTGATTAACTGAATTTCGTTTGTGGAGGATTTGTGGAAGGTTCTAGGGTTCTCGCGTGTTTATATCAAGCAAGGGATTAATAAAAAAAATGGGCTGGGTTACCACGACCGGACCACAAAAAGCAGGCTAAATAGCCCAAAAAAAAAAAGTAATGCGGGTACTGTTCATCGAACGACGCCGTTTTAAACGGCTTTTAATATATATAGTAACTCTAAATTTATCAACTGCAGGACATATGATACCTGGACATCCGTTGTCACATGCATCATCACTGTTAATCCGTTTGCTTCTCCACAGATCGTGCGAGGACTCACCTTGTTAATCCGTTTGCTTCTCCACAGATATGGTAGTGGTCAAAAGATAACAAAAAATGACATGATAAGCCATTTAAATCCATAAAATTGCAAGGGCCACCTTCCAGAGTGTAGCATAGTTGATCCAATACTTTGTATAGACCATGGTCCAAGAATACCAAATGAGACCTTTTCCAAAGAAAAACAAAGCGACATTTGTAATAAAAATACTGTTGCATGAAAATAAATGGTAGTAAAATTGAATATATAGAAAAAGGGCAGTCGATGATGACATAAAGACTTGATCAAAACATGTGTAACATTTAATTATTAAATGCTGAGGGATCAAGAACATAAAGTCTGATTTAGATCTATTTTTGAACTCTAAGAGAACTTTCTTATCTTAGCAAAATACTATTCAACAGAGAAGGACATAGAAAGACAAAAACATAATGTCGATGGCGACATCTTCTAATTAGAGATCTGTTAATAAGTTGACTGACCTTGATACGTGCGACATCTTTGATCTTCGATTTCACATGAAATAATGGTACTTGTAGTCATGTTTTCGTTCATGTCTTGTGCTGCACATAGTTTTGCACACATTAGGATAAACTGACCTATTAAATACATGCTATGCAGGGGATGCGAAGAATCATACTTACTTTGACGGTATTGACGGGTAGGTTTGCTTCTGTTACATCGGGGTGCGAGAAGCTTGGGTGGCTCTTTGCCCATATTCTCATTTGTAATGTAGAAAATGTCAAAGGTAAACCTTACTTTGACATTGTTGACGGGTTCACTTGTTGCTGATACAATGGGATGAAGGAAGTTCAGGTGAGTCTTTTATAACAGGTGTTACAACAAATTGAAAAGAATTAAGAAATGCTTTAATTTAACATAAATGAACCTAATTGAGTTTACATAAAAGCTCAAAAGAGTATTAATTTAGAACCAAATAGTTAAACCTCAATTCATTTATAATCATCAATTAAACGAACCCAAAATGTCCACCATGTCAAAAAGACCTTGGTATGCTCTATAATTGACTTAGCATCACATATTTAAAAAATAATCTTAATATAGATAATGAATTTGAAGCATGTAAACGATATGTATTTAGTACCTTGGCAACTCATAACATGTCCTCCTTGTTGTCATACTTTTGGTCGGGCGTTTCCAGAAGCATTGCTGCACCCTCTTCTGATTCCACCACTTTCCTAAGTTGTTCGAAGCCGTGACATAACTTTGGTGAATCATAATTCCCCTGATTTCCGACAACAGGCAGTCTAGAAGCATTACTTCCACGGGGCCGTAACTCTTGCCGTGAAATTGCTAGTAACGGCTACTATAAAAAGGTGAAAAAGCATATGTAATAAGTCGTCAAACGCGACAATGACTACAATTTAAAATAATATGTAGTTGGACACTTACTCTGTTGGCAAACCACATCTTGGTTGAATGAGGTGGCGCGCATACCTCCATGCAGTAGACCTCCACGCACGGCATCTAAAAAAAAGTAAACAAAAATAACATATAAACAATGGTACTTTTAGCTTATTCATCAGGCTTATGGGCCTATTTTGATTTTGGAATTGGCTTAAGCAAATAAGCTAAAGCTGGTAAGCCTATAAACATCATAAATAAGCTCACTCACATGTACATGTAGCATTTCCAACCAGCGAATTTGCCACACACGACGGGATACACCTATGAAAAATCAAGAAACAAATTATGAGACTACATGGTGTCAAAAAAAAAAAGGGCAGGATTTAGCATGGCCACATAAGGTACTTGTTCATTTACATAAAAGGTACCTCAACCAAGGGTTGTGACATAATCTTGGGCTTATTCTCATTAATCGGTATATATTGTTATTAATCAAGAACCAAGGATTGTGCATCTCCAATCCTTTCATATGATAAACCATTTTAATCAGTAAGCTAAAGATTACCAATTGTTAAGAGTATATAATTTTTAACAAAGCGTCAATCTAAAAAACAAAAACAAAATATACCCCATGATGAAAGACACCGGCGTCTTTGTACCTCATCACCTCTTCCTAAATATAATCAAAATCATATCCAAAATACTACGTCAATTAGTACTTACTATTAACCTAACTAAACTGATATGAACAAATTTCTTATAAATTGGAAACAGATAATTGGTACCTCTGTTATTCGTTTATCCTATCAGCGTCTTTTGGTTTTCCGAGCTTCCCCATCCTCTTATCATGATCATCACCAACAAAAATTGGGTCTGTTGATTAACCTGAATTTCGTTTTGTGGAGGATTTGTGGAAGGTTCTAGGGTTCTCGCGTGTTTATATCAAGCAAGGGATTAATAAAAAAAATGGGCTGGGTTACCACGACCGGACCACAAAAAGCAGGCTAAATAGCCCCAAAAAAAAAAGTAATGCGGGTACTGTTCATCGAACGACGCCGTTTTAAACGGCTTTTAATATATATAGTAATTAACCTTCCTAATCTCACAACCCTGATTTGTCTAACAACTAACCACGCTTTTCTGATCACTTTCTCAAACCGATTGCAGCCACAAGATAACCTCACTTTATTTTTCCTTCTTCAAAACGAATCACACAAAACTTGAGGACAATTCTTGTTTCTTGTACTAACTATCACAAAAAATGGGTTTTCGTCTTTGTTTTATTTCGAACACAAGTTGGTGTTACTACCTCCGTCCTAAAATAATTGTCTTCTTTTGACTTTTTGAAGTCTCTTTTTTTCAACTTTGATCTTAAAGATTTTTGTTTGTGTTATATAATAATTGATAGCAAAATATATGAATGGATTGGTTTTTAAATGTTTTTTCATTGATATAATTTTTATCAAGTATTATATAACACATACAAAAATATTAAAGATCAAAGTTGAGAAATTAAGACTTTAAAAAGTCAAAGAGGACAATTATTTTGGGATCGCTCTTAACAATTATTTGGATCGCTCGATAACAATACTCATATGCATCGCTCATACTCAGTCTACTGCTGCCTGCCAACAACTTCATTCACTCTACTTGCAAATTCCGTAACCTCTTTCTCTAAATGATCGTCAACACTCTTAACGTTTTGCAATTGATCTCTTAAATATTATCCAAAAACAATTATATCTTGAATGTGTAGATTACATGCTAATAATCATCATATATGTTTAATGTTTTGCAATTACTCTCTTAAATATTATTCAAAAACAATTATATCTTAAATGTGCAGACTTGTTGAATGTATTTTTTGGCATGAGTTTGTTGGTAAACTTCAATATTATACAAATAATGCAAAACTTATTTGTCACATGTATTTATGGCTATTAAATTGTATTTCATTTCATATCCACATAATCATATTATTCAAATAAAATCATGTATATTCATATAATCTTATTACACGAGTTGACTTACTTATGGTGTACATATAAGTACAATGCACCATGACTTGTAAAATGCACAATAATCCTTCATATCAAATAAACATGAAGCTTTTGTTTCATGTTATTTCCATCCTCATAATGCTATACCTTTCTACTGCTTCAAAAACCCCAGACACTATTTGCTTTTTTAGGATATATATCACCAATGCAATCAAAGAGGATATTGTAGTCCATGTCCATGGTAACTATAGAGGCGATGACGATCAAGGAAATCAGACACTTGCTTTTAACCAAGAGTTCGATTGGAAATTTGGTGTGAAAATCGGCACATATTATAAAGGCGAATTTTATTGGGGATCAAAGTATAAATCTATCAGTGTTTTTAACTATGATATTTTTGGTGCTTGTTTTAACGAAAATATATTTGTAGTTCAAAGATGTTACTGGTTAGTACAACCAGATGGATTCTATTACCATCCTAAAAACAGCACATTTCCTGGTATCTGGACTAGGTGGGCAACTTGGTAGACTTTGTATATCAATATAAAGTATCAACTTAACATTGATGGTATAAAAATTCCCTGTGGTTATTATTTACTATGCCTTTATATTCTTGTATTTGACAACCATTAGTAATTTAGTATGTTGTATTGCATTTGAGAACCCCGCTAGAAGAAGGCGTGTTGTTGTTGTTGTTTAAATTATTGCTTGCTACGACTCCTACGAGAAACGATGGAAAATCTGCTAGTGAGTATGTTGGCTACCATTTCTTGAGAATGGTCAAACACTCAAACTTTCGCTGGAGATATATATTTTGTTTGTACCTAATTAAAATGTTTTGACATTCGAAAGAATACAAACCACGTAAAAAGATTACAAAAATAAACCATTGTCGAAAAAATGTTATGACATTTGATAAAAGAAATGATTTCCACAACATTGGTGGTTGGATTTCTTCACAATTTTCAGTTTTCTTAAAAACATAAGATTTTCTTTAGTTATTTTGAAGATTTCTTATAACCATATTTTTAGTAATATTAATTTTCCAAGTTCAAGTCTAGCTGTGTTAACGGTTTCCTCTTAAAACGGGGATTAAAGGTCAAGTATTTCAAGGGGTTTTTTTTTCACGTCTCAAATCGTTTATAGTGTAGACCTTAAACTCAAAGGCTCGCTGCTAGGTAGCTTTTATGGGCCATCAAGTGACAATTTCAATATGTTTGGCCTAGTTTGTTGATACATAATCTGGCGCGGGCTGGATTCGACGACTCTCTCTGGGCCGTTCGTCGTCTTCTCGAGCCCTAAGTAGACCTGTCAACAAAGAGAACCCGTTAGGAGTGGACCCGAGGCCGTAGCCCCGGGGTCCACCTCCGACGGTCAAGTTAGTATCGACGCGATGTAGCCTACAAGAGTTAGGGTTAGTGTAACCTGTCATGTTATGTCCTCAAGAAGGAGATCCAGCCATATATTTATAGGGCATGGATTAGGGTTTAGGCGTAGAGTGGGCGCTATCTGCCGACCCATTCCTGGCCCATCGGACTATACGTCCACAAGCCCCCCTAGTCTAGTATGAGATAGTACATGGCTATGTTATGCTAGACTTAAGTTCTGTTCATGGCCGCGTAGGCCCAATCAATCATGACGACATGGCCCATGTGTGCGCAACTCAAGTGTGCACATGGGACGGACCATACTTCGCGGCAGTACCCAAATGGACAGTGCGCAATTGACCCATGGCGCTGTCCTGTTTAGCCCATTAGACTATATCCGAATCCGTGACCTTGTAGGCGCGTCCGTGGTGACCATGTTCCATCCTGAGTAACACCCGTTCTTACATGACGGGAAGGAATGCGCATATGCTAGGTTTCCCGCCACAGGTGACATAAAGACCCAGTAAGAAGAACACGTGGTTCTATAGTTGGAATAAAGGACATTGCGATTGTGAGAGTCTCACAATGGTGAAAGTGGATCTGTATCTTTGCATCCTGGTAAGGGCGTACCTTTTGCACCGTAGCGACGCAAGCATGGTGCGTATTGCAAGACGTGCTTCAGAGTAAGCTGCGCGCTAGCGGTGCGCGACAAAGAAGTGCGACGAAGACATGCTGTAGCGGCGCACATTACATCCGTCTTTACAACCGACAGAGGACGTCTCCCCTGCGGCAAGATGGTGCGAATATTTAAATCCGTCTTTGTATCGGGCTTGCAATACCTCTTACATACGATCTGCTTCCAAATATGCCTGCGTGACGCGTACGGAAACAGTGGTATTATATACCCTGGTAGCCCTCCAAGTTTGATGGTGCTACTCGTGTAGGAGCATTAAACTTATTTATTCAACAAAAAACACTTAATGCAAATATTAAAAAGTATATGCCACGAATCGAAACATATAAAACCTAATGAAGTGAAGCAATATATAACACATAGCATGTGAACTTAACACATAAGAGCATGGCAGTGCGAATTACCCCTATCGCGAGGTTTTACAAACTACATAAATAATTAATTTTTTTTTAATAAAAAAAGAAAAAAACCCCGGATGGACGTGACGCGACTAATAGACGCAAATGGATATATCGTGACCGCATAGACTCGAACGTTTGTGGATGATCGCAGATGAACATAACATGACCACGGCCTTTGTCCGGGCGCTCATGGCGATTGACTAGCATCGTGGTGTTTGCTCGTAGCTAATCTGCGAAGATGTCCAACGACGGCCTAACGCGGGTAGATTTATCGTGATGCGTTGTTCGATCGTACACAAACAAGCTAACAGAGCATACCAACCGTAAAAGCGATTCCCATGCGCGAATTAATTCGCGGCTAAAAGATAAAATAGGTCCGATCGTGCGGACTTTTTCCTTTTATCTGTCTTAGTAAAAGAATAGACTATTATACACATTCTTGTATCTCATGTAAAGAAATATTATGATTCTTATACTTGTTATTTTCCAAATTGGGTACCGTGTAACAACTTGGATGGCCTTAATTAATTAATAAACAATATGTCCTGGTTTAAACTTGGACAATACTATATCTGATTTATCATGTTTTAACATTTAGCCAAATCACATGGGTGAAACACGATTTGATAAGCCAAGTCTAATGACCTGAATGAGTGTATTCATAAATGATTGATAAGTCGTCTGCTAACCTTAATGAGTGTATTCATACCGTAAGTCAGCTGGTGACAATATACGGTGGGCATACGAGACAAAATATTTTGTTCGGGTCCCACGGATGGCGCCAACTTGTTGATACATAATCTCGCTGCGGATTCGACGACTCTCCCTGGGCCGCCTGTCGTCTTCTCGGCCCTAAGTAGACTGTCAACAACAGAAGAACCGTTAGAGTGGACTCGAGGCCGTAGCCCCTGGTCCACCTCCCGAACTCGGTCAAGAAGATCGATGCGATGTAGCCTACAAGAGTTAGGGTTAGTGTAACCTGTCATGTTATGTCCTCAAGAAGGAGATCCACCATATATTTATAGAGGCATGGCCATTAGGGTTTAGCGTAGAGCTTCCATTCTCGCCGAGCCGGCCATTCACTCCATTCCCGTCCGGACTATACGTCCACATAGTTATTTCAAGGTTCACGTGGTTAGATTCAAAATATAACATGCTATCTTAAAGTTAATTTATCGTTGTGGAATGTTAAGATATACAATAGTTTTGAAATTGCTTTCACGAAAAATAGATTGTGCTTGTGTGTTTCTAATATATTGCCACAGTAAAGATGTTTTTTTGGTCAACAATGCACTTTTTCTTTGAAACAAATTATTACAATATTAAAATGTTAGAAACAACAAAAATAGATACATATATAGTACCGCATTTCTTTTTGAACGTCATATTATAATTAAAAATAAAAGAGAACTAGCAAGGAGCTAAAAATTACATAGAAGATTTCAACCAATCAGTCCAACTACTAATCTTACGACTTCTAAACTTAAGTCACGAAAAAGAATACAAACGAATATTATCGAAAATGTCACATTTCCTCAAAGAATGAGGGCTAAAAGTAACACTGTTGCGATACCTTCAAATCAACCATAGCATAGACACAATAATGATAAACATACGATGCTTCTTCTCTTTGCGAACGGGCCACAAATTCAACAAATCTTTTCAATGAGAATTAGAAGTGAACAAAGGCATGGAAATGTCGCACCATACTCGAACCAGTCTCCAAATACTCAAAGCAACCTCACACTCGAAAAAAATATGTTGACAAGACTCCACGTTATAAATATAATTGCACGCAAAGCATGAAATCGTGTGAATTTCAATCCCTTTAGCAGAAAGATTCAACCTCTGTGCGGGAGCTTATCCAACCTTAAACGCAAAATGTCAAACTATACTTATAAAAGTATATATTGTGTCATTTAGGGATTTAATCTGAGCACCAGTTGTGATTTTGATGAAAATAATAATATTTGTATTTAAAAAATAGAAACAAGTAAAAGTGATTTTATGAAAATGAATGTCGTTTGGCAATTTTAGACCAAATAATGAAAAAGTGAGGGACCATTTTGGTGGTACTCTTTTTTTTTTTTTTTTTCAGTAATTTTAGATTTCCCCCCAAAAAACCAAAACAAAAAACATAAAACAAAAAAAAGATTCCCTCCATAACTTTCATTAGTCTTAGAATTCAAGGATTTCTTTTCTTCCTTTGTTGTTCTTCTTCTCCACAGGTAACTTGTCATTTTTGATTATTTCTGTTTGTTTTTTGGTAACCATGGTTTTGGCTAGAGATTGTTTTGCGCTAAAATTCCAACTTTCTTTGCAATATAAGACCTGACTGACTGTTTTAGTTTTCATTACCAGGAACCATGACGACTCGCGCAGCTGTAGAAAAAGAAGAAGATAACTCAATTCACAATCACAATCAGGTAGGCACCTTTAGTTTTACGCTAGCCCGGTTCAAAGTTTTTTTTTTTGAAATTGCATTTCTTACTCTTTAGGAGGGGCTGCTGACCACTACTCCAGATTCCCTATTGCCTTCTTCTGGTATGTATGTATAAATCATGTCTCATAGCCGCCACATTCATTGCGGTTTCTACCCGAACATTGAAGTTTAGCATTTGTAGATTTTTAACATTTGTTTTGTTTTTATCAGAGCCCCCTGACATCAACAACTGGTTCTCTAGCTATGAGTACGAATCCTTTGTGCTCGAAACCAATGATAATTTTGGATTTTCTGAGACCCAATCTTACGGAAAAGAGGACTCTAGTTCTCGAAACATACTACCGAAACCAATAGAGAATCCAAGGGAAGATAACAAGTACGATAATCAGGTACATTTATATATTTGACATCTTTATTATCAAGTCAATTTAACCTTGTTGTCCTTTAAGTGTGATTTCTTATGCCAAGTTTCACTCCTATTTCTTAGGTTTCAGACGCTCCAGACTCGCCTTTGCTCTCCCCTGGTATGGATGACATCAATCCTCTGAAAATATGACTTTTGTAGTTTTATGTTCCAAATCTCATCTGTTTGTGTTTTATCAGTTGTTGAAGAATCAGAACCTCCTGGCATTGAGAATTGGTTCTCAAGCTATGCATATGAAACCCCACCAGTTGATACTATGGACGATTTACTTTCTGATCATACGGTTGATTGTAATGAAGAGGTAAGCAAAAAGGTTAATATTAGAGTATAGTAAAAGATATTTGTATTTTGATTGCGGGTTTGGTGTTGGAGGTTGGACTTGGTTTTATTTGAGCAAACGAAGTTACTAGTGATATTTAGCCATCAATAACATCCATGTCTTTGTGTATAAAGTTGCAGCAGCAGCAGAGGAAGAAGGGCGAAAACTTGAATGACTTGATTTGCAATCAAATAGTAGAAGAACATGATAATGGTTCAAGCAAAAATTCAACAGAGTTACCTCCTACTCGTAGTGCCGATTTGAACTCACCAGCTACTTCTTTAGAAGCAAATGAGAATGGTTTTGTCACGGTCAAAAGCAAAAGAGAAAAGTTAATACGTGGGAATGTAAAGAGAGCTCCTTGTACATCGTCTGTAAATGATAGCGTCAAGGGTGGCAATGCTAAAGAGGTACTCATGAAAAGGAAAACATTGAGTGACGTGACAAACATTAATGCCGAGCATTTACCAAGTGTGACCGGGAAATGGAAATGTCCAAGAAAGTGTAAGCCAGACACTGGCCCTCCATTGAAACAGCTTCGACTTGGACAGTGGTTTCATCATCAATAGTACTAGTAAAGCCAATGCCTTTGTACTTAAACTAATTGACATGTTAAGCATACTATCTGCAATGGCATCTGGTATAATTTAATTAAACTGGAATGATACATATTATTGTTGTTTTATTAGTTTGATGTTTATAGGATTCATAACCTATTTGAGTTTATGACAAAGCACGAGGGCAATTCTATTGAGCTACAAATTACACATTCTCGAGACCTGCTGCTGCTGCTGTATTAACCGTCACTTATTTTAAAACTGTAAAGTTATTAAGAAATGTGATACAAGGAGGATCGGGGAATCCAAAAACTCAGTTCATAAGTAACTGTGTTGTGATCCTGATGGAGTCTAACTGTACTAGTAATAAAACGATTTCCTAAAGTCCCAAAATGAAATTTCTAAGGGCCACCTGCAATAGCCCTGTTAATTTGAAAAATGTAAATTTACTGTCTTACCAAGCTCCATGGGTCATGCGAGGTGGTATGTGAAATCCGCCCCTCCACGGTTTTACAAAGGTGACTTGGTTAAGGTTTCCTCATATCCTAAAAAAAAAAAAAAAAAAAGACAGCATGTTTGTTTCTTTTACATTAACCAGGAAAATTGTCACCCATCGCTGGACAAAATTAGATATTTTTTTAAGAACCCATGATGTGATGCCCTGTTCACATATCCTCGAACTAAATAGCAACAAGAGAATGATCATTTCACGTGAATGGAAGTATAGCAAAGCTTCAGAGACAATACAGATTGATAGAATCCACCTTCAGGAGTTTATACAAGAATATATAAAAGCTTTTCGGCAATTCACAGACCACTAACTAACTGTACTTAAAGTCGATACATATTATGAGGAACCAGTTACTTTACAGAGAGAATGAATATCAAGCAATTACTAGAGCAAACTTTGGTGGCCCTGCCTTCTCTTGTAGGATCACAGGATCAGTTGGATCAATTATCTCCTGCAGGTACAAGAAATAAAGCGTATTAGTATGACCATCTTCGACAACTGATGCAAGTTTTTCTTCACTGTTGTATTCAATCAAGCAATTCAGGTTTTTGTCGCTAAATAGGGCAAGTGCTCACTGATTGCTGCAGAAAAAAGCTTTTTTTGTCATACAGAACCGATAGCTCAGCAACTTTGACGCAGTGCCTTACGAAGCAAACCTATGCCCCGACTTTGCATAATAAGGCCCATCATTTTGATTACCATGAGTATGCTTTGAAGTTTAAAGTTCATAATCAATTTTTTTTCCTTACATATTTATTTTGTAGAGGCAACTAACAAACTCACACTATACAAACTACAGATACACCATATGGATACCGCTAGGCTACAAGCCCTTTGGTTGAAGTTTAGAATTAATATACTATGAAAAATCTTGAGTGGTTATTAACATAGAGTTCTTGTTTGTAAGACCTTCATATTTAATGGTCAGACAGTACCTTGGTGATGGCAGCCAACTTTATTCTGCGTGTTTCTTATGAAAGTAAATCCAACAACCACAAATATACAATCACTTGTATGTTTAACGCTATCTACTTCTGATGCTCCAAAAAGTTAGAGTTATGGGTGTGCATATTGTCACAAACCAAATAATAAGACTTTATATTACTTTGCTTGATCAATGTGAAAGACTCTTGATATTACTACAAGTCGTTGTTCTTATAATTAGCCTCATTTCTCCTTTGCAAGTGCATCCAAGCCTCTTTCATCCTTCAAACGCTTACTTGGCATCCTAGATAGCAGATTTTACAAGTGCCACACGGGTTGAAAATCTAGCCCGTGACAATAAGCTTCCAGATTTGGTGCACGTCTATGTTACACCACCATCATCCTCCTTTTACAGAAGCAAACAACCCGAGGTAACTTATTATAGTGAAACTTGTGAACCCATAATTGAGGTTTCCACAATTCCCGAGCCTGAAGCAAAAGGGGCAATACCATGTATAGGCGACATTAAAGATTTATCGACATTTGTCATAGAATATATTTTCAATGTCGCCTATACATGGTATTGTCCCTTTTGGAGGCTCGGAGATGTGGAAGCTTCAATAATCAAGTTTGACTATACTAAGATGACCCTGGATTGTTTGCTTCTTGGTAAAAAGAGGATGGTGGTGGTGTAACATACATTGGATGGCTTTGTGGTGTAACATACATTGGACATGGAACAAATCCGGAAGCTTATGCACACCCATAACTTAATCTTTTTGAGTTTTATTTTCTAGATACCAGGACTTCAGACTAGTTTCTATTTTCCTTAATTAGTTGTTGAACACATGCATATTTTTACCATTGTTAGGACATCAACTAGCTACAGCAATCTTGTTAGTGACCCTACAGTAGAAGTATATGAAAACAAACTGCAAATGGATCAGGAGTCAAAGGTTGATGCAAATGGGGTAGCTAGGATGTAGACAGTCACACCCCCCCATACCCGAGGGGACTGATTCAAGAAAGACCTCCGGCAAAAGAAACTAGTGTTCTCTACTTTCAAAGTATGCTGCATCACTAAATTCATAAATTACCGATTTCAAAGGTGTAAACGACTTGAAACGTGTATATTTAGCATAAGCGGTGTTAAGTATGGGCAATGATTCAAATTTAAAACTAGAAGGCAATGAACTCATAACACGAATCTAAGTTAAAACAAACAAATTGTAACATTAAACAACATTAAAAAAGACGGAACATTACGTGTACTTATTTGAATATCCACCACCTCCTCCTCTATCATTCCGATCAACTCGTCCTTTAGGTCGCAACAAAGCCCGCTCCCTCTCCTTTTCTCTCGCCTCCCTCTTCAACCTCTCTTCCCTCATCTCCTCCACACTCTTCCTCCTCCTCTTCCTACTCACCGTCTCCTCACCCTCCTCCTCCTCATCTCCTCCACCAACATCATCCTTTCGTTCTCGTTCTTTCCTATCCATATACCACGGCACCTTAACACCTTTCCCAACAACCCCGTACCCAAGCCGATACTTCTCGTCCTCAGGTAACACAGCTTTCGCCACCTCAGCCTCCTTCTTCATCTTCTTAAAACCTCTCCTCAGCTCATTCCCCAACACCAGCTCACTCTTGCTCACAACAACTTTCGATGGGTCGAGTATCTTGATTCCTTCAAACAAGTTTATATGTTTAGATGATTCTTGTTCTTCTTGAATTGGTGGTTGTTGCGAGATTCCTTTCGCTTGTCGGATTTGCTGGAGACGTATCTCGGTGTCGTGCTTGCGAGATTGCTCTCGCTTGAGCTGTTCGTCTTTGGCCGCGGCTTCTTCGTCTTTGCGGACCTTTTCGCGGTTGTCGAAGTTGTAGACGTTCCATCGTTTCTGGGGCAGGATGTTTAGACCTCCGTGTCCTCCCATCGCAGATTATAAATTTGATCGGGTTTAAATTGAGAATGTTTGTTAGGGTTTCGATTTCTGTTGTGGAATTTATTTTTCCGGTAACTGTCTAAAGAGAGAAACAAACAAAAAGGAAAAATATTTAACTCGTCTTATTATAATTTTTTGTTAGGCTAGTCCTCGAGAATTTCAAATCGGTGGGTCACCACAAATTACAAGCCTGGATGTTGACATCGGTCAACTCGGTTGTGACTTTCGGTCATGCGTGTCGCCTTCAGTCATAAAACCGATATCGGGTGAGATTTCGACCGATTTTTTTTTTTCAATTTGATCATTAAGCTGGTGAACTTGATGGTATGTCGATTCGGAGAGAAAAAGCTGATGTGGCGCGATGTGGTAAAATTGGCGTAGTCATCTCCTCGCGATTGAGTATCAAATTAATGTTGGTCATATCTTCAATGGTCTTTGCATTTTACTTGTTGGTCATGTTGTCATGTATCAAATTAATGTCGTTTTATGTCACGTCTTTTTATAAACTTGATATATATAAAATAGAAGAAAAATTAAATAAAAAAACAATATACATAAAAAGATAAAATGAATTTTTTTTTTTTTTAAAAGTTCTCGAAAAATTTCCAAGAAATTTCAAAAGATCGGGTATGATGGTGCATGAAAAAGTTGTGAAAAACTTTTCTCTGGATATTTTTAAAAAATTATGAAAAAATCGTTTGTCGCATTAAATTATTTTTTTTTCGCATCAAAATTGGTTTTTGAACCCAACTTCTTTTGACTTTTTTCATCAAAATAACATTAGCGTCTAACTAAAACAAGTTGAAAATTTTGTGCATCAAAATTTTTTTGCGCATCAAAATTAGTTTTTGCATTAAAAAATGTATCAAAACTCAAAATTATAAAAAAAATTACAAAAGTTTTATGCACCAACATACCGATATTGTGAATTTTTTTGAATTTTTGAGAATTTTTAAAAAATTAAATATTTTTATTTTTTTACAGAATATTTGTCTTTTTATTTTAACTTTACCCTATGAAATATGATATAAATATATAAATATATTTATATTTTGTGTCACCTTATGTCACGTCCTATAAAGCAAAGTTTTTCCATCGCGGCTAAGATGTGAGGCTTGGTCATGCGGTCACGTCACGCCTCGCGTTATTTATAACCTTGAGCAGGAGTGAGCAGTAGGGAACAATTCATCGTTTCTTAAAATAGCATTGAAAAATTAGGTTTCTTAGAATTTAGTCATAGCTCGTCATCTTTTCTTAAACGACTACTAAAACTAAAATGCTCCTTGCTCATCGCTACCGCTAAAAAAGCTCTTCCATTCGCCAAATATACCCAAAACTAATTAAGAAATTTTCAAAAATATCAATCTTTTTACCTTTCTAATAATGCAAAACATTTTTTTAAAACAAGAAAAATTATGAGGGTTCTATTTTTTAATAAGACAAAAAAATCAGTCTGGCAAAAAAAAAAACTTTTTCGCACGAAAAGTCATTTCGGTGTAGCATCCCATCAACTTTTGGACACATGTCGAGGATTTTATGAAGTCACACAAGACTAAATTTGAAAAAAAAAAAAAAAAAAAAAAAGTGCTAGAAAGTGAACTCAAAAGTGAATTTTTTTTCACGACTAATCTATAAGGTTTGACTTTACTTCACGCATACTTAAACGAGTTAAAGCACTTTCTTTTGAGACATTCATATTCTTTCAAACTAATACATAAACATTGGATATCGTTATGGGTAGGAGTTTAGTAAATTCACATCTTTTGACATTTAGATTATGTATAGTTTTTTAGGTTTAACCAAACATTTGATTGGGAATGAAACCCTTTCCTCCATACCTATACCTATAAACCAAACACCTTTTAAAAAATAAGTTATAATGAAAATTGGTATTAGTTGATACCTCAATTTCAATATCGGTATTTGCTTTAATTATAAGGGGTTTTTGTTATGGGTTTTTGAGTTAAGGGAAAGGAGTGAAAGTAAAAAAGAAAGCTTGTTTGTTTAGTGTACACGAGTGTAACACCCCCAAATTCGGTATACGCAGCGGAATTAAGGTTGGGGTATTACTCATGGAGCCTGATCATAATAATAGATAAATGGCTCAAAAGAGACGTTTTAGATAAAACATTTATCATTCATTTATTTAAATCAGAGTTTTACAAAATAAAGGTCCCAAAGGAAATACTGAAATACATAGTTTTATTCTGGTGAATGATAACAAAATGGACGCCCTTTTTATAAGAAAGTCCATAGCCACCCGCGTGCCGGATCGTGCTCTAGTTTCACGAGATAAAACATGCTAAAAAGGTCAACACAAAGGTTGAGTGAATCCATAGTGTTTGAATAATAATGGTTGAACACAAGATAAGCGTAATAAAATCAAGAATACCGCGATGCAGTATATTAAGAGTTGCATTTGTATCATTGCAACATAGTGTATATTGCCTTAAGTCTCATGAACGCAAACATTAACACGAACGCGTCATAATAATGACGTAAATTACAAACATCATAGTGATGATGTGAGCAATGATGCCCTCCGGTAGGATTTTGCCATTCTCCTAGTATTCTCAATAACGCGTGCATTTGGTTACCTATCCGCTAACACAAATGGGCGTCAACTGCCAATAGATCTATTCACGATATTCGCGTTCACTCGCAAGTGATTAATGGTTCATGATATGAGGGACTTTTAGTGGCATCGTGAGGTACTTAGGCAATATCAATCAGGATAGCATACATAAAAATACTTGTGTTCGGTTTTTGTAGCATGTATCTCCCCACAAGTTTTGAAAACAATTATGTAAAAGTGGGACTATGAACTCACCTCGGTGTTATCGTAGTCTGGATGGAAAACAAATTAGATAAAATGAACAAATTGCTCCGACTCTCGACCTGAGTTTGTATATCATGTATTTAGTATTTGTACTCAAGTTTATGCGACGGAAATGTTCTACAGATAACATGAAGTCTCTTCAAAAATTAATAATACTTATCATACTTATTTTTATGGCTCGAATATTTGTTAATAAATTTTTATCATAACCAAAGCTGTTAAATATTTTATGTTTCCAAAATGTTATAATTTACAATTTTAAATATTTACAGTTTTTACCCTTGTACTTTCAAAAATGACACTTAAACCCTCAACTATGGGTTATTGACAAAATCAGCCCTTGTATAATTAACTTCACAGAAATTACATTTTTAGTCCAAGAAAAACTTTATCTTACAAAAATTACAATTTTTATGCTTGAAATTTTATAAGAAAATTCACTTGTTTTTGGCATAAATGGACAAAAGTCTTGGGTGAATAAAGCGAGGCCTTAATAGGTTTTTACTACGTTCTAGATCCTTTCCAGAGTTTGTCCGGTGGTCTTTCTAATGTTTCAAACTATAGGTCTTAAGCTCTTACGGTTTGGTCGCAATGATTTTCCAAAGTAAGGGGGTTAGGTGCCTTTTGTAGGTTTTGGGTGATAACAGGGCTAAACAAGGGCAGATTTTACACGAGGCAGGCTAGTGTTTCTACAACACATTTGACCCTTTAAACACTTTGCTGTAAGCTCTCTTAAATGGTATAAGTCTCATGTCTTAGTCGTCTTTGGTTATAAAGATACAAGTCCACGAACATGGCCACTTGGCCACGACGCGTTTTATGAAAATTTCAGTTTTAACCCATTAACTTTTACGGGGTCACCTAGAGACGTTGTAATATGTTTATTAACTCTTTTTAAGTTGTTTACCATCATCCTATAACTCCCAAGACTCAATTTTTGAAAAATGTACACAAGGCTTATTTATGGAAATTCCCGCGAGTCACCCTCTTTATGGTTAATTATAAAATAGACCATAAGTGTTTTTAAAGACGTTATTGGGGCATTAACAACTTTGCAGCAAACCCTTTAAGACGATGTAAACCTCGTACTTTGAAACCTTTTAACTTGCAAGATATTAATTACGGAAAAAGGGTATTTAGGCTATTCTTACCAAATGACACTTTTCGTTTTTAAACCATAAAACTCTATATATTTTGCATGCGACCTTGTGAAATGTGGTTTTATCCATTTCTAATGTTTCTAGGATGGTTCCTAATCAATTTTATCGAAAATCCCGTGTTTTCCCACATATTTGTTGTAAAAAGCTTTTTGGTATTTATGACTTTTGACCAAAATGATGGGCTGTTTTTAAACATAACGACTAGGCTTTTTAACCGGGTTATGGGGGCGTTTTGTATTATCCCAGGTGGTGTTTACAATGGTACCTTGCTTGACCCTAATGTCTCTAACATGAAGTAGATAAATGAGGGGCAAGTTGGGGGTTAGGCTGTTTTGGCCTAATTTGAGGGGAAAAACAAAACATGCAATTTATTTAGTATAAACCTATAGGGTGTTGGTAATTATATTAGATGTTTATTTTGCTTGTTTAAAGGACTCTTAACATGTTCTAACATTTAAGGAAAACGCATTACAAATATGTGTTTGTCTTTGGGGCTATGATTGAAAGAAAATGAAACGTGGTTTTAACTTTATTTTTCCACATAACACTAATCTATAGTCACTTATATGTTTTATTGAATGTATAAAATGACTAAAGAAAGTGTGTGAGTGTACTTACAAGCTTATGAGTTGCTTATCTCTGGTAAACGCCTAACTAGCTCCTAATGGTCACCAAGTTATCTTCACACCTTCCAAGCTCTAGCTTAGCCTTCCTTAACACTAACTAAGGTCTTAATTCCAGAATGTTTGTGAGTATTGGAGGGGTTATATGGTGCGTATGATGTGTGGATGGTATGGTATCATGTGTGTGTTTGTATGGGACTCAAAGGGAAAGGGTATGGGGCGTTTATATAGGCAAGGGGAGTGCATGGTTTTCCAAGTGCTAGGTCACCATGTCTTCCAAGAGAAGAGACATGGTGAGTTGTTTTATTACACATGGGTGGTGTTTGTAGATGCAAGGGGACATGAAGAGGTGTGGTAAAACTCTAGCCAAGAGTTTTACCCACCAATTTTGACTAATGTAAAATCCTTGGTAAGTAGGGTGATGTGTAAATATTTTGTACATGTAGTTTAATTGTGGCTAGGGTTTATACAAGTAGTGCTAGGTAACTAAGGTGTAAGTAGGGTGATGTGTAAAATCCTTTCGTTCTCGTTCTTTCCTATCCATATACCACGGCACCTTAACACCTTTCCCAACAACCCCGTACCCAAGCCGATACTTCTCGTCCTCAGGTAACACAACTTTCGCCACCTCAGCCTCCTTCTTCATCTTCTTAAACCTCTCCTCAAATTCATTCCCCAACACCAGCTCACTCTTGCTCACAACAACTTTCGATGGGTCGAGTATCTTGATTCCTTCAAACAAGTTTATATGTTTAGATGATTCTTGTTCTTCTTGAATTGGTGGTTGTTGCGAGATTCCTTTCGCTTGTCGGATTTGTTGGAGGCGATATCTCTGTCGTGCTTGCGAGATTGCTCTCGCTTGAGCGCTTCGTCTTTGGCGGCGCTTCTTCGTCTTCTTGGACCTTTTCGCGGTTGTCGGTTGTAGACGCGTTCCATCGTTCAAAGGGGATGTTTAGACCTCCGTGTCCTCCCATTACGAATTAAATTGAAAAGGTTTGTTAGGGTTTGGATCTCTTAATATTCTTCTGCAATTTATTTTTCTGGTAAAGAGAGAAACACAAAAAAAGAAAGAAAAATATTTAACTCGGCCTCTTATAACTTTTTAAGTAGATTAGTTGACTTTTTTTTAATAGTCTTTGAACTTTTTTAATGACGGTGATATTACTATAATGTACAAATTGTGGTACATGCATTAAAAGATACGGTCTAGATGTCAATTCTCTTTTTTAATAGTTTTTTGGTATGTTTGGCGAAAATAGATTATGTTGGTGCTGGTGTTGTTGCTGATGTTGCTGCTGGTGTTGGTAAAAAAAATTATAAAAAAAAATTATTTTTATAAGCTACGTGAAGTAATATTTTATTTTCAGAGATTATGAAAGATTTTTTTTCTTATAAGTTCTGTGTGCCAAATATAGATTGTTTTTTAAATAGCTTATTTTTCAAAAAAAAAAAAAAAAAAAATTAAGCCTCAATAATCTTCCATAATCTCTGCTGCCAAATTTGTCATAGTTGTTAAGATTCCGATATTAATCGTAGAATCTTACAATTTTACGATATTACAAAGTAACAAAATTTGGATTTTACATAGGATCTTAGCAAACTTAAGATCTTATACGATCCCGATATTGACCATAAGATTTTAGGATCTAATCCAATCTGATCTTACTTTTTTCGAACCTCAAACTAAAAAATACAAAGTTATGGATTATGTTTTAATAGAATTTAACAAACAATATGTGAATCTTCTTAAACATTTCATATTCATAATTTAGGCCAACATTTCTAAGAAACACTCATATAATTTTGTCTTTACGATATATAATAATTTGTAGATTTGAATAATGTTACAAATACTATTAAAAAAGGGCATTATTGTAGGATCTTAGAATCTCGATCCGATCTTACGACTTCGATCTTACAACAAAGAAAACGATCATGAGTAAAATCCCGAAAACCTTGCTCTTTGCATTTTAATACTAATCTACTTAAAACTTTGTTTGGCAAAAAGAACTTAAGAGTAAATTACACCGTTCGTTCTTGTGGTTTGATCATAATAACATCGCAAGTCCCTCGATTTACATTTTTACATGGTCGATCCTTATAATGAAATTTTGTAACATCATTCTTCCTTATCAATTACACCGTTCGTCCATGTGGTTTAGCCTTAATAACATCGCAAGTCCCTAGACTGTTAGTGATAGCAGGTGTGACACACGGTAAATTTTCACTTATTAATTAAATAATAAATAGTGATTTATCATTACTAAACATATTCATTAAGCATACATTAGCCTGCCTGATCATTTTGAGTAGTTAACTCATACATTGTAGCATACTGTACAACTTTTTGCATTATAATTTAATTAGAGAATGGTGATTTTTGTCCTGAAATTATCTTATGATTTAAAAATTGTAAGACGAGAGGCCATCTCATTTTCCACTGAGACCGACACCACCCGCGTACCGACACTACAGTAGGGGCAAAATAAAACTTGGATAAATATCCGGAAAAGGAAATGTTGTATTATACTACATCCGTCCCATAATAATTGTCCACTTTGACTTTTTTAAGTCTTTTTTATTCAACTTTGACTATAAATATTTTTATTTGTGTAATATAATAATTGATGAAAAATATATGAATATATTGAGTTTTAGATGTATTTTTATTTGGTATAATTTTCATCAAGTATTATATAACACAAATAAAAATATTATTGGTCAAAGTTAAACAAGAAAGACTAAAAAATTTCAAAGTGAACAATAATTATGGGACGGAGGGAGTAATACTTTTCAAGCCGTGATCATAAACCGTTGCCACCTAAAATTTTATCAAATCAAAATATTACGGGTTCAGTCTAAACTCAGCGGAACATGGAATATACGGCACCTAAAAATGTATGCTAAACATTCCTCCACCGTTTATTTACCATTATATTTTTATGGTTTTTACTTCTTTCTTCTCCTATTACCCTCGAGCCTCACAAACAAAAGCTGAGTACCCAAAAGTTATTTCCTCCTTTACCTTTTATGTATCACGCCTAGGTCAACAAGGAACAACAAGAAACCAATACAAAAGAGGATAGCCTGCACCTTGCTTTCCCCCTCATCCTCTCAAACGGCACCCATAACCATGATTGTCTTTGTTTCCTTCTCATTTTCTTTTCTGCTACCCCTTCGCCGGTCAACCTTTATGGTATAATCCTAGAAACATCACCCATCAATCATTATGTCTCACATACTCGCAATAGATCACGAGGGGATGTCGAGTGGAAAGCGATTGTTGCTCAAGAATGATTCTCACAAAACCCCAAGAATAAAAGTTTAGTCAAACCATCCCCTTATTTCCCCCTTTATATGACTGCCGACCCACGAGGACTCCACATACATCCAACAAATCAGTGATAGGCATACTTCAAGTTATAGCAATCATAAATGCTTTGTTGAAAGTAGTGGTGGGATTCTCGTTCGGGTCGAGGATAGCAGTTTAGCAACTGGGCTCACTGGTGCTCAAACCTCTTCTTGGTTCTTCTTGTCGATCAGTAATTGTAAGGGTTCTCTAATTCTTGTATCTTGTTAAGTTTGTGTTTTGAATTTCCTGAACAATGAACCTGTAAAAATTATTGAAAATATATTGTTTTCAATTTGGTTGGAATAAAAATGAAACCTTCCTTCATTGTTTTATGTTTCGATTCTTGAGAAGAATGATGTCTTTATTGTTAACCTATTATCGTTAAGCTTGTGTGGCAAAAGAAAACGTAATGAACCTGAAACGGAAATCTTAGGCTCGATTTAGGGATGCTCATTTCGTGCGGTTCTATTGATTAGTCGACTGTTGCTAGTCACAATCGAGACCCACTCTCGGTCCAGTTTCTGTTAGTTTCGGAGCACTTGTCCCCATGATCCAAAATTAGTTATCAATTGTGCTAAGACGAAGTTGTTTTGCGTTCTAGTTATGTGTCAAATACCCAACCCAGGCCATAGAGAAAGTGTGTGTCAAACGAGTCTGGTGTCGAGACCTACTGGTTAAGTAAACCAATAGCGTGGTGTACCTCATTGCCATATCAATTCACATAGTCACGTTAGAGTATAGCTTGCACGGTCCACTCCTGTATTTTGTTTTAAGATTCAACCTACATTCAATCTAGTTAAACAACCAGCACCTACACAGAAGGAAAAGCAGTGTTTGCAAGTCGGGTATGGTGCCGTCTTAGTGTCAATCTCCTCGAGTCACACCGAGGCCCACAACGGGTGTTGTTGTGAACAGTAAACACGGAACCACAAGGTGTGGTTGTGTAATCCTAACATTCACATCTTCCGACTTACCTACGAGCTTAAACCCACATTCGAATGTCATGGATTGGTTAAGTGTCATGTGTCAAAACAGCTCCACTAAAAATCAGCTTAACTCAGTATCAAAAACGAATAGGAAAAACCTATTAGAGTTTCAGCTGGGTCAAGGCCCGTAAAAGGATAAGTGTGTTGATTGATCTAAGGGCCTAAGCCCATTCGTGGCACAAAAACCATCGGGCCACAACCCATTAGGTGGATGCGAGGGAATAGTGAGGTGCAAAGCAAAACAGGGGTGCGCAAAAATTGTAATAATGAATCAGGTTGATGTCGTAATTTAGACCAAGTCAATTGTAACATTTGTGTATTACTTTCGTCTCACACTACACCATTCGTGCGGCATTTCCTCGGATTGTCTAACTCCGTTCGTGACGCCTTTTCCCATCAAGAACCATTCTAATCAGCGCGATGTACCGCGTGTGCATATTTAACCGTTTGGCACCACGCCTAAAATATTTATACTTCAAGTAATAGAAAACTAAAAGCTTCAAAATATTAACGCTACTAAGAAATTGGAAAACATGATCATCTAAATAGAATGAGTGTTTCTATATAAAACATAAACGAAAGTTTTTCGTACTACTTATGACAAAAATTAGAAGTTGTATATAAGTGTTAGACACATATTTATAACTCTATTTCAAAATGTCTAACTTAATAAAACTTATTATTAAACCTTGATGTTAGTCACCATGTACAAATAACAACTTATTTACGGACCAGGCTCGACTTTCGACAAAAATATATTTTAACTTGCTTTAAAGAATTATTCCATAACTTTAACACATCGAATCTTCTAAAAACAAATATAATTAAGCTAAATTAAACCTTGAGTACACCTATTGTAACCTAAATGGTGTCATAAAAATATACATATGCCCATATGTACATACCGTATCAATAATAATAGCATAAGTAGTTATCGATTAGTGCTATAAATAATCATTTCCATGCGTCGACTTTCGTTCCCCATCGGACCGAAGGCTCATTCTTCTTTGATATAGTTTCTATTCCGCGTTCTCATCCGTCTTTGATATAGTTTCTATTCCACGTTCTCATCCGTCTTTGATATAGTTTCTATTCCACGTTCTCATCCGTCTTTAATATAGTTTCCTACCCAATATTCTCGTACCTCCAAAGAGCCAATACTAGCTAATGTTTCGAAAACCATCCTAAAACTTAACCCTGCCACACAAGAAACATAGGTTTAACCATTTTTGAATGTAATTATACTTCACAAGGATTAAATGGGAATAATAAACTAAATTTGGCCCTACTTACTTAGGTCGCGTGTCGGTGCGGTGCCTCAACATACATTGATTTTCACATTCAGAATACTAATTGCCGAGGTGAGTTTCATAGCCCCTCTTTTACTTGATAAACTGTTTTATACATTTGGGGTGAGAAAATATGCAAAAACCTTTTTATGGACCTAAACTATTGCATGATTACTATTACGTGGTTTAGCCTAAGCCCTTATGTCCCTAGAGAATGCCCCCTTTTCATGAACCGTCAGTTCCCCATTAGGAAGCGCGAATGTTATAAACAGATCTATTGAGGGTGACTCCTCCGTTCGGTTGGCCATGCTTAGGCCAAGGCTAAACGTATACCATGTCGGAATCGAGTGTTGAGGGACAAAACACTCGCATTGGGCCTATATTGTATGATATCATTTAGCATCTGAAACTGTCGTAGTATCGGTTGCATGAACTTAGTGCTAAAGTAGTAGATTTTCATCCATATAACATTATATTCTCAATAATGATTATATGTCTTTAACTTTGGTCCATACCTATTGTTTTAATTTAAACCTATGAACTCACCAAATTATAGTGACCTTTTAACATATTTTTCTCAGGTGCTTAACTTGTGATCATGAATGCAAGGCAAGAGGCGGTAAATGGTCGTAGTAATATCTAAAAAAGTGTTTTTACACATAACGATGTTTTTAAATTGGGACCACTGAACTTATGGGATGTGCCCATTTATCTAAACAATGTTGTAAGAAAATGTTTTAAAACTATTTTATGAAGTCAAACGGAGTATGTATTCCTTTCTTTATTACTTGTGTTGTGATTTCCGATTTCGTAACATTCCCCATAACACTTATGCTTCCGCTAAACAAATTTGGGGGTGTTACAGCAGGGTACCCTCGCGTTGCGGCGACGGGTATCATGTAATGTTAAACTTAATGCAAGTAATGTATCTGATTATATTATAGAGTTAAGAGATATTCATCTATTATTTCTTACGGTGATACAAATATCAAGGAGCATTTAATGAAATGAAAACATGAATATGATAAAGGCTGCATATATGACCAATGTTTTGATAACCGGAGTGGCCGGTTCATCCGGGAACCAATTAATCAAGAACTGGCCAGTTGAACCCCAAAAAAACCACAAAAAACCCTCAAAAATCAGGAACCGTTTGGGAAAGTGGTTCGTTGTACGGTTAAATTTTAAAAACCATGTATACAAGATAAAAGGAAAAGTTATATATATATATATATATATATATATATATATATATATATATATATATATATATATATATATATATATATATATATATGTTTGATTAGCTTGCACAATAAGTATATTAACATGTACCTTTTATGTAAGGGGTATCTTTTTTTTAACATTAAATAGGGGTTGAAAAGTCAAATGGCTGAATATTTATTGCATTAGATGATTGTACTAATAGCTTAGCTAATTGTATTTGCTTAAATTCTATTTTAGAAAATCTTAAAATTTATTAGAATATAGGATGCTAAATGCTTTATAAGTAGTATAGAGAAGGAGAAACGATGTTGCAAAACTTCATTAAAAGGACCAACCATGTAAAAATTAAAGTCGAAGAACTTGTGATGTTATTATAGCCAAACCACAGGGATGAACAGTGTAATTTACTCAAAAACTTATAAAATATTATAAGAGAAAATAATTTTATATAATCTCCAAAAATCAAATGCTACTTTTTATAGCTTATAAAAATTATCTTTTTTATAATTTACATCTTCATCTCCCGTCACAACAACAATTGCTTTTGACAAACATACTTTTAATTCATTTTATTCCAAGTGCAGTTTTCCAATTTTTTCCCCAACTAATCTATAAGCTCTAACTTCACTTAACCCATAACCAAATGAGGTAAAGCACTTTCTTTTTAGATTATCGTAAGTGAATCTTACATCATCTTTCAAACTAAGGGTGCGTTTGAAATATGGGTGTGGGAATAAGGAATGAGAATAAGAATAATTAATGATGTTTGTTTTATAGATATGGGTTTTAAATCTTGTAATGAAACCTACAAAATAAAGGTTTTCCCAAACCCATCTAGTCTGATGGGTTTGAAAAGTCATACCCATTCCTATTTATTATGGTAATAAACCTAACCCAATAGTGAAAAAATGCTTGTTTGTATGCTATTTGAAAGAGTGGTTTAAACATATATTTGGATTATATAAAACTCTATTTACAATATGGACTGACTGACATGAACATCGGCTTTTTTTAAGAAGTTGCGTAAAAATAAAGAGTTAACTACATAAATGGTCACTGTGTTTTGCCGAGTTTTACGAATTCTGTTCATTTTTATTTTTGTTACTGGTCTGGTCCTTGTTGTTTTGACCCCGTTCACAGATCCAGTCCAAAATGCTTCATAAATGATCCTTGTGGTTTGTCGGGTGTTACATATTCAACCCATTTTTCTTTTTCATTACAAGTGTTTCTGGACTTGATCCGTGATAGGTCGAAACCACAGGGACCAGACTCGTAACTAAAACAAATAGACTGAATCTGTAAAACCCGGCAAACCACAAGAACTATTTATGTAATTAACTCAAAAATAAATTTACTTTTTGCTCGAATTTATTTTAGCCATGTATTCTTTTAAGTGAGACCTTTCATATTTTATTTATTATGTTATAAATAAATAGTAATAAACTTAAAGCTTAATTTCTTTTATACGTAATGTAAAACCAATTATTTTCTCTTACTTATATTTAAACCTAAATCAAATCCCAAACTAAACTCTTATCCACATCCTAATTCAAGGCTTAACCCATTTCAAATTAAGCAACCCCAAGATTTGTATATCAAAATTTAAAAATATTACTCTCTCCGTTTTAAATTTATAATCTACGTTTTTATTTTGGGATGTCACAATTTAGTTGGCGACTACTAAATATAGATAGGGAAATTTGATCGAGTTTATCATATTTCTTTTGCTTGAAATTATTAACTACAAAATTTAAATAAGATATTAATTACTTAATTAAAAGTAAAATTGTTATTTACAAAAATAAATAAATAAATAAATAAAAGAAAAAGAGAAATAAAACAATAATAATTATTTTTTATTTAAATTGTTTTTTTTAAGTGACAATTATTGTGAGACGAAAAATAATGATAGATTTTATATTAGCCTCGTTTGGTAGACTTCAATATACTGTACCATTTTTTCTTTCTAAGAATGAAATACACTATGGAATCCAACAGGAACTAAACAAACAACTTTAATTGGAATGAAAGTATGTTCCTTTATTCTAATTCCTCTACAAAACATGCTTTTTTTTATAAACACATCTGTCATTATCATTGCACTATTAGAGATAATTTATATCTTGGTCATGAAATAGAGTTAATTAAGGGTGTTGATACTCACACCATTTATTTTGATACATACATCACACTGTATAATACTGTAATGCACACTGTACAACACTGTAATACACAAATATGGTGTATGTATAAAAAAAATGGTGTAAGTATCAACACCCGTTAATTAACTATTTGTTCTATCATATCTAATTATTAGCTTTTAAACCCGTTACATACTCACATGTTGCTTAATATTTATGCTTCTTATAATACAGACTTACCAATTTGTGTTTTAGAAAAATATTAGGCAAGCTGTGAGGTCGAAAATATCGTAAAAATTAGCTTTAAAACAATGCTAATCCAAAAAATATGCATACCGTGTCTACTCACATGTTGTTTTAATTGATGGAAGTTGAATTTTGAAGCTACATGCCAATATAATCACATAGTTTGTGGTACAAACTAATACTGAATCAAGTTAGCTCTTAACTAACCTCGTCCATTATCGCTAGATCATTTAGCTTTCTTGGATCGCTATATATGGCCTAACGTTATAGCGTTAATTGGAGACTCAAGAGACACGAGGAGTCGATAGAGAAGAGTACTTGTAGAGATAGAAATTATTGAAAATGAAATCAAGTACAATACAGCTTCAAAGTGTTTGCACACTAGGAATTGTGATAATCTAAATGTAACAATACAAAGCATAGAATGGGTCATTGACATGGCGAACACATGTGAACAGGTGACATGGCATAGTGACCATGCCTTTAGAACACCACGCGAGTAGAGTATCATAAAAGAAAGAAAACCGAAGAAATTAAAGCTGCAACAAGCCCACAAATTAACATTAGAACAAACCGACTTGAAGAATAATCTTAGATGACCATAGGGTGAACAAAGAACGATTTCATGTAACTTTTCATGTCTCCCTCAGCATGAGTGAAGCCATCGTTGACGCTATATAGGACTTCACACATACGTGCAAGGTTGATTGCAGGCATAAGTAGAGGAAATGGGACAGGTGTAGGCCTGAGCAACTCTCGGTTTATAACTTTCCATGCATCTTCAACTTTTTTCGAGATATATTCACAAGCTTCTTCCTCTGATGCACCACTTTCCTTAGAATAGCATTCGATGCTTGAAGCAACATGGCCTCTCTCTTGTTCCTCCTGAAATATCAATTTATAAAAATTATCTCACAACATCATTGTATTTTAGAGTCTTGATTAAATGGATGATAAAGTACTAGTCTATATATAGTACCTTGTGGCTGACAATATCATCCATAAGTCTTACAATCACACATGAAGCTTTTATAATAGGAGGATATGAGGACACCCACTTAAAGGCATCCTCGGTGACGATATCATCCCTGCCAACATAAGATCTCGCTATCATCAAGCCGTAGGTACCAGTCACCATCGACACAGACATGTACTCCTCAAGAGTTGGCATGTACCCCTCTTTTAACCATCTGGCTTCTACCAAGTAGTTGCGAACCAACTCTTTTGCCTGTATTGTATCCGAGATGAGACAATCACATAACTTTATATTTATCCAAATCATGAAATAAAAATTTAAAGAATATGTAATTTACCATCTCTTTGACATAGTGAATTTGATATATTTTTCCCTCCTTTTCAAGTGATTCCTCCATTTCCACGTGAAGATTCACAAGCTCTTGATATATTAGTTTCATGTATTCTGGAAGCATATCCAGGCAGCTTATTGACCATCTAGAAATTATGCAATTAACTGATTATACAAACTAATAATAGTGTCTACTTTGTTGGTATAAAAGCATAATAATGTAAACTGTTTACCTTTCAACAGCTTGTGCAAAGATTGCGAGTTCTTCATAAGTACCATAATTATCAAACGTATCATCTAAAACGACTAACCACATGCATGTTTTCATTAGGAACATTCTTGTTCGAGCATGTTGAGGCTCGTAATAGATGGATAGTATCCAAAAATAG
The DNA here is from genome assembly GCA_910596185.1 of Chrysanthemum makinoi. NCBI lineage: Eukaryota > Viridiplantae > Streptophyta > Magnoliopsida > Asterales > Asteraceae > Chrysanthemum > Chrysanthemum makinoi. The sequence continues at coordinate 134,237,004 of OU343224.1, read as the reverse complement.
CCTTCCACCACCCTGTCTCGAACATAAGGAAGCTTGTTTTGCAGGTCCAAATCCTTCCACCATCTAAGACAAAAAATTAAGAGTATAAACAAATTAAACCAAGTGACCTGCCCTATGATTCGAGCTATCCATGAGGTCTGATTTTCGACTCTATATTATGTTTGCTTAGCACCTTAGCCAGATTAAACTCTAGATTAGCTAAAAACATTTGAATATATAATAATATAGACCGTGTGTATGGTACGTACTTGCAAATGTGGCTAAGTTCCTTTCTGTGCATCGATTGAAGCACGCTAAAATCTAATTTTGCAAGCTTCAGTAAGACCTCATTGTGGGATGTTTCTTGTTGGTAGAGAGGCATGTAATGCAACGCCTCTATCCTTGCCAGCCTTCTTCTAAGTGGCTGCTTCAACGCTTGGTGTATTTGGGTTCTTAGGGAAGAGTCACAAGAAGGATCATTGGCTATGATGTCAAGGTGAGCTTTAGTGAACTCGAGAGCATTATCTAGTATTGTTTCACCTTCCACCATCATATATGCCGCTTCATACAGAGCAAGAATTCCCTGAACATCATTACATAAGGATTCCTTAAATTTACCCTTCTCGTCCATGAAGTCCTTGAATACTCCTGTAGCATGACCGAAAGTCCTTTTAAAACTAGTGTTATGCATATTGAAAGACATTTCATAAGTTTGATTTCTGTATTCTAATAATTGAGTTACAAAGGGTGTACATGACCATTTGCACGTAAGGTTGTGAAGTAAACCTGATGAGACGTTGAAGCCTTGTTGTCGTAGGAGTCGGAACCAAAGTGAAATGCTTTGTAGGTTTTCTTTATCGACCCACTGCTCGCCATATGTAACATAAATATGTTGCAAGGCTTCTTCAATCTCCTCTTCGAAATGATAGGCTATGCCAAGGCGTTGTACTGCATCAATAAGTTCAATCAACTTGATATGTTGCATCGGTTCATTAGAACCTTTGATCGTCATTAGCTCTTTCTTGACTTCCTCTTTGAGCTCTTCAACAAGTTGTTTCTTCATAGCCAAATCTTCTGGCTGCATGTACAAAACTGAAATATGACATACAATTCCAACAAAATGGAAAAAAAAAACAATGAAGTAGAAACATATATAAGAACCTCATCATATGTAAGAAATTGATCTCCCCATATGCTAGGTTCGAAATTCATGGTATGGCGGATAACATCTTGTTTCGTGCTAACTTTGATATCGTCAACTACCAAAGGTGAAGCAGATGAAGAGAAAGAAACACTAGAAACAGGAATAGTAGTTGACATCTCAAAATCTTGCAAGTTTGATTGATATTGATAATGAAATCAAGTGAAGCAAATATATAGGCAATGCAAGAGGAAGTACAGGTTCATGTGCATCTCAAAATTGACAGCTTGACCCAAATAGGACAAAAGAAAGTACTAACACTTTTCTAACTGTCACAATTTTTCCCAAAATAGAAAAGATTAGTTAAGCAAATTACAATGCAAATCAATAGGGTTAGTTATTGTTTGTTGTATTAATGTCATTCGTGTTTTTATAGGCAGGCCGGTACGTAAGACTACTCTAGCCGAGAGTTGCGTTAGTTTTAGCTAGGTCTGGCCGGGGCCATTGCTAACTTTGTTCTATTTTCATCCTCTCTTTTTCTTTCATCATCCAAGCATTATGTTGCCACAGTATAACTATTTACATTACCGGTAAAAATTTAAGTATTGGAGATAAATCTGAGGAAAAGTTACACGTCCTCCTAGCTTGAATAATATACAAAATAACTAACGAACATGGTCGTAGGTTTACTAAAATAGTAAGGTTTACTTCTTGGTAAAATATGTTTTTTAAATAGATAAAGACTGTTTTATTATTGTGACATTCTTTATACTGATGGTAACGGAGATGAAGAGGTACTAGAGAAAATGACATCCTGAGATTAATGTAAATATTAAAATCAAATAAATTAGCCGTGTTTTGCATGTATCCCATCAGTAAATATCTTACTCTCTTAAGTTCAAAAAAAAAAATATATATATATCTTACTCTCTTGATTTTCTTACAAGAATAAAATAATTAATATGCATTGGTTGGATAACCGCGCATAACGACGCTTCTAAATATAGTTATATTATAAATATAGTGAATGAATTGTTAACTCAACTCTCTCTGCAATTCTCTACCTGCTTAGTGAATTCGTTTCACAATACTTCGAATGTATATGTGTCCGTTGTATGTGTTTGTTCGGGTTTCTCGTAGCTTTCCCGCAACACTATATATTGAAAACATTATTCTCGCATGTACAAAGACTCTCATACTCTCTTACCCGTAAAGTATATAATATTGACGTATCAAGTTTGTATTGATTCAAATTAAGATTAAAGTTGTAAAAAAAATGAATCAAAAGAAAATAAACACACTAAAAATGTAAAAATTAAAAATTCATAAAAATATACTAAAATAAATATTGAATTAAAAAGCATAAAATTTTAAAAAATATAATAAAACTAGATCATAAAATAATTAAATAAATAAAAAAATATTAATATAAAAATAAAAATAAATTTTTAGTTACTCTATAATTGCACTTCTTTATTTTAATTTTTGATGAACCACGCAATTTAAATACTTTATATAATACTCCCTCCGTCCCATATTAAGTGTCCACTTTCAAAGTGCACCTAGTTTTAGAAAATTCCACTAACTACACTTTTCACCAATCAAATATTATTTTTACCCACTAAACTCTTATCTCATTGGTTGGAATATATTCTGGACACTTAATTTGAGACATCACAAGATTCCATTGTGGACACTTAATATGGGACGGAGGGAGTAGCATATATATTATCTGGACGTGTGAAGCAATTAAGGCGCTTATAAAATGGGGTGAGTTATTAAGACCCCCCCTAATTTTTTATTAAGACCCCCCCTAGATTTTTGTTTTTTTTTTTATTTTTTTTTATTTTTTTTTTATTTTTATAATTTTGTTTATATCAAAAAGCTATAAACCTGAAAATGCGGAACTGTAAATATAAAGTTTAATAAGCCAAACGCTTAAAGCTGAAAATCTGAGCAAATTGACAAAAAACTGTGTTGTACTGAAAAAAGCGGGAGACAAAGGGAATATTCCCTGGGGACAAGGTGGCAGGGCTATGGGTAGGGAGGGTTGCAATAGTATGACCCTATAAAATACCTTTTGTTAGTTGGAGTTGTGATACTATAATTCTATATTTATACTTAAGTAATTTTATGTTGAAAATTAATCATTATAAGTTCCAAAATTCTACAAATACCAGGCAGATGATTAGTTCAGTAATATTTCAAAAGAGGAAGTAATTTGCACACTCTTATTAGTTATTGAGACATTCGTTTATGTGCTTCAGTTAGTTGTACAAAAATCACACTGTATTTTATTTTATGTGTTTATACTATAAATGTCCCAATCAATATATTAAATCTGCAAATTACTTCCCATACAAAAACTAATTTAAGAATGAATAACAGTACTAGTCATGATTGGGAGTAGATCTCCTTTTTCTTTAAAAGATACTCGTAAGTATGAATAATTCCAGAATATCAACAACCAAAATACTAGAAGTGTCGTCCTTCTGAGTGTGCATTTTTTACTTTTTTTGGTTAACTTTTGCCAAAAAATAATTAAGCAGTTGAAGAATAGCGTTAAAAATATTAATTTGGTCTTTGTGAGTGTGCTATTGTTTAACCTTTTGTATCCTTTTCATTTAAATAAACTATATGTGATTGTAGTATTACAAAGAAAATACTAGAATATTAATCGTGTCCAATATTTAAACATTTTTTCATCAACAAGACATGTCATTGGTAGTTATGGAACATATATACGAAGGTTTTATAGATAAGATTAAATAAGAAGAATACGTAAATTGGTTAAGGAATATCACTACTCACAACGTTAAAAATCCAAAAGAGTCATTGCGGGTGTGCTCAACTTTAATTCTTTCGAGTATACAATGCAATCGATTCTAGATTGTCATTTAAAAGTATGATACTCTAGACCTTTCAAGTTTCAGGAAAACACTATTGTAGCTATGTGTGAGTAGTCCAAATTGTGCTAACTTTTTTATAACGTCTTCCTAACGATATACGTAGTATGACATGGATAGTGTTATACGGATAGAGTAATAGGTTTCAACGTTGCTAACACCCTCAAATTCTAATGTGAGTTTTTGAACAAAGGTAAAACGTTTTGAGTTAGAGATGCTTTTAGAAATGCAAGTTATTACACAACAACGTGTGAATCGGCAGGAACACCCTGACTCCGGGTGTTTTTTGGCATCACATTGTCCACCCCACAAGGAATAAATCCGACAACTCTTTTAGTCCAATGAGTCAAGAGGCGAGACTCGAACCCTGAACCTTTTATCCACAAAATCTCTTCAATGAGTTGGTGAATTTTTTAGAGATAGATACCAACTTAACCAAAGCCCTTTTAGTTGAAATGCAAGATATTAAAGCTACTAAGGTCATGTATGTTTTTACTGAAAAAATGAACATATCTTTTTATATAACATGATACTTTAAGTTTTATTATCTGTTTTAGGTACAACAATGTATGACACATAAGATTTGAATTTCAAGATTTTAGCGATCAATTCGTTGAAATTAGACAAAACGTGAAATTTTTAGATTTTCACTTTTTCCTCGCTTGAGTATTGATAATTCCCACCATAAAATCACATGTGATTTATTATTTGACTTTGAATTCGCTTATGATTCATACATGTTGGGTTTAGAGTTTAGGTTTTAAGTTTAAAATTATTTATTTTGTGGTTGAAATGTTGTTATGTTCAAATGCAAATGTAACTTTTGTTTAACATCACATGCTATCTTTATGACATGCGATTATAGTCTATGATAATGTTTGGCAAAATTAACTGTATGCTGTAAGCTGTTAAGATGAATTACAAGTTGTATATTTTTTTTTCAATAAAAATGTTTGATAAATTAGCTGTTAAATGTAATTATAAGCTGTTAACAATTATTTTATGTTTTAATAGCTCAGAGATATTTAAAAGCTTCATAAATCTTTCATTTTAGAGCTACTTGTTTAAAATAAAAGCTTTGAAGTTGATATATCCAAACGGAAATTTACTTATTTTGGAGGAGATTATTTTTGTATGAAAAAACTTACAACTTTTAAAAAGTAGCACCAAACAGGCCCTATGATTTAAAAAACACATGAAATTATATGGTAAAAGCTAAAAAGTTATTTGTGTATATTATTGAAAAATTATGAATATTTAGTTTAACAATGCACGAAATGATGAAACTGTTAAAATCATGTACAGAAGGTTAATTTACTACTTGTCAAAGGTTTAAAGTTTACACATTAATGTTAAACCACATTTGATATATTATGCAATTTTCAGTATTAAAAAATGGAAAAAAGAAAAACCAAAAAAGGTCATTTAAAAGTATATAAAAGTGCGAAAGAAAACTAGATATTGTTTATTCATTTTAATAATAACTTTTGTAATAAAATGAGATAAACATGAGTTTAACTTATTGTTTTATGTTTTTAGAATTCTTTTTTCTCAACCCCAATAAATTGTGTAAGTTTCACATTTCTTTTAATAAAATCTTAGGGTCCGTTTGGTTTGTTTGTGAATTTAGATTTGAGTTAGAATTTGAATTGGCTTAGAATTTGATAAAAGAGTATAAAAAAGCGTTTGTTTTATGAGTTAAAATAAGAAAGAAAACAAAATAACAAAAAAAAAATAAAGAAAGAAAAAAAAAGAAAAGAAAAAAACTAATGGTTAAAAAGAGTAGTGACACAAATTTCAAGTGAAATATTTATGTTATGGGACAAGTTATACAAACTCCTCTTTTTCTACAAAAAGGCACCTTCTCATTTTTTGCCATTTTTTTATTTTTTATTTATTTATTTTTTATTTTTATAATTTTGTTTATATCAAAAAACTATAAACTTGAAAGTATGAAACATAAAATATAAAGTTTAATAAGTCAATCGCTTAAAACTGTCAGAAATACTAAACAGAAACTGACAAAAACTATGTTGTACCAAAAAACAAGAGGGCCATTATTTTATACTTCTATCCTAACCTATGAGGTTGGGCTTTGTTAAAACCCTTATGTAAAGGTTTGAAAACAAGTGCAGACGTACCAAACAAATAAAACATGTTGGTCTCATCTTTTATATAATAAAAGAATTACATCATTTCGGAGTGATTTTGTCACGTAAGCGAAATCGTGTGATGTGATTAGTTAATAAAAGTCAAAATTAAATTGATTTTGGTCAACATTTAATTAATTTGGTGGAAAAATTCGGTTGAGAAGAAAAACACATAAAAACATAGGTGTCAAATTTGTGAAAATAAAAACTTAAAAAAGAGGGGGTAATTAATAAAACTTTAGTGGTTAAATTTTTTAAAATTGTATAGAGTTAAGTGTAATATTATAAGTTTTCATGTTTTTTAATAACTTTGAAAATTAAACAAATACTTCCTTATACTTTATGACCCCTATACTTTATAACTTAAAGATACAATATATATGTTGTTTTAAAACTCCAACATATAAATATACATAAGATTATAAATATCATTTTTTTACTATATATGTTTACTAATGACTCATTTATTTCATATTAAAAGTATGACAAGTGTGAAAACGAATTTGAATATTAAATACGACTAAGTTATTAAAAACGGGAATATAATTATCAAATTGTAGAGCAATTTCTTGTAAAAAAAAACGTTTTTACTTATAACAACTACGCATGTAATTTTTATTTATTCATATAAGGATATGTAGAAAAACATTTTTTTTTGGAAAGGCAACAATATGCAGGAAAACATTTTTAAAAAACTATTAAGGAGTATATTTTAACTTCATCAACGTTTATTATGTGCAACAAAACTCGCATCTTGTGTACATCATATTATAAATAGTGAAATTTAAACAGGAAAATCAACATCTATATCAGCTAAATATAGTTGAATCTTGAGTTATCTAACAAATATTTTTACAAAATTTGATTATAGAAAATTCTAATGGATAATGAAAAACTCATGCATAAGTATATAAGTTATATGTAATTATTTTTAAAGACATAATGTTCAGCATTGATACAAAATAATTTTTTTTTTTTTTTTTGGGTTAAAACCCTACTTTAGAGGGGATGGGGTAAGGGGAAGAGGCAGCACCTCTTCCTGCCTGAAGTATTCTCCACCATTGGCGGTCAGGTTTTGAAAACCATCATTTGACCCATAGTAATACTTGTGTGCCTATTAGACTCCCAAATTCCCAACTGGCCCAATCATAGTAAAAATATATAGAAGTGCATATCTATAGAAAGATAATTTAATTCTCGTCGCGATGATATGATTTTTTTCGCGTAACGATTAACGGTTTGCGAGATATTTAATTTTAAAAAAAAAGGTGAAAGTTTATTTATTTATTTTATTAAAAAAATGAATGACTATGATTGGTTTATTGGATCTATGATAAATTTGAGATCTATATTAAACTTTTGCCTAATAATACTTGTGTGCCTATCAGACTCCCAAATTCCCAACTGGCCCGGCCCGTTCAATAAAATGTCTATTCTACCTCTTTTCGACATTTGACTTTTGGTTCTTTGTACACCAGAACGTTTCTTCCAAGTGTTTGCCTCCTTTATACAGTACAACAAATTGCCTTCACCAAAAAAAACAACAACACAATAAATGCAAAACACGTGATGCATTTGTACGCATTAGCGAAGTTTACTGATAGATATTTTAAGTAGACTTTGTTTCTTGGTCATTGCAGCAAGGTCTTGGTCTTCTACTCTTCTAATTAATACTCCATTTTTAAGTAGTTGACAGAAGCTGAAAGTCGTGAAAATGACTGTTTTCTATCCATTTTTATTGCGTTTAATTTTTTATTTATAATAATGTTATTATTACTGTTGTAAATTAGCTACTCAAATCATGAGGTTTTATTCTGATCTATAAAGATTACGAATGTAAAAGTTAACAGATTACAAATTTACAATATGGAGTAGATCGACACAGAACTTATATAAAACCGTTTGATTACAAAGCGAATTCATTTTGCACCAAGCTAGCTAACACGTTTTAGGCTGGGCACAATCGACCTGAAAATATCGGTTGGTCACCGAATTTTTTGAGCCACGACCAATGTTAACATCGGTCGACTCGTTTGTGGACATCGGTCATGACATCGGTCGACAAGGGAATAATTTGGACATCGGTCCAAAATTCAACCGATATTAACTTTGGACTCCAACTACTTTTTTGCCCGTTTGGGGCATTGAATGTAAAAAAAAAAATTAATTTTTTCGACCGTTTGGGAACATTAAACTAAAAAATTTTTTTTACCACTCTATAAATACCAACTTCACCTCAAACACAATTCACCACTCACTATTTCTCATCTATATTCACTTCAATCTAATTCTCATCAAGTTCAAAATGTCAAAGAAAAATACCCCACCATCAAAAAACCGACGATCCCGACTACCACAAAATCAACCGAATATGAATTTCTCGCCGGAAAACAACTTCGACAACACCCCAATCGACCCAACTTTGACCGGACGACAACAAGAAGAATTGATGAAAGTCAAGGCAACAATCAAGCGCTTACGATTTAAATTATTAGTTTAAGTATTGTAATGTTTATTTTAATTTAGTATTGTAATGTTTTTTTTTTTTTTTTAATTTTAATGAATTTAAATTTAATGTTTAAAATGTTTAAATTAAAAAAAAAAAAAAAAAAAAAAAAAAAAAACGGTCATCGGCATCGATCATGTGCGTCGGAAAAAGAAAGTTGATGTGACACCTGGTGACCTGGGTCATGTCTGGTCACGATTGTGCCCAGCCTTATGCATAAGAAATTCTAGAGAAATCGATAGATGATATAGTCATGATACGAGTGTCAAGTTGACCATAAAACTCGTTAACCATGACCATATATCCTGGCAATAGTCATAATCATTAACTAAATCTAAAGGCGAGTGTCAAGTTGACCATAAAACTCGTTAACCATGACCATATCCTGGCAATAGTCATAATCAGTGTTGCAAAACAAGACCTACAAGGCCGATTAATCACCGATTAGGTGCTACTGGGCCACCAACCTTGCCGATTTGTGTAACTGGGTCAAGCAAATCGGTCAACAACGGTCAATGGTGGTCAACGACTGTTAGCGGTAGTCAAACTTGCCGGAAACTTGCAAATATTGTCGGAAATACCCAAAACTTGTCTTGAACAAGTTTTAATCAATTATATTTGATGTTTTTATCTGTTACAAGATAATTTTCAAGGAAATTCTTGTCTAGAATACCCAAATCTCATCGGAAATAACCAAAACTTGCCGAAAATGCCAATCCGATTAATCACCGATTAATCCCGCCTTGACCGATTACAAGCTACAGGGGGGTCGACCGCCCGACTACCGATTCACGATTTTTGCAACCTTGGTCATAATCATTAACTAACTGTCCTAAAGGCGAGAACAAGTGGTCATCACTGGACCATAAATCATTGTCCAACGTAAATGGTTCGGTCCAGAAGTTTGTGTCAGCATCGTTATTGAAGAAATCTAGTACGACGTCATTTGAAACTTCATAATCATAGCTATTCAACTTGTATGTGCCTAGTTCATTGCTAGAAGAAAACACAGATGATTCAGATGGCGGCCTTGCAAATAAAATTATAACACTACAAAAATATTGTCATTCTTGACGCATAAAAAAAGTGTCACTATAAAATAAATTAGTGTTACTAAAGTAAAAAAGTGTCACCAAAAGTATAAAAGTAGTGTCACTAAAAACTTTATGTATTTCTCCTTGCTTAAAAAAGTGTAGATAGAAGTTCAGTAGCTAGAAATTTGTTTATGTTAGACACAAAAAAGTGAGTACATAGTTTTTACCTTTTGTGGCACATTTTGATTGTAAAAAGTATATTAAATCTCAAAATTTTAGGCTTTTATCCACACTTTTTAAAATGCGTTATTAAAAAGGTTAGATTTAGTGACACTTTTTTGTGCATTAAAACCTCTATCACTAAATGTCTATTATCATGTAGTGAAAGTTCCTGATCTTTATGGACATTAGGGCTGAGCATCAGCCCAAAACTGAACCGAACCGATGAAAATCAAATCGAACCGAAACCGAAATTAGTATATAGAACCAAAACCGAACCGAATACGGTCGCTTCAGTTCGGATCGGTTTATATGGTTTAGGTGTGTTTTTCTCGGTTTTGGTTCGTACCGAACCGAAAACCGTTAGTATATGAACCGAATATGACCAGTTCGATTCGGTTTTGTCCGATTCGGTTTGATTTTCCGGTTCGATTCAGTTTTCGGTCAAATATGCTCAACCCTATTATGGAGTTTAAGATCTATTGTATCCATAGGATTTTTTAAGGTTATCGTGATCAAATTCAAATGTTCCAACACCTGTATTTTATAGCATTGTTTGATCATTTTGGACTACAAATGTGTATCCAATGGTCTTTTATTTCGTTGTCATTTCTTCCCGACAACTCTACTGCTATCGTTGACCATCTGTACAAACAAGAATAATTACTTCCTCCGTCATAAAATAATTGTTCACAGACAAAAAAACACAAAGTTTAAGAAAAAATTATTATTATAACTTTCTCTTTCTTACTTTTTGCGCAAAAGACAGTTTTATCCTTAACCAATTAATTTATAACTTCTTTAAAGTTTGTAATAATAACCTCAAGTAAGGTTAATATGGTAAACTTGATCTATATTCCTTATCTATTTTTGGAAGTGGACAATTAATTTGGGACAACCCAAAAAGGAAATGTAAACTATAAATATGAGACGAAGGGAGTATCTTCCAATAAGCTACATTTCATGTTTAAAAAACTGTTATTTCAGTTCTACATTCCCACAATTTGTATTTTGAATTTTTGAATTTCCTTCCCATGAAAAGCTTTCAAGCTCTGCGACCGGTTAAAACACACGTGTTACCAATTTTGCTATGTAAATCCATGATGATATTGTCTTCTACTTTTGTAAAATATCCATGTTTCATGTTCCGGCGAAGGTAATTCATCCATGTCAACATCTTTGCTCTTTCCACTTCTTGACAAGCCTAATATTGCAAGATATGAGAGAATTGTGAGAAGAAACAGAGAAGAGAGGATATGAGTTTTTTGAAAAACAGACAGCGTGTTTGTGAGCCAAAAGAATTGAGAGAATGGTGAGCAAAAAACAGAAAGAGAGTATTTCTAAAAAAGCAGATAGAAGCGTTTGGGTGAGCCAAAAGAATTAAGAGATTATAGTGAGCCAAAAACAGAAAGAGAGTATTTTTTGTTTCTTTAGCTTAAAAGATGGATCTGAAAACAGTTGTATGGAATATTTGAGGATTGTGTACCTCTGATAAACAAAAGGAAATAAGAAACCTTATTAAGGTGAAAGTTTGCAAGCCTGTGTGCTATTGTTGAGACTCATGTCAAGTAAAAAAAAATGGTGATAAAGTGTTTGGTAGATGGGAATGTATCACTAATGGAGAAGACAGTGGTACAGGTTGTAGAATAATGGTGGGATGGGACCAAAACAAACTGAGAGTTTGGATGATATCTAAAGAAAAACAATGTATGTTTCTAATGGTTGAGACTGTATGCAAACAAACCAAATTCTTCTGCACTGTGGTTTATGCTAGTAACTCTACTAGTGAAAGGAGAAAGTTATGGTATGATTTAAGATGTCAAAAAAGTATTGTTGATGACACTCCTAGGTGATTATGGGAGATTTTAATGTTACTTTAAAAGTGTGTGAGCATTCAAATGGAAGTTCAAGTCCTTCAATGAAATGATTGAGTTTCAAGATTGTGTTGCTGATATTGAAGTTGAAGACATTCTAAGTTCTGGTCTCCAATTTACATGGACAAAAAGTCTTAAAAATCCTAAATGCAGAACTCTCAAAAAGCTGGATAGATTAATGGTCAATGAGAAGTTTTTGGATAAGTTCTCATTAGCTCATGGGAAATTTTTACCATATATTATTTCTGATCACTCATCTGTTGTACTGGTTATCCCTGATGGAATGCCAAAAAAAAAAGGATAGCTTTTAGGTTCTCCAACTTCATAACTGATAAAAAGGATTTCCTTCCCATTGTTCAAGAAGTATGGAATACTGAGATTGAGGGGTTTAGCATGTATAAAGTTGTTAAAAAAAATGAAAATGCTGAAGTCAAAATTGAATCATCTTAGTTGGAAAAATGGTAATGTCTTTGAAAGAGTGGTTAAAGTTAGAAGCAAATTGGAGAATATTCAAAGAAAAGTGGATCTGCAACCACACAATAAAGAGCTAAAAAAGGAGAGTTGCCAGATTTCGAAAGAGTTTAATGAAGCTACCAAAGATGAAAACAGTCTGTTATTTCAAAAGGCAAAAATATAATGGTTAAAAAAATGGGGATATGAACACTAATTTCTTTCATAAGATCATTAAAGGCAGATTATATAAGGGCAGAGTAATGACTGTGTGTAATGATAGAGGAGAAAGGTTTGAGAATGATAAAGTTGCTGAGCAATTTGTTGTCCACTTTCAAGAGTTTCTGGGAAAACAAGAGGCTGTTACTGAATTCCTTAGTGATAAATTTGATTTCTCTAATAAGCTAACTTCTGAAGAAGCTTTGGAGATGATCAATCCAGTCAGTGATGCAGAGATTAAAAATGCCATGTTTGATATTGATGATTCAAAAGCACCAGGCCCAGATGGTTTCACCTCAAGATTCTTTAAGTCTACTTGGAGCATAGTTGGCAAGGAAGTGTGCAGAGCTATTTAGGAGTTTTTGGATAATGGGAAGCTTTTTGGAGATGTAAATGCCACATTACTATCTCTTGTTCCTAAAATAGTTATCCCGATAAAATGTCGACTTTAGGCCCATTGCATGCTGCAATGTTTTGTATAAGTGCATAAGCAAAGTTTTGATAAACAGAATTAAGAAAGTTCTTAGGAAACTTGTAGATGAAAACCAGAGTACTTTCATAACTAGTAGGCAGATTACTGATAATATCCTACTTTCTCAAGAACTCTTAAAAGGATATAAAAGGAAACAAAAAGATAATAAAGTGTCCTTTAAGATAGACCTGCAGAAAGCTTATGATACAATTAATTAGGACTTCTTAAGGAATATATTGGGACAGTTTGGTATGCTGAAAAGATGATTGGGTGGATCATGACTTGTGTGTCCACAATCAAGTTTTCAATTAGTATCAGTTGAGATAGGGTAGGATTCTTGAAGGGGGGTAGAGGTCTTAGACAAGGGGATCCCATATCCCCTTATCTGTTTACTTTAGTAATGGAAATCCTCAACAAGATCATGAAGCACAAAATTTGTGAAGCTGGGAATTTTAAATACCATAAAGGATGCAAAAAGCTAGGAATCACACACCTATGCTTTGCAGATGACTTGTTAGTATTCTGCCATGGTGATTGTAGCTTTGTGAAAGTTATTAAGGATGCTTTGGTTGATTTCAGTGGGTTTTCTGGGTTGAAAGCAAACATGCATAAGAGTACTGTATTCTTTGGGGGTATGACTGAAGCTGAAAAAGAAATAGTGTTGTCTGTGATTCCTTTTGCAATTGGGAGGCTTCCTGTTAAATATCTAGGTGTGCCACTTATAAAAAAGAAACTAAGTACTAAAGATTGTAAACCACTGATTGATAAGGTTAGAAATAAAGTAAAGGACTGGAGAACCAAGGCACTTTCTTATGTTGGGAGACTACAATTAATTGCTTCAATATCAAGCTCAATGCAGTCTATTGGGCTTCAATTTTCCTTTACCTAAATCGTGATATATGATATTAACAAGTTGCTTAAGGGTTTTCTATGGAGTCAAGGGATTTGAGAAAGGAAAAGCTAAAATATATTGGGACAAAATTTGTAAACCTAAGGATCACGATGGTTTGGGGTTAAAGAACTTATATGTGTGGAATGAAGTACTTTTAGTCAAAAATCTGTGGAATGTAGCAACCAAAAAAGATTCATTGTGGGTCAAATGGGATAATATAAAGAAACTAAAAGGAAGAAATATCTGGGAAGTCCCTGTGGATAGTAATAGCAGTATGTGTTGGAAGAATATCTTGGGCCTAAGAGATTCGTTGTAGTATAGTGGAAAGTATTCCCGCCTGTCACGCGGGTGACCCGGGTTCGATCCCCGGCAGCGGCGCCAAAAAATGATTCGTAGTCAATTATATATTTCTCAAGCGACTCAAACGGTTAGGTTTGAGTCCCCGGATCGTTCATAGCGAAGGGTGAATGGAGTTTAATAACTCATGTCGCGTTTTACAGGTTTTGAATAGTGGAAAAGGGCAAATAATGGGTTTTTATGCTAAAAATGATAATCATAAACTAAAAATAACACAATAGGCTTAGAAATCAATAAAACTAAGCAATCAAAACCTAAAACGTGAAAGAAATCTAAAACACGCTCGGGCTAATCCCGAGCCTAAAACGTAAAAATTATGAAATAAAGACCCTAAAAACGCGAAACTAATTTCCTACGTCTTATTTGATTAAATAAAATTTTTGAAAAAGCGGAATATTGTTTTGATTTTTTATTTATTTATTATGATTTAAAAACAGAAAATTAGAAAACTAATTATTAAAAATAGTAAAACTAAATGGAAAAATACCAAAAATTCATGAAAAGTACATTTTCAGATGTAGATTAAGGGAAAAATAAGAAACTTGTAAAAGCTTTTTAAATAAGCTGGTAAAAAGCTAATCAGTCTTTACAGGCTTGAAAGGAAAATATGACATAAAAGAATTAATGATGCAAGATTTAACAGGACAAGACCCAAGGGCATTGTGGTAGTGGTGTGTGGAATGAACTAACCCAGCTTCGACCTTGGGCAGTGTCACTTTTTGCAAAATATTTTTATTTTTGATTTTTTTTTTCTTTCTAAAACAAGCTAACTAATAAGCTAAATAATGAACTTTTTGCAAAACTAAATTTATGAAACACTAAAATAAGCAGGATTATAAGTTGTAAAGAGGACAGAAATGAAAACAAGCTTTTAAAACAAACAACTAATGAAGAGGCTAAGCAACAATAAGCAATCTTAAGCTACACTTAGGGAAATAAGAAAATGAGAGGAATTAATTAAGCTAGAGGAAAGATGGGCAAACATAAATAAGCTGTGGATACTAAATTATTCTATGGCAGATTGAGAATAAGCTAAGGCTTAAATGGGAACTAAGCTAAAATTCAAATAAGCTACCTAGAAGCTAAAAGCTAGTCCTATAAGCTACTAAGAGTGGAAAAGAACTTAAATATTCTAACTAAACCTAATTGGGAAACTACAAAGCAAAAAGAGTTTGCTGTGTTAATCAGCAGACTTGGGCTATTAGGGGGCAGAAGGGGGAACTTGCAAGCTAAAATAAGCACCAATAATAAGCTCTAACAACTATATAAAGGCAAATCAGATTATATCTATACTATGAGCTACTCTTAAAAACCCAAAATCAAACAATTTCACTAAGGGAATAAGCAAATAACAACTGCAAAATAAGGTGTTTTGGACAAAATTGATGACAACAGACAGAAAAAGGGACATGACTATGCACTTTTAAGCAATCTAAACACTTCTATATGCCAAATAAACTGAAAAAAGTTCATCTATGATATACTAAGACTAAGAAAAAGAAATTTAAACTAATATTTAAACTGATTAAGACCTTAAAAGTGACTATTGAATTTGACTGTTTGGACGGACAGACTTTATACGCTCAGTTCTCGAGTTTTTAGGTAAGGGAAATGGAAAAGAATAGGAAAGGGAAAAGAAATGGAAGAGGAAAGTAAGTGTTAGTTGTTATGTTCTTGAGATAGAGGAAAGGAAAAGGAAAGTAATCATAATCATGTTTTTGAGTGAGAGGAAAAGGAAAATAACTTGGTCAAATTACATATATGCCCTTTAATTATTAATGTCAAATGTTTTAAAAAGGGTATATTAGTCTTTACACAACATATGGTTCCATTTCCTTTCAATTTCCTCCCAAAAGTGGGAGGAAGATTTACTTATCAAATCTTCCTCTCTATTTCCTTTCCGTTTCCCTTTCCTCATTTAAAAAATACTCAAGAACACAAAAAACTTTCCGTTTCCTTTAATTTCCTCTTCCTTTTCAACTCGAGAACTGAGCGTATGACAGATTCAAAAGAAATGGAAGGAAATTCAGATTTAGACTTAAATTGTAACACCCCAACCCGACAAGGGTAAAGATATCACAAATACAGTTTCATATCAGAACTTTAAGTACTATACAAAAGCGAAAGTCTTTACGAAATTTTCAAAAGAAAACATAAATAACTTAATAACCAAAATAATTCTAAGATCTCTATGGTCAAATCTTGCTCTCAGTTTCTACTCTCAACCCAGATCAGCCATCCCAAGAGCTCATCTTGAATGCTTAATACCTGCCGCAGGAAAAGAAAACTGCGGCTGAGCTTACAAAGCCCAGTGAACAGATATAACAAAACAAAAACTAAACAAAAACATAAATACGAATTGAACAAAGAAACGAATAAAAAAATCGTAGCGGAACGAGAATAATGAATCATTGAGGATTCTGCAGAAACACAATTGCAAAATCCGAAAAAACAATTAGCAATCAAGGACAAACACATAGCATATTGATGACTCCAACGCAAAACACATCAAAATAACCAGACACTTAACATATCAAGAAGAAATAGATTACATATAAACCAAACGAAAAGTCTAAGGCTAACGGAAACACTTTCTAGAAAATAAACATGGCATTCAACAAATTAATTAACCTTCACTTAACACACTTAATTCAATATTGCGGCGCGAAATAGCAGTCCAAATCATAGCAGTCTCACAAGCAAATAGAAAACATAGTAGACAAACTATAATTAAATAGACCAAACAAAACATAGCATAACCATTAACAATTATCAAAACAGATATCATAAGCTAAACCAGTTCTCAAATCAAATCCTAACATCGTGAGAGTTTAAACATGGCGGGTCACATATGCAGATAAAAACACTAACGTATAGGCAAAGTTCACAAAATTAACCGAACAAATTATACATACTAAACTTATAGAATACTCACTTTCACACTAGCACATTCACCTCACAGATCAACGCATTCACGTAAAGATAAACTAATATGACATCAGATGACAGCATGCGAATCATATTTAAACATATTAATCATAACCTAGCATAGTAGACGGTAGTCACATAAACATACAAAAGCATAACCACATATAATAACATATAATAAGCCGAGCACATAATTATTAACACTTGAACATACCGAATCATAATCAGAATACTTAACATAGAAATAATAGATAAAGATTTAGTTAACTACCACGAGCCCGGACATATCATATCGAAACATCATACATATACATGAATAATCTTATAAAATAATTTGGAGTAGCTAGCTCCCAGAAGTTGTGAAGACGCGTATTGCACCGCGACATCATTCACTAGAAAAATCATATCGAATAACATATCAGATCTAGGATGCATCCATACGCCCCACAAACATATATTGGTCATATAATATAACTTGAGCTCATACTAGATAACAGATAAGGGACGTGGCGAACTTCACTCTATCGCCCTAGAGTCATGTCGAGGTGCATCACGACACGGACATGGAACCCCCATGACTAGTTATTATTTTGGCTCGGGTGTCAAACTAACTTAGGTCAAACAGTTTGTCGTAAATGACACAGATCATAATCAAACACAAAGTTCAACAGATAACATATCAGATAACTCATATCATAAGATTCATATTCAAATATTCAGAAGTCAAAAGTTCATATAACAGTCACAAATCATACATTCATAATTAGAAGTTCATAATTAAACATAGTAGAGTTCAACATGCATGCATATCAAAGTCTTCCTAACATAAAGTTCAAATCAGACATTGCATGGTTCAATAAAACATAAGTTCGAGATAAGCAAAGGTCAAACAATCAGGAAAGGGTTCATAGCAATGGCATCGGAAACCCTAATAAGTAAAATAGGAAAGCTAACGAAAAGATCATCATAAGGAACCTTTACTGAAAAGGTCAGAATATCTGTACCTTAAAGCAATTGAGAGGGAAAACAAACGAACGAGTGAATCACGAAGATGTAACGTCGCGTCTTCTTCAACAAATCTACACGGATTATGATTTGTTTAATACTTATTAGCATCATTAAAGCTATGACGGATTAATCACATTAACATTCTTAGAGTTATAAATATATTCTCATTTTATAAGCTTCTTATGCATTTGTAAGTGTGTTACCTATTGATATCATATTTTATCTTTCAGTTTCTTAAACTCATATTCGGACCAGACTTTAACGATTTTTATAAAATACTAAATTAGCTCAAATGAAATCAAGCAAAATCCCAGGGGTTCCCATATGATTTAAAAGACTCTCCAAAAATTGGTGGGTTCTATCTCTATGCCAAATGGCCTATGGAAAATCACAAGTCCAGACCTGTCCAGAAAGTAATCAGAAAATACACCTTAAAAGTTTACACTTATTGGACCTGTTTAGACATCTTGGAAAAATCCCCAGAACTCCCAGAAATTCATTTATAACCTAAATGTCACTCCTGTAAAAGGAGAGCTCCCAATTCATTATGGTTTGCAAATGAAAAATCAAACAATCCAACTAAATTTCAGACCCGTTTTCTCAGCTTTGACACTTGATCTTGTAAAATTCAAAAATACGACTTAGACAACTCCAAATTCGACCAAACCACTTGGAAAACTTAACTAAGACATCAAATAAACTTTCCCCACAAAAACCCAGATTATTGCACTTATAAAATTGGATCTATAACACACACAAATTCGACCTATGATGCTGTCCAGTTTTAGGGTTTAGTAAAACCATTATAATCACATGTTTAGACCATTAATTACACTTAGGGTTCCATTCCAATTAGGGTTTCGAATTTATTAGGCATGATAACATTTATATATATGGTTCGGTTTTATAGTGGCTCGACATAATTAATACAAATTCATACAATACATATTACATTACATGCTCTCTAATTATATTAGATCCGATTCATATTTGTTGTTTTTGTTTTCATACGGCTCGACCAAAAACACAAGATTCGATTCAAAACAAAACACGATACAATATATAATAACATTAGGCGTATCAAAGTGAGACGAATAGAATGTTGTTATACCTTAGCTCGTTGGAAACAAACTCTCGACACCAAGGGGAATTTGGGTTTCGGCCGAATAGAAAGAAAAAGAAAGAAGAGGCAAAACTAGGGTTTCCAATTTGTGTTAATGTGTTGTATTTATAGTGAGTACAAATTGGTTCTAGGGCTTTTGAGTGTGTGGGCTTCGGCCTCTTGATCCCAACCGAACAAAACAACCGCCCCTATGGGCTCTCGGCTTGAACTCCACAAGACAAACAAACACGGCCCAAGGTCTTAGACTCGCGACTCGAAAGTTGATTACAATTAACGAAGAATGAAGCCAAAACTTATATTGCGTGACATTTAACTTTTCGTCGTAACAAATGTAAATTTCTTAATTATGTTCGTTAGGTTTTTAATTATTCATAAGTTCGATTTTAATTTCGTTAAATAAATCTTCAATGTATTTTACGTATTTAATAAATTTTGATTCTAAAGGTATTTTAGTCTTTTAATACGTTTTGTATTTTTAGGGTTTTACATAAATATTGAAAACTAAAGAACAAAATAAGCTTGAAAACATTCCTACCACTAATTTAGACCATTAAACCTAGCTTACATCTAGTATACTCAGCTTTTTCTCCTTGTGCCAAACTCCCCTTAATGGGGTGTTTTGGCTTTTTTCTAAAAACAGAATTATTCTTAAAAATTAAGAAATTAAAACTTCCAAAGATCCAAATCACTTTAACACAGATAAAACTAACTTTTGAAAACTCAATAAGTCAGTATAACAGATTATTGCTCTGAAAGTGCTTATTAATGGTTTTTTGAAGGATTGTGCAATGATAGAGAACAAAAGGATTTGAAAAGCATTTATAAGCAATAAAGAGTGACTAACAAACAACTAAAGCAACTCAAATCACAATAAGCAGAGAATAACATGAATAAAATGTTTGACCAAGGTTTGACTTTTATAGAAAATGAATAAAAACAAGATACAAGACTGAATTTGGAATTACAGTTAAACTAAAATACTATTAAAAAGCAGTAAAATGACAGAACATGTAAAGTTGGTAACAATTTTCTAAAAGCAATGAAAATTGGACAGATTGAACTGTGGTGATGAGGGTCTATTTATAAGCTGCACAAGAGGTCTTCTAGGGTTTCTGAGGAAGCTTCAGGAACTCTCAATCATGGCCCTTGATCATCCCTTGGTCACCACTCAATCATTTTCTGCCATTGATTTGTTTGATGATGTGCTCAGTCCAATCAGAAAGCTCTAATATGCCATGCTGTCATTCCCTTGCTCTTGTCACTTCTGCCATGTCAGATATCTTCTAGAAGGATTTAAGGTAGGGGTAATTAAGGCGAGGAGCAGGGTAAAAGATTGGGAAAGAGATAAACAGTGACATGGGGTAAAAATTGGGCGAGGGTTGAAGTTTGACTGGGGATATTAATTTGGGAGTTTGTTGACCGGGGAGGGGAGGGGGGTAAATGGTTTGACCTGGGCTTGGGTTTTATTCAAACGGGAAAGGGTGAAAGAGTAGTTGGGCTTGTGTTGGGCTAGGATAGTGGAATGGGGTATATGGATCCGGTTGTGTGATAGGTTAGGATATAATAGTTTTAAGTTGAGGTAGATTTTACAATTTGTGAAAAATGCAAGGGCCATTCATGTAATATTTGAGAAGTGACTCCAAGGGTGATTTTTGACAAGTTTACAACTCCAAGGACCAAATTTGATAATTTCATAAATCTCAAGGACCAATTTTGCCAATGATGAATCTTCAAGGACTAAAGTTGCCATTTTGAGAAAATGATGATCCAATATTGTAATTTCTTGCCCGGCCTCAGCTTTTTGCACTTTTTCAAATCTCATGCTCGTTTTTTTGTCGTTTTGTCTTTTCTTCTTCATTTTGCGGATATTCGTGCCTGCACATACATAAGCACAAAAACACAAACATTTATAGCTTTAGGAGTTAGTTTTTGGTCTGGTTTTGATAAAGAAAAGGTATATGTTATCACATATACTAAAATACCCCAGATTAGAAGATTGTTGTATCCTCATGAAATGTCATCAACTCACGCTTTTAAAACTAAAGATTTCAACCTCTTTCTACTAATGTTATGAGAAGTAGCAAAGCATTCCTCAAATAAGTTTAAGAAATCCTTAATTCTAAAAATGCCCCGTTTACCTTTTCATTTTCACTTATATAGACATAACGATTAAGCACATTCCATTGGAGTGACGGTTTGTTGAACTTTCATGTCAATCAATAACTCCCACATATTTTTGAAAGACATTTTAGGATCACGGAGTAGGAAACACAACTTAAAAAGAAGTGACCATACGGATAGAATTCATCGTCCTTGAATTTTCACGAGTTCCCAAACTAAGCTTAAAATCAAAATCATTGTTTAATTACAAGTTAGATGCCAACACTACCCATGGAAGTTAATTGTGTGATTACCTTTTGCTCCAATTTTCCTATTTTCCTCTATTTATTTTATTTTTGGTGAGAAATGAATTTCTTCATATTTTCTCGTTTCGATAATTTTTTAGTTCGATTAAGATACAAAGTTTAGACGCTAAGTAGTTTTCCATCTTCTCTCGAGAATCGTTGTCTTAAAAATGAGGTCCACATCAAAGTGATTTTATTCATTTATATTTTTGACTTTTTTCATTTTCATTTTTTTTACACTTATACTTTTCATTGACGATATGTATTATAAACTATGGAGCTTCACGGGGTAATTCCAAGACCTTTGACCTACTCGGAGTAAATGATCCAAGGGCCATTACGCCGGAGAATTCCAAGACTCTAAACGTTCATGAAATGACGATCCAAGGGTGTTAGACCAAGACCTCACACAATCCCGGATAGAGGTCCAAGGGACAGTGCAAAAGGTTGGTCAAGACCTAAAACCTTTTGGAAATAAGGATCCAAGGGCCCGATCTCGAACCGCAGCTCATAACTTAATTATTCAAACTTATTTATTACGTGACCTTGATGTGTACCCAATTTTAAAACAAGAATTCTCTTAAGAAGATAAAAAACTAATTATCTCCAAAACCTAACAACTTTAGTTATTTTTTTTTTATGGTGAAACAATTTTGTGGGAGCAAAATGCCACAAGTACCTTCGATGAGCTCTAAAGAGAACCAACTACTCCACGCTTAGCATCTAACTTCTAAATAAACTCTATCATTTCTCGATCTTCCCTAATTTAAAATCTCAAATAATGAGATCCGCGAATGCTTAGCCGATAATTTAATTATCAATGGTTAAGGGAACAAGCTAGGGCTCAACACGCCCAGTCAAGTCAAAATTCTATTCCTACTCTCACCAGCGGAAAGTCAACAAGGTGTCAAAACATATACATTAATTTAGCAAATGCTTCATCAAATGAAATCAAGTTATGCATATTTAAAGTCAATTAGGGAAACTTGCAAATTCTTAGCCTTGTGAGCTAGAATTCGCATTTTATAGCTTTTTGTCTAAGAGACTAGCAAACTTTTCAATCAAAAAGACTTAACAAAAGCTTCAAAATTTTTGAATTTTTCACAATTTTTGCATATTTTTGACATTATTTTAAGGAAAAACGGAGTTGCATGAGTACACGGCAAAGTGCTAGGCAAAAAATCTAATCGAAAGATTACCCACCCCAGACTAAAACGAAACATTGTCCTCAATGTTTAAAGGTAAGGGTTCTCTACGTAAATCTAAAGCCATTTATTAGGTATGCTAATGGATAAACGAAAATCGATAAAGATTTTGGATATCGGATTTCCGTCAGCATCGAAACATGAAACTCGAGTGGAGAAAAGACAAAACATCGAGCACGAGAGTCTTCATATATCGAGGAAATCTTGTACATAAACAACAACAACACGAAACACGAGAAATGGAAGAGGCGAACCTCCTCACGTCACTTATTAGAAATAAGAAAGAAGATTGAAAGATAAGCATGGGTTGCCACCCACGAAGCGCTACTATTTTTGTTCAACGAGTCGCTAGCGACTCGTCCCCGTTCACTTGTCCTTGGGGAAGCAAGCGGTAAAGATACTAGGATCAAAGATGGTGTCCTCATTCCCGAAGGAAAGAGAATGGGTGGGTTGGGCGGGGTAAATGTCGGGCAGAAGCACAAACGGTATGGAAATATCTCCCCCCCAAACTCACGTAGGTCATATCATGAAAGAACAATCCATCATCCGGAGGTTTAGCGGGAAGGCGACGAGATGATGGATCAAAATGAGATGACTCCAAAGAAGAAGGGAGTCCATGATATAGAATAAGACTTGAAAGCTTAACAATGAAGGCATCCATCAGAGGATCCTTTTCTCGGATAACGGTTGTAACATGAAGCTCATTTGTAACGAATATCCCGGGTTTGAAATTTTATCTTCACACGTCGGCTCAATGGGATCAATGATGATGGACTCATCAGAGAGAAGGGAGTCAAGCAATCCATCAAGAAACAACATATCCTCCTCCGGGTCATTCACGACATTCTCAATACCCGGCGGTATTAAGTCATCAAGAGTGAGAAATGAGTCGGCATCTTCTATGGTATGGTCATTTGTCGAATTATCAGAAATCTCGTTCATAGCCTTGCTCAAATCAACCTCAAAGTAGAACCGCTCATAAATCGGAGGATAAACATCCGTAATAGTGGGACTGCCACTAGTTCCTTTAAAGTGAAAACCCATTTTATCTACGAATGTGCAAGTATCCACGTATATATAATGACCAACTACATTACAAGATACATACCCTAGTTCACGTTGTGTTAGAGATACGTAAAATAAAATTTACATTATAGAAAGCCAAATCTTTTCGACCTGAACATACTTTTAGAATATGAAATCACACAACTGAGATCGCTTCTCGTTTACAATGTGCCTTTCGAAAATATATGCACAATCTTCGACGCCAGCATTCAAGCAATTCATCCTGTGCCTGTGACCCAAGAATGAACATTAGTAACATTCCAAGTTTTCTTATAGAAAAGACAACCACTTTCCCAGAATTCAACTTTCAACTCGGTGCTCAACACTTAAACCGATCATGTTTTGGCTTGAGCCAATATGATGTTTATTACTGGAAATTTAAGAGTCAAACAGGTGACACATAAAAGTCAAACGTAGACTTTTTTCCTAAGTACAAGTACAGCAATACTCCCTCTTGGTCCAAAATACTTGTTTAAGATTTTGACGCAATTTTTAAAAATACGCCAACCACACAACATACTTCTCAGAGAGAGGGAGATAGCTATTTTACAGTAGACTTTACCAAGTAAAGTGATCTTCACAACATATAGAGCCAGCAATAATTGAAATTCCTGCTGCTTTCCTGTAATTCAAGATTTTTAAACACACACTATGAGCAGTCATGACCTTCTTGATATCATATTGGAAATAACAGCATTACGAGCAAAAGGAGGGTTGTAGATTCCAATGAAGATAATAACAGACCAGGTTGCATTGTGCATGTCGTAAAACTTGTCAAAGGCTTTATCGAAGCAGAAGTGACAAACAAGAAGATCCTTGATACTGGTGACCTTACAAGTTGATTTACAGCATTTAACCTATGTAATTCATTTCATAATCATTACAAAGAACAGAATATAGTACAAAAAAGCCATGTGAATAATAGAAACCAGCTGATGTGCTGTTCTCAGCAATTTTCTGAGTATAAAATTATGTTTATAAAGGTAACTTTCAATACACACAGCAATCATAATATGTATTTAGAGCTGCGGTAAGGAATACTCACAAGACGGTTCAGCTTATATGAGTAGTACTTTGTATGGGAGGGGCGTGTCTGTATATGCTCGACCAAGTGTCCTGCACTGGAAATTCACAAAGTTTGATCTTGTGATATAAACGAATAAAAACAGTAAATTACTAGGAATATAGGTTTAATCCGCTGACTAGATGTCAATAAGCTCTCCAAGTGGATACCAGTTAAATAATCCATAATATTCATCATTCAACATAACAAGAATTACACCCCTAAAGCTTTATTTATACTAAAATATATCCGGATCGTACCATCTACTCTGAGAGAAGTGTTCAAGACTTGCAAGACAGGTCTTGATAAAAATCATACACCCTCCATCCAATAACATATATAACTAATTATTTTCTAGATGTCTCAAAAAATAAGCAACTGTTCCTTTTCGGTGAAGTTACAAAACATATTACTTATTCCCCTGTTTGTAAATGTTGATTACGATCTGCAAAATTTATATGTTTTTCTAGGGGGTACTTTGCTATTTTTTTTAAAAGGAAGAAGTAATGTTCGAAACAAATACTATTGTTAACTAATGTAAGCAACATGGTCAACGTAAAAAGTCCTACACGATGTCTCAGTTGTGAATAACTTCAGATTTACATGGATACCATTCTTAATCAGCCATTTTAATAGGCATCTTTGTGACGTAACTGAGATTTGGCTTAAAAGATGTAAAATTATACCAAAACCATATAAGGCAATGAAAAACCATAAGCTATTTTGTGTTATAGCATGCTCTAAAGCAAGAGTTTCTTACCTATCACAAAATGAAACTCTACAATCAAGGCATGTGGCCAAAGTAATTGATCTATGGCAGGCGTTGCACTTGGCTGCAGCTGACTTCTTACCGATTTGGTGACATCTGCGCATAAAGAAAAATGTCTAACAGTCTCCAACAGACTTATATGCTCATACACTCATACCATATTTAACTTTGTAGGTTGTGTAACATTTCAATGACAATAATGTTATTAGATTATTTTGATTTCTATATGTAGCAAGAAACATTACATCAAAAAGGTGGAAACGAGTGATTGTCACAAATTAACTAGACCCTTGACCACTTTAACCAAATATTTTAAGGCAACAAAACATGAGTTAATACACAAACCAGTAAAGATGGAGTATCTAACAAACCTTTTGTATAGTTCAAGAAGATCCTTGGGTATACGACTTGCTCCACTTACAGATGATGATGCCTGCATAAAGAAACAGTTTAGATCTCGGATTGAAGAATTTTCAGCAAGATGAACAGAAGAGAAAGATTGAAGATTCGACATCACCACTAAACAATCTTCAGCAAGATGACCGGCATTTTTACATTTCCAACTAACATAAACAGCAAGAGAGTTAAATTCAGGTTAAATAAAGCAGAGGGGTACATACATGCACACCACAATCACATACTATGGTTACTCGTTCTAAAAAATCATATTTGTATAAGCTTTGTAGGTGTTGTTTTTCAAAGAACGCAAATTTTGTTAAGAGATTCATTGACAACTGAAAATACCATTCATAAGTACATAGGTTAGATCTCTTTGTTGACCAGCGATGACGGTTAAAATCCCAAGTATCTCCGCCACTTTCATAAACTTGTGATGGGAATATACGTTCAGATGAGGCTTCAACTATGTTATGGCTGCTTGAAGGCGCCTACAAAAGTAATTAGAAGGTCAATTTTGAAAAAAAAAAAGCGATGATAGAAAAATGAAACTGGCTTGTCTTATATATCAGTTATTGTGTTTCTGGTTAACTTTGTTACAGGAGATGCACTAGTTAGAGTACTGTTAGTTGTTACAACTTTCGAAAAACTAAAACTGCTAACAATTGTGTTGGATACAGATCCTTTTCACTACAAGAAACAAACAACCCGTCCTTAAAATCAAGTAATTAAACCCCTGCTTACAGATTTTGACACTATTTCATAACAATAAAAAAGCAGGTAAGAATGATCTATGTACCTGAAAAGTCTTGAGATTGTCCAAAAGTTCAGCTTTGCAATCGATGCTGCAAATATCATCATCAGTCTGCAAAAGAATCGGAAAGACCCAACAAAATCTTGTTAGCTTGAATAACGCATGCATAAGGTGACCAGATATAACAAAAAGTACCTCATCACAGATATATTCCCCGTATTTTCCACAGACCACGCAGACAGGCTCTCCTGGAACAGGAAACCGTTGCTCACTTCTATCTTTTACATGATCAGCAGTACTGTTCTTATTTCCTAAAAACATAAACTCTGGTCACTATGTAGAATATCTTAAGGTTTTGCTAATAGTAATGCAAGAGACACGAGAAGAGAACCGACCAGCAGCATTACTTGTATCCTTGTTTTGTTGATAGATATCCTGGGTCGAAGCAGGTTCCTGATTGTCTTCATCTTGAGAGAAGCTAGTTTGATCACCTATATATACATATAGCCATTAAATAATAAGAAAGTTATATACGAAGTTGAAATTTATTTGATAGTAAATGGAAATTGGGGATGCACAGGGTGTGCCACCGGGCAGGGCCTCAAAATGTATCACACACTAATAAAAAACGTTCAAAATACCTAAACATTTACTCTGATTTGTTGCATTAAGATAAATTTTAATTATAGTTAATTATATTTTGAGTCTACACTAGAAATAATAAGGATATAATAGTAGTATAATTTTTGCACAGGGCCTCCACAAACTCAGTGACGGCAATGGATGATGAAGTAACTTACTATGATACGCCACTAATCGTCCTGAACCGTCCTGCAAAGAATAACAAGTTAACATCACGAGACTGTAAAGATGACAAGAATAATATCTTAACTACTTATAAAGCATGCCGCACATCCCTTAATCCCTTAAAAGTTCTTAATTTTTGAGTAATGTTCTTTCCCTATTAGACCCCTTATTATAAATGGCAAGTTAACACAAACTTAATGTTCTTGGTCCTCTTGTTTCAAAACACACGCACGGAAGCTAACACACGGTTGTGTATAATTAATTCAAATAGCTTCTTATAATACCCATATTAAACAAGCATATCTTTACTTATAAAAACAACCTTAAAAACCAAGCATACCTTTACTAGTTTACTACAAAAACAACCTTATAAATGCCAAGTTAAACACACGGCTTCAAACACAATTTTAAAAAAACACGCCAAAACAGTGAGAGACCTTTTAAATGTAAGTTTAAAAAAACACACTAACAAAACTAGACGATTACCCATGCATAGCAACGGGATTTTATAGCGGCAGATAGTTATAGTGATATTTTGGTTACCAAAATGTTACACAAAACACTTGACCAAAATATCATTTATAACTATACGCCGCTATAAAATCCCGTTGCTATGCACGTAGTAATAAAATAATGTTACTAGCTAGTTGTACCCAAACATCGTTAGTTTGAAATTCCTGAAAGGTGGGTTGAGCTGCTTCCTTCCTGCGAATACGTAGTGACACAATAATTAATTAATTTGAAAGAAGAATAACAACAGCATGTTTTATTAATTTATTTGAAAAAAAGAAGAAGAAGAAACATATACCTGGTTAATTGAATATAATCATAGTGGGACATGGGTCCATCATTAGTTTGATGACTAGTTCTGTCATCCTGTTCCGTAAGAGAAGGTGACTTCCTCTGTCTCTTACGGCGGTTCGATTGTAGGAATAATGTTGTTTCCTTATCATGTTCATGTTTTGGATTAGTGGCATGATTATAAGCTTTGAGGTTTTGAAGAGCAGAGTTTAGATCCAAATCTTTTTTGTAAACATATGAAGGGTTCTTGTACAAGTAATTATTATTGTTTGATCCCATTTCTCCAAAAATTACCAGTTTTTTGTTCTTCTTTTCTCGTTTTGTTTTGTTTTTTTTTTTTAGGGACAATTTCAAACATGGCCCCGCACATAATGATAAATACCAAACACCTCCCCAAACTTTCACTCAAAACCTAACATTAGACTAGTTTTTATAGTCACTGTATCACCGCCTTCACGCCAGCGCCAACACTTTTTACCTTTTATGATCATCATCAAATACAAAATATAAAAAATAATCACTTTATACAAATATACTTCGATGGTGATCACCATTAAGGCTGCACACAGTAGATGACCTAGGATTCTGGCTACATCAACTTCTCCCAAATCTAATGACGACTTAGTTGACCGGTGACAATTTTTTTTTTTTTTTTTTTTAATGCCAAATAGTACAATTTTTTTGGAACTAGTTCGTCCCTCGACCGACCAAGACAATTCACCCACAATGGGGCAACCGATGCTCAACCCAAGGCAACCCACAAGGTCGACTGACCCACTGTGGGCAGCCTTAGGTGCAAAAGGTAGAGGTGGTGAAAGGCTCTTTTATGGGGATTATGCGTGACGGTTACAATAAAGGTGATCCATCACCCCATAAAAACCAGCCTTAAAGAGTTAAGGTTATAGGCGCATCTCGGTGCATATAACGATGCTATAATTGAACCGTAGGTGCATTATAGGCGTGTTATAGGCGGGGATGGAACAGGGTGTTCTCGCGGGGTCAATTAAACCGTAGGTGCATTATAGGCGTGTTTAGGTGCATTGATTTTTTTTATATAGTGTTAATTTTTTGAAAAAAAATCAATTTTTCCTAAATGCACCCGGTCCATCGAAATGCGTTTTTATTTTTACGGTTCAAAAAAATTTATGCACCCGGTTATATTTGGTCCTGGTTCCGTCCCTGATTATAGGTGCACCGGTATAGCCATAACGACCGGTTTGTGTGTTGTTTTTGACCTTTTTTTTATAAAAAAAAAATTATGTTTTTTTGTTGTAAAGTGGGGTTTTCGGGTGTATTATATATAAGAATGTTATTAGGGGTTTGTTTTTTAGGTTTTGTATTATAGAAATGTATTATGGTAAAAGCTGACGCGGCGCGTCTTGACGGATATGTTATGTATATAAATAAGAAAGTCAACGGAAGTCAACTAAGGAAGGTCAAACAAGAAAAGTCAAACAACCCATTTTACCCATTCTTTGGCCCTGTTTGGCTAAGCTTAATTAACATAAGCCGATTTGGGCTTATTTTTTATAAGCTTCGATTTTGTGGCTTATTTTGAGACTTTTCGGCTTATATAAGTTTATTATGATATGATAAACTTATACAAGCCGATAAGTCTCAAAATAAGCCGTAAAATTGAGGTTTGTCAAAAATTGAGGCCACAAAATCGGAGCTTATAAAAAATAAGCCCAACTCGGCTTATGTTAAATAAGCTTAGCCAAACAGGGCCTTTGTATAAACACAAAATTAGTGTTCATTTGTAGTTAGCTAATCAGATTGTAAAAACTACTTTCTCTATATGTACAATTCATCATTCCTAATAACAATCATTGTTCTTCAATTCAAGTTTCTATTCTTTATTGGCTTGAACTCCTGTTGATTGAACCGGGCTATCTTCGATTCTTTGTAATCCTGGATCAGTCATATATGTTAAGTACATATCAGGATAACACTGCTGCACATAGCACTCTTATAAGCAAAATGAAATTTAGGAAAGCCAGCCAAGACCAATATAAACAACCCATTTTCTTCCTAACAAAACTAGTCAACGCATGCATCTTCATTCCTAACAAAAATAAACAACCCATGGCTGCAACTTAACTATGTATGACTACTCAAACGTTACAGTTATCTCGAAAATTACTTCATCAAACCTATATTTATATGCCCTCAATAGCACATCTTTAATTTCATGATCTGCCTTCTACAAAGTTAATTTCACACACACGTACTAGACGTATACATGGTTTTGTTGTTGCTCTTAGTTAATGCAGCTTCTGTTACGGCCGCTTGCAAAGTTTAGCATCACGGTTTTTGCATGCACGTTGCTTGTTGCCTATACCGGCCTTCTCTTGGAGCCACCATTTTTGTCAATCTTTGTATTGAAATCACTAGAGAAATGATTCTTCCGGCACTCTTTATCCTAACATTTTCTTCAATGCTTCTTATGCTAATCATAATTAGTTATTCAGCTCTTACGGTTTCAGCTAGCGTCTAAGAAACTTCTAGAACTGAAATACCGAGAGATATGCACACAGAGATGGTCTGTATGTATCAGTAACAATTCTGAGCATACAAGAAAGGAAATGATCGAGCCTACAAGACGATATCACTAAGTGAGACACTACGCCTTGCAGTTTCATTACGGGGTAGAGCTTTCAGGCATAACACTGAACAATATTACAAATGGTATTAAAAAATTTGTACGTTGATGAAAGGTTTTATGGATATTTAAATATTAGTATGTTCGGATTCGAACTCGAGACTTCGGGATTGCACACATTACGTATGAGAGTTGATGTTAATAATTAATATATAAAATGTTATTATTAATTATTAGTCACGAAATAAAACATAACGATAATTAAATATTTAACGAGGTTTGGTTAACGGTCGTTAAATGTAAACTAAATGGACTAGAATTGAAATTAGAAGTCAGGAAAGATCTAGAACCCCTCTTGGGTTGATTAGGCCGATCGGTTGGGTTCCAAACCCAATCCCTCTCAAACTTGGTCACCAAGTTAAGTTAACTATAAATACAAATCAATGTATTCATTCACAACTTAATATTGGATCACCAATAACCTAATTTCTCTTCTCCTCTCCTCCCACTTTTGCTTGGCCGATCGGTATAACCCCCTCCTCAAGGGATCGATTTTTCCATGCTCAAGAAACAAGTGTTTGGTTTTATTTGTGATTCAAGAACCTAGCTTTTCACATCAAATCGCTATTAGTACGTGTGTACAAGAACGAAGAACAAACGCATTTGTGTTTGTGAATTCCTTGGTGGTCGATCTTGTGTGGGTCGAATTGTATAAACCCTAAAGTTAGGGTTTTGAGTTTTGTTCTTGTTCAAACATCGTTTGGTTTACTTGAATTCCTAAAAGGTACGCACTTTCTTATTTGGTTAATTACTTACATGTATTATTCCTATTTACTTCCGCTGCATGCTTTGAAGATGTTTACTTACTTTTATAATTTGTTATGATTAGTACATTCCAACAGTGGCATCACGAGCCGTTAATATGATGTAATTAATTACCGAAACACATAAAAATTGAATCTTTATGATTATATGCATGCTTTTTATGGTTTCTAGGGGTTTTGAATTCGAAACCCTAATTTTATTTATTATGGGTCGATTACCCTTTTATTATTTAATTCGGTTTTAATTTTGTAAAACTTGTAGAAACCCTAGGTTGCATGCTAATTTTATGTGGTTAATTAATGAATAATTATTATGTGTCATGTAATATGCGTATCTTGGGTGATAATTGTTATGCGGAATCCATGGTGGAACATGCATGTTTTGCCATGGAGTATTGTTTGTTATAAATTGTTTAGTGATACACACATGTTTTATTTATTTGATAATTATTGAATTGGGGAATACCTCAATTATAACTAATAAAAATTCGTTACGTGCTAATTGGTATATTATTAACATTGAAAACTTACGAATCGACTTGTCGATGCATGGGGCTCATCTACCTTGTAGGTGAAAGCCCTAGTTAATGTATGCATTTATTTACGCCTAGAATTGTTTATTAGAGTTTATTGAAATAATTATGCATGTGGCTAATTGTTTTTTTTACATATGTTAAATTGTTTAGCTATATGTTTATATTATTTGAGTGTGTTTAATTTTTTATTAAAGTGCTTTTTTGTTTATATATTATTTGACATGTTAGTAAGCAAAAAGGGTTTTTTGAATAGAAAAATCAAATGGACTAAATAATGGCGAAACTGATTTGTTATCTAAGTATTGTTCTTGAACTTTTAATCGATTGATGCGACTGTACTAAATGGTTAGAACGGCTCACCCACTAGAACAAACTATAAAAGGGGTTAATTAAGAAGTGCGCATGCACTTGAATGGATGTCTAAGGTTATGCTTTTGCACGGTCCTCTGCCCCTGTGAGTTCGATTGGAGCTACCTAGTATAACCATTCAATGTACGAAGCATCTTAGTGCAAAGTTGTAAGTTTCTCAACGCATCGATTAAAACTTTGTAGAATTCAATCTTAGCAATTAAAATCTCATGTAAATTTTTCGAAAATATTATGCTATAAAGTTGTATGCATGCTTCTTTATACATAAGTTTTAATTACACGTCAAAAATTGTACCCTTTAAATTTAAGTTTATGCAATCTAATGATATGAAACACTTGAAGTTGTAATTTAGTTATGTGAGACCTTGATCTAGATTACAATAACAAGGTGAATTATTTTGTTGTGTGAGACCTCAGCTTAATGATTTGCAGTTTCTAAATTAGACAACTTAATTAAGTTAGTTAGTGAGACCTATGACTTAAGGCATAAGATGAGATAAAACATGCTTACGTTTTGCATTAATTGTTTTGGCAAAATTGTAAATCCCATACATTTTGGAATTGAAAACTTGTTTGTCAATTATTGTTTTTCAACAATTACCTATTCTATACTTTCACCACTAGCAGATCAACTGATGTGGTGAAACTATGATAATGAGGATTCAAAATTCAAGGAAAATACTATGGTTAATATGAAATATTGACCAAAGGGTATTTTATTTTCTTGAATGTTTACTTATCGAAAGTACTAACTTTTGAACTTTTATTTTCAGTAGAAATGGCTCAAGCTGAATCTACTGCACTAGCCTTGTCGTTCAAATTTATGTTTGATCGAGAGAAATTGACTGTAGCGCGAATTTCAATGATTGGTATCGGCAACTCAGAATTGTCTTGAGGGTTGCCAAACGACTAGATTATTTGACTACGCCTTGTCCTCCTGAACCTACAGCTGATGCTACTGCTGAAGCACGAGCTGCATGGCAATCTGAGTATGACAAGTATAATGAGGTCGCTTGCATTATGCTCGGGAGTATGAATCAAACTTGCAAAAGCAGTTTGAGAATTACTTCCCTAATCTCATACTTGAAGAATTGCAAAGGTTATTTGAAAAGCCTGTATGTAGAGTCTGTATGATCCGATAGATGCTCTTCATAGTTGCAAGCAAGGAGAAGGGAAACACATGGCGCCTGCCGTAAATGATGAGTTACATGGACCAGCTGGGGCGACTCAACTATATCTACCCCAATGACATACAAATTGGCCTTATCAACAGATCCCTTAACAAGGAGTTTGATGGTTTCGTGCACAATTACAATATGCATTGCACGGGGAAGACAGTCAGTGAGGTACATGCAATGCTCATTGATTACGAGAAAGGTTTGCCCAAGAAGGCCCCTACACTGCGGTTCGACCATCAAGAAGGGTAGGATTTCTAAGCCTAATAAGCCGCTAGCGAACAAGAAAGGGAAAGGTAAGGGTAAAGCTGATAAGGGAAAACAAGTTATGACTTATCAACAAGAACCCAAGAAGTACCCTCCCAAAAGCGTGAGAATCGAAGAAGGATCAGCTTGTCATCACGCACCGAGGTAGGACACTGGAAGAGGAATTGTCCACTTTACCTTGATGAGTTGCGCAATAAGAGGTATAAAAATATGGCACTGGGCCGACTTGTACTCTTTTGATGATGGAATTATTTGCTTTTCCTCATAAAATAAATTCTTGGGTATATGATACTGGATGTGGTATTCACATTTGTAATACACTGCAGGGACTTAGAGGAGCAAGGAAGCTTACCTATGGACAACAATACCTGCACGTGGGTAATGGAGCACATGCGGTCGTTGAAGCTATAGGCACGTTTGATTTAGTTTTACCTTCGGGTTTAGTCGTCTTTAAACGATTGTCATTACGCACCTTCCATTGTTAGGGGTGTCATTTCTGTTTCCTTGTTAAAAGATATTGGTTTCGTTCATACATTTACTGATTATGGAATTTCGGTTTCTTTAAATGGTGTTTTTTACTTTAATGTTATTCCAATAAATTGTGTGTTTGAATTTGATTTGCATGATAATTTGATTGATAAAAATAATTCTGTCTTTAGCATCAATAAAAGAATCAAATGTGATTTGGATTCTTCATTTCTTTGGCATTGTAGACTTGCTCATATAGACAAGAAACGCATGCAACAGCTGCAACACGATGGGCTTTTGCAAGACATCAATGATGAATCATTTGATAAATGCGAATCTTGCATATCTGGGAAGATGACCAAGAAACCTTTTACAAATAGTTTAGAAAGGGCTTCAGATCTTCTTGGTGTGATACATACTGACGTATGTAGACCACTAAGACATGTGTCAAGAAAGGGTGCTAGCTACTTCTTAACCTTTACTGATGATTTCAGTCGTTATGGTTATGTTTATTTACTTATTCATAAACATGAAGTCTTTGAAACATTTAAGGTTTTAAGAGTGAAGTAGAACTGCAACTAGGAAAGAAGATTAAAGCTCTTCGATCCGATAGAGGTGGTGAATATTTAAGCCAAGAGTTTAAATATTATCTAGCTGAGTGTGGTATCGTCCAGCAACTCACATCTCCATATACTCCACAACAAAATGGTGTATCTGAGAGAAGGAATCGTACATTGTTAGACATGGTGCGATCAATGTTTAATCTTACAACTCTTCCCTTATCCTTTTGGGATTATGCTTTAGAAACTGTTGTTCGCATATTGAATATGGTTCCAACTAAAAAGGTTGATAAGACTCCTTATGAAGTGTGGTATGGGAAAGCTCCCAACTTGTCTTACTTAAAGGTCTGGGGTTATGAGGCGTTTGTTAAATGTGACTCTGCTGATAAGCTACAACAAAGATCTGTTAAGTGTATCTTCGTAGGATACCCAAAGGAAACTATAGGTTACTACTTTTACTTTCCACCTGAAAACAAAGTAATTGTTGCTAGGTATGGAGAATTCCTTGAAAGGGATCTCATATCTCATGAATTCAATGGGAGAGTTTATGATCTGGAATATGATCAAGAAGATACAACACCTTCTGAAAACACTAGCCAACCTCAAGTAGAACCGAAAGTGCAGGCGTTCCACCGAAGTTGAAGTGGTTCCCATTCGTAGATCCGCAAGGGCTACGCGTGCACTTGAGCGTCTATGTCTCAACGTAGAAGCTGAGGAAAATATGTTAGGGGATCTTGGTGAACCCGCTAACTATAAAGCGCCATGATGAGTCCGAAAAGGAAAATGGCGAGTTGCAATGAATAGGGAAATGCAATCCATGAAAGATAACGAAGTTTGGATAGAGGTTGACTTACCTCCAAATGCTAAGGTAGTTGGAAGTAAGTGGATCTATAAGATAAAAACTGACAAGGATGGCAATGCACACACCTATAAAGCTCGTCTTGTAGCTCAAGGGTATACTCAAACCTTTGGGATAAACTACGAGGAGACATTTTCTCCTGTGAGCGCATTAGAGCTATTAGCATTCTTATAGCCATAGCTGCGTACTATGACTATGAGATATGGCAAATGGATGTCAAAACTGCCTTCTTAAACGGTCGCCTAGATGAGGACATCTATATGGCGAAGCCTGAAGGGTTTGTGAATCCAAAGTTTCCGAAGCATGTATGCAAACTTCAAAGATCCATTTATGGATTGAAGCAAGCATCAAGGCAATAGAACAAGAAGTTTGATGAAGAAATCAAGAAATTTGGTTTCACTCAAAATCTTGATGAGCCATGTGTGTATCACAAAGCTAGTGGGAGTAATGTTATTTTCCTTATCTTGTATGTCGATGACATATTGATCATGGGAAAAGACATTCCAAGTTTGCAAGATGTAAAGTCTTATCTTGGAAAGTGCTTTTCTATGAAGGATTTAGGGGAAGCAATATTTATTCTGGGAATCAAGATCTACCGAGATAGATCAAGGCGGTTAATTGGACTAAGCCAAAGTGCTTACATTGATAAAATATTGAAGAGATTCAATATGCAAGATTCCAAGAAGGGATATTTGCCGATGCAAGTTGAACATGGCTTAAGTAATAAACTATGCGCGTCAACACCTGAAGAGGTGGCACACATGAAGAAAGTTCCTTATGCTTGGTGTAGGATCTATCATGTATGATGTGAGATGTACAAGGCCGATGTGGCGTTTGCAGAATATCACGGTCGGTATCAACAGAACCCAGGTGTGAAACACGGCATTAAGAACATTCTTAAGTATCTAAGGGCTACTAAAGAAATGTTTCTAGTGTATGGAGGAAATCAGATGAGAACTTGATGTTACGAGGTTTTGTGATGCGTCATTCCAAACTGATAAAGATGATACGAAGTCTCAGACGGGTTATGTCTTTGTCATTAATGGAGGAGCAGTTTGACCGAAGAGCAAGAAGAAAACAACGGTTGCGATGTCTATTACGAAGTGAGTACATAACGCTTGAAGCTGCGATGGAATTTGTTTGGATTAGGAAATTCATTTCGGGACTCGGAGTAATGCCCTCAATTGAATTACCTTTAAATGTGTATTGTGACAACTCTGCTGCAATAACATTTGCCAATGAGCACAGGTCATGAAGGGCGCCAAAAATTTTCCTCGTCGATATCACTATGTTCGAGAACAAGTCGAAATAGGTGAAATCAATCTACTCAAAGTTCATACAGATGATAATCTAGCTGATCCCTTTACTAAGCCTTTGCCAAAAGATAAACTTATGACCATGCGATGGGATAGGACTTTGTTTAGCTAGTAGTTTCATGCAGATCTGTGATTAGTATTTGGATAAAGGATGTTATGAACAAATATTACTTTAATGAAATAAAATAGTTGTTTATGTTTATTTTTCATTTTCTTAATATTATATCCTATATTTGCATGTTTAATCCGTGAATAACTTATGTTATTCTAAATAGTCTGTTGTCGATCAATGATGTGGGAATGTCATTGAATTAAGACAAATCTGAGTTTTGGTAGAATATGCTTAAAGTATATTGATGCGTGGGACATACCAGATTCACATGATATTCAATGAATTGAATATAGGACTCATCCCAACTTTACATGATGATAATTTATGGGTCTTTGTCATTAAGTATATCATGAAGTGTTTATCCTCAGACTTGAGATACCAGATAACTGATATGAATGTAGTGCACTTGTGTAAGATAGTTTAACGCTATCCGTAACTGGTAGTTATAAGGGCTATTTTCAGAAGTGTTACAAAGTTCATGAGTTATGTTTGTAGTCAAGAGAATTTGTTCCTTTGAATTTGTTTCAAAGCATAATACTATATTTGGGCCCCTCGTAGGGTTGACAAGATGTTTGTATGGCCATACCCAAGATCTATCTGGAATACGTTCAGATGATTTGGTAATCTTGTTCAATAAAATACAACGAGAAACAGAATATTAACTTATGGAATGACTTGATCCATATTCATAGTTAATGTAGTATTAGTAACAAAAGGATAAGTAAAAATGATGAATCATTAAATGGTTTTTCCAGGAAACCATACTCGATTCAATCTGGGGGCATTGGCGTGTTAGGCTAGACTAAACCAATGTCATTACTATATTTAGTAATATCCAAGTGGGAGCTGAAAGGTTTTATGGATATTTAAATATTAGTATGTCTGGATTCGAACTCGAGACTTCGGGATTGCACACATTACGTATGAGAGTCGATGTTAATAATTAATATATAAAATGTTATTATTAATTATTAGTCACGAAATAAAACATAACGATAGTTAAATATTTAACGAGGTTTGGTTAACGGTCGTTAAATGTAAACTAAATGGACTAGAATTGAAATTAGAAGTCGGGAAAGATCTAGAACCCCTCTTGGGTTGATTAGGCCGATCGGTTGGGTTCCAAACCCAATCCCTCTCAAACTTGGTCACCAAGTTAAGTTAACTATAAATACAAATCAATGTATTCATTCACAACTTAATCTTGGATCACCAATAACCTAATTTCTCTTCTCCTCTCCTCCCTCTTTTGCTTGGCCGATCGGTATAACCCCCCTCCTCAAGGGATCGATTTTTCCAAGCTCAAGAAACAAGTGTTTGGTTTTATTTGTGATTCCAGAACCTAGCTTTTCACATCAAATCGCTATTAGTACGTGTGTACAAGAACGAAGAACAAACGCATTTGTGTTTGTGAATTCCTTGGTGGTCAATCTTGTGTGGGTCGAATTGTATAAACCCTAAAGTTAGGGTTTTGGGTTTTGTTCTTGTTCAAACATCGTTTGGTTTACTTGAATTGCTAAAATGTACGCACTTTCTTGTTTGGTTAATTACTTACATGTATTATTCATATTTACTTCCGCTGCATGCTTTGATGATGTTTACTTACTTTTATAATTTGTTATGATTAGTACATTCCAACACTTGAGACAGCAACAAAGCTAAAAGCGAGATATTTAACTTTAAATAAATATAGACACTTTAGTGGGGTGGTAGGTTTTGATGATGATCAAGTTCCACACTTGCATTCCTAAGAACCTCCCAATGGTTGGAGCTTACTAGTCATAAGTCATAACCTTCATTGCCATGGTGTACCCAGCATCAAAGAAGATATCGCTAATAACTTAACTAGACAGTGTTAAAAAAAGGCTTCTCGTATGTAAAACACGTGGTAAAAACCTTGGATTGCAAGGGTGATATAGTGGTCATTAGGAAAGCAAGTGAATTAGTGTGGCGTGGGGTTGAACTTCAGAATACTGTATGTGGCTTATGAATAGTCTCAAGAACAAACAAGAAATAACTTATGGAAGAAAGAATTTTAAACGGAGACCAAGAGATTCCTAATAACTGGTCAATCAACGCCATAGCTGCTGACTCGATGTATAGAATATGTCAAAGTGTCAAACCATAATGCTAGACTACCAAGGAAGTGAACATGTGACAGATGAAAAATTGTTTCAGCAATTATCAACAATGATAGCTGATACATCGAGTGCATGCTTCATGAACTTACCTCGTGTGTAATGTCATAGTAGTTCTATTAGGTAGAGAGAAGAGAGTGTACGAACTGCAGCTACCACTTCTGATTAAACGAAGAGATTCTAAAAATTTCGGAAAGGTAACTCCCTAGCCTTGACCTGCATCAGTGGCATACATTGATGAGTGTTGTCGTTCAATGAACAACTAGATATAGATGTTCTTTTTTGGTTCTCCTATTTAGTCCAATTCAGTTTAGTACTGTAATATGTAAGAGTTCCTGAAAAGGAATATACAGCAAAAGTTTACAGTTTTTAGATACTAGTTATTAACTATTATGGTTTATCCTGGTTATGGTTATGAACTAGGAAAACTTGAACCTTACCCGTGCTTCTTAACTCTATTTACAAGCCACGGTTCGTAGGCGGCACTGGATCAAATTTTAGCCTTCGTTGCTTGATATACTCTGCGCAGTTCTTATGCTTCATTGCTTCAATTCATTTTAGTAAAGAACATAGGGGTTGAAGTGTAAGATATTAATATTAAGGAGGTTAAGTGTAATATTTTACAATAATGTTGGTTATGCAATACATAAAGACTAGCCGGGTACCCGCGCACAGCGGCGGCGATAAGTATAGTTATATGTGTTTGCTTACCCGTTTAGTGAATTCGTTTCACAACACTTCGAATGTATATGTGTTAGTTGTAAGTGTTTGTTTGGGTTACCCGTAACTTTCCCGTAGCTTTCCCGCGACATCATTATTCCTCCATATAGAAATACCCTCGCAATCTCTTACGCGTCAAACACTACCCCAAAAGTATATGATTTTGACGAATCAAGATTATATTGATTGAAATAAATGAAATAAAGGTTAAAGTTGTAAAAATTTGAATTAAAATAAAATAAACCCATTAAAAATATAAAACTAAAAACTCATAAAAATATATCAAAATGGATGTTGAATTAAAGAGCATAAAATTTTAGAAAATATGGTGAAATTAGATTATAAAAAAATAAGTAGATAAAAAGATGTTTTAATTTAAAAATAAAGATGAATTTTTAGTTGAGAAATGACACATGTCATTTTATAATTGGAGCTCTTTATCTTAATTTTTAGTGGTTAGGAGTTAGGTTTGGAGTTTGTTAGAAGTTAGGCTTGGAGTTTGTTAAGAAGTGACACATGTCATCTCATGATTGGAGCTCCTTATCTTAATTTTTGGTTAGAAAAACTCTTTCCATAATAAGCAAGTAAAAAAATCTGAATTTTTAAGCCTTCTAATTTTAGAAGGCCTAAATGCATTATAAAGTAGTATAGATATAGATAGTAATAAGAATACTTGTAGGAAAACATCATTAGACAATTCCTCGAAGCCGCCGGGTTGAGTTGAGTTAGCTGCTTCCTTCCTGCAACATACAAAAATATAAACATCACTTTTAAATAATACTCCCCCATCCCAAATTCATTGTCCCAGACAAAAAACACATACACTACTCGACCAATCATATATCATTCTCACCAGGGCCGTCTTTGAGGGTGTGCAAGGTGAGCGATCGCTCAAGGGCCCAGAATTTTTAAGGCCCCAAAATTTATCCCGTTAATAATTATATGCATGTATAGACATATTTTTCACGAAGAAAAAAGTACTTAGATGGGAAAATATCTTAAATGAGTAATATGTTAGGATGTTTAGATAACTATCTTATAATAGGTGACACTTTATATATAATATTGCTTAACGAAAGGCGTCATTATATAATTTCGTACAACGCCCTCAAAAATTTCACCGATTCATGGGACGCCCTGATTCTCACCCACTAAACTCTCTTTTAATTGGTTGAAATAAGAAGTGGACAATTATTTTACAACACAGAAGTTTAAATTAAAAAATATATGTAAAAAAGGGGGCACCTGATTTTGAGAATATAATCATGGTGAGAAATGGGCCCATCAGTTGTATCATCATCCTCTTCCGGAGGGGGAGGAAAAGGTGACGTCATCCGTCTCTTACGGCGGTTGGATTGTAGGAATAATGTTTCATTGTTTGGAGTGGGGTTGTTGTTGTTACAGGTGGTGGTGGCATGATTATACGCTTTGAGGTTTTCAAGAGCAGAGTTTGGATGTAAATCTTTTTTGTAAACATATGAAGGGTTCTTGCACAAGTAATTCTTTGATCCCATAGTTTTTTTGTTACTCTTCTTCTTCTTTTCTCATTTTGTTTTGTTTTTAGAGACAATTTCAAACTTGGCCCCTCACTTAAATACTAAATACCAAACACCTCCCCAAACTTTCACTCAAACCCATACATTAGAGCGTTTGTATGAGTGCACCTCGGTGCCTATAACGGCACTATAATTGCAACGTATGGTGCGTTAGTTATGGCCATAACGGCCGGTTTGTGTGTGTGGTTTTTGATTTTTTTAAATTTCATTTTTGGTTTTTAGTGTAAAGTGGGGTTTTTGTGGTGTGTTGTAAAAATGTTATTAGGATGTTGTTT
The DNA here is from genome assembly GCA_910596185.1 of Chrysanthemum makinoi. NCBI lineage: Eukaryota > Viridiplantae > Streptophyta > Magnoliopsida > Asterales > Asteraceae > Chrysanthemum > Chrysanthemum makinoi. The sequence goes on along the minus strand of OU343224.1, from coordinate 134,194,704 downwards.
TTGAGGTTTTGTGTCATAGAAATTTATTAGGGTAAAAGTTGACGTGACGCATCTATAACTTGACGGATAACACCCACTGCATCTAGCACTCTTATAAGCAAAATGAAATTTAGGAAAGCCAGTCAACAGAGGCGGAGACAAGAGAGGAGCAGGATGGGCACGTGCCCTCCTAGCAAAAAAAATTGTAGTGTAAAATTTTTAAAGTATCTTACTATTTTTGTAATTTGCTCCTGACTAATGAAATATGTAATGAAATTTTTAAAATTTATCAAAGTTTACCTCCTCGACCATAAGTTTCTTACTCCGCCCTAGCCAAGACCAACATAAACAACCCATTTTCTTCCTAACAAAACTAGTCAACACATGCATTTCCATTCCTGACAAAATATAAACAAACCCATGGCTGCAACTTAACTGTGTATGACTACTCAAACGTTACAGTTATCTCGAAAATTACTTTAACAAACCTATATTTATATGCCCTCAATAGCAGTAGCATCTTTAATTCGTGATCTGCACTATACTCTACAAAGTTAATTTTGCACGTACTATACAATACAGTATATGGTTTTCTTGATGCTCTTAGTTAATGCAACTTCTCTTATGGCCGCTTGCAAAGTTTAGCAGCACGGATTTTGCGTGCACCATGCTTGTTGGCTATACCTTCTCTTGGAGCCACCATTTTTGTCAATCTTGTTGGAAAATTTAGTGCACTTGTGAGAATAGTTCACACCTTGTAATGGGTTAGGAGGTACGGAGTGTACACCCATAAGGTCCATGAACACCCTGACTCTTGTAGTGGTTTTTATTGATAGTGCTTGGTGAAAGTACTTGTTGTGGTTACCACCGATTATCGATATTTCCACTGAAGCGTACTTCCACTGGATTAGTGTTTCCAGAAGTGGTGTTTCACTGAAGTAGTGTTTACACCGAAGCAGTGGTGTTTCCACTGAAGCAGTGTAACCACTGATAGCACTATGAAAGTACTTGATGAAAGTCTGAAGCTTGTAACGGCTTTGACCTATTCAAGTGGCGTTTCAAGCTGCTTAATGACCACGTAATTGGTCATGTAACCACTAACGGCTATAATGGGGATAATTATGAGGCTATTAATGGGCCGATTAATACTCATAATTCCATTGAATTAGCCAAGAGTATTATCCTATAAATAGGATATCGATTATGCATGAAGACACACGAAAACAAAACACTTATAAGCGAAAGGGTTATAGAATTGTGCCTAATTCTCTAACCGCATTTGGTCTTATCCCAAGTAGATATTCGTGATACCCAGGCATTAGGGTCGAATAGTTTACTTTGGAAAGTGATCACACGATTCCAATGATATCCGGTAACCACCAAGTGGTATTTGTTTCTATTTGAATTGTTGCTTGTTTCTGCTGAATTGATTATCTAACCTGCTACTCGGGCTCATAACGCCAACAATCAAAGTAAAATATTTGTGATAATCAATGGCTACTGCTGCAATGAAACACATGGCTTCAAACTTTGCCAAGCTTGACAAGTTTGAAGGGGTGTACTTTAGGAGGTGGCAGAAGAAGATGCACTTCTTGCTGTCAAGCATGAGTGTGGTGTATGTGCTAACCACACCTATTCATGATGATGGTGATGATGCTACTGGGAGCAGGATCAGGAGGAGGAGCAAATGGGAGAATGATGACTACATATGCAGAGGTCTTATTCGAATGGTATGTCGATTCTTTGTTTGATATTTATCGAACTTTGAATCTTCTAAAGAACTGTGGGATTCCTTGGATGCCAAATATATGCTGAGGATGCATCAAGTAAGAAGTTCCTTGTTAGTAATTTCACAAATTACAAAATGACTGATTCAAGACCGGTTATGGAACAATACAATGAACTTCTTGGAATACTTGGAAGGTTTACACAACGCAATATGAACATGGATGAGGCCATTAAAGTCTCATGTGTCATTGACAAACTCCTTCCTTCTTGGAAAGATTTCAAGCATACCTTGAAACATAAGAAGAAGGAGTTAACTCTGGTTGAGTTAGGCAGTCATCTGCGCATTGAGGAATCTCTCAAGATGCAGGATAATGACAAGCCAAAGAGTAGCAATGCTCTTGGACCATCTGTTGTCAATATGGTGGAGCATAACAACTCCACCAGGTACAATGACAACAAAGGCAAACGCAAATATCATGACAACACAAGGGCAGATCCCAACAAGAAGGCAACACCTACTTGTTGGAAATGTGGCAAGATTGGTCACATTAAAAGGGACTGCAAGGGTGTTAAAGTTGGTGGTAAAGCCAATGGATCGGCACTAATGGTTCAGGGTGGTGGATCAAACTCACTGAAAGGTAAGAATATGTTTAATAAGTCTTTTCAGATTTATTATGTTACATATGTATCTGAATCTTTTTATGTGCAGGATGATGATGTTGCGTGGTGGGTTGACTCTGGTGCAACAGTTCATGTGTGTAAAGATAGAAGCTGGTTCAAGACTTATGAGTCACTGAATGATGGTTCTATTCTTCACATGGGAAATGAGTCAACAGCCTTGGTGCATGGTCGGGGTTGTGTAGATCTTAAGTTTAGTTCTGGAAAGATTGTAACTTTGTTTAATGTTATTCATGTTCACGATATAAGGAAGAACTTGGTTTCAAGTAGTGTATTGAATAATCATGGATATAAACAAGTTATTGAATCTGATAAATTTGTTCTTTCTAAATGTGGTGTTTTTATTGGTTTTGGTTATTTATGTAATCAAATGTTCAGCTTACTATTACCACTTGACAGTGTTATTTCAAAGCTTTTGTGACCACATATGATCAGGTGATTCTACCATTTGGCATGCTAGACTTGGTCATGTTCACTATAAAAGAATGCAAGATATGTCTAGGAATGGTTTAATCCCTGCTTTTGACATAGACACTGAAAAGTGTAAAACTTGCATGTTGACCAAGATAACCAAGAAACCCTTTCGGGGTGTTAGTCGTGAGACTAAGATCTTGGAGCTTATTCACAGTGACCTGTGTGATTTGCATGCCACTCCTTCTTTGGGGAATAAGAAGTACTTTGTGACATTTATTGATGATGCTTCAAGGTTTTGTTATGTTTATTTATTACATACAAAGGATGAAGCATTAGATAAATTCAAAGTGTTTAAAACTGAAGTTGAATTACAACTTGGGTCTTTGATCAAAAGATTAAGGATTGATAGGGGAGGTGAGTACATGGATACTCAGTACTTTCAGTCTGTTGGAATAATCCATGAAACGACGGCCCCTTATACTCCTCAACAAAATGGTATTTCGAAAAGAAAAACAGTCTTTGAAGGAGATGGTTAATTCCATGTTGTCCTATTCAGGATGAGTCAAGGGTTCTAAGGTGAAGCTATGTTAACAGCTTGCTATTTATTAAATAGGGTTCCCAACAAAAGGAACAAGATTACCCTTTATGAACTCTGGACTAAAAGGAAACCCAACCTGAACTATCTCAGTGGTCCGGGTTGTAGGCTTGTTGTAAGACTCCGATCAAAGCAAAGACTTTGGGTAAAAGAGGCATTGATTGCATCTTTGTTGGATATGCTGAGCATTCCAAGGCTTTTAGGTTCTATGTTATTGAACCTAATGAATATGTTTCAGTTAACTCTATAATTGAATCAAGGGATGTAGACTTTGATGAGAATAGATTCTCATCAGTCCCAAGACCAAGTCGAGATGATTCTGATGGAACTCTTGACACGGTGTATCGAGAGTCCGATGATGAACCATCAGTGGTCCCTGATGAGGTTGTGGTTCAACAACTGAACTGTGCTCAGGGAAGAGCAAAAGGGTCGAGAATCCAAACTCATTTCGACCTGAGTTTCAACTATACTTAGTTGAAGGAACAAGGGATGAGGTCTCGGACCAATACTCCTATTGCTTCATTGTTGAGGATGATCCCAAGACATTTGAAGAAGCAATGAAGTCCCGGATATTGCCTTAGGAAAGAAGCAATCAATGATGAGATGGATTCCATCATGGGAACAACACTTGGGTGTTGGTTGATCTACCTCCTGGTTGCAAACCTCTAGGTTGCAAATGGATTTTCAAGAAGAAAATGAAGGTAGATGGAACTATTGAAAAGTTCAAGGCTAGATTAGTTATTCAGGGCTTTAAACAAAAGTCGGGGATAGACTATTTTGATACTTATGCCCTTGTGGCTCGTATAAGTACCATAAGACTGTTGATTTCTATGGCATCTATTCACAATCTGATTATTCATCAGATGGATGTGAAGACGGCTTTCTTGAATGGTGAATTGGAAGAGGAGGTTTATATGAACCAACCTCAGGGCTTCATCTTGCCTGGCAATGAAAACAAGGTGTGTAAAGTGATTAAGTCTCTTTATGGACTTAAGCAGGCACCTAAGCAATGGCATCAAAAATTTGATGAAGTGGTTTTGTCTAGTGGTTATGTTCTTAACCAAGTTGACAAATGTGTATATAGCAAATTTGATGAATCTGGTAAAGGAGTCATCATTTGTCTATATGTTGATGACATGTTGATCTTTGGCACCGATCAAAATCAGTTGACTTGACAAAGGAATTTTTGTCATCAAGGTTCTCCATGAAAGACATGGGGAGGCTGATGTTATCCTTGGTATAAGGATTAAACATGAAAGTAAAAGAATTTCTATCTCTCAGTCTCATTATATTGAGAAGGTGTGGAGGAAATTCAATTACTTTGATTGTACTCCAGTGAGTACACCTATGGATACTTGTGAGAAGTGATGCCTAATCATGGCAAGGTGTATCTCAACTTGAGTACTCTAGGGTAATGGTGCCTGATGTATGCCATGACTTGTACAAGACCGATATTGGTTTTGCGATGGGAAAATTGGCAGGTATACTAGTAATCCTAGTGCTCATCACTGGCAATTCAAAGGGTACTGAAGTATTTGAAGAGAACTATGGATTATAGTCTCATCATCTTTGGTTACCATCGGTGTTGGAAGGTTACAGCGATGCAAGTTGGATCGGTAACGAAGACAATTCGTCTACCAGTGCTGGGTATTCCTACTTGGTGGAGGTGCAATTTCTTGGGCATCCAAGAAACAAACTTGCATCACCAGTTCAACAATGGAATCTGAATTTGTGGCTTTAGCATTTCTTTGGTAAAGAAATTTGGATGGTTGAAAAACTTGCTCCTTGAGATTCCATTGTGGCCTAAACCTATAGCACCTATTTGTATCCGGTGTGATAGTGCAGCTACATTGGCTAAGGCTTATAGCCAGATGTACAATGGTAAGTCTAGACACTTAGGTGTCGGACATAGCATGATTCGTGAGCTTATCATGAATGGGGTGGTATCTATAGAGTTTGTGAGATCTCAAAGAACTTAGGTGATCACTTGACGAAGGGTGGCTAGAGACTTGGTTATAAAGTCTGCTAAAGGGATGGGTTTAAGTCCAACTTAGTCATTGAATGCTAGGACACCCAACTCCCTCCTGAGGAAACTTAGGAGCTGAGTTCAATGTGGAAAGCTGAACATTGAGTGGACTGGAGCACATGTTTTATTTACATCCCAAGGTTGTGCTCAGAACCTGCTGAAAAGGAGGATGAAGTCTTTACTTCTTAAAGGTTAATTTCTTTGAAAAAGTGCTTGGCAAGAGCATGAATAAAGAGGAACCACCTATGTAAATGTTGAAGTTTTGCCGCTTGAGGAAGCTTTGGACTTTTAGCTTTTACAACATTTATGAATTTGGATATGGACACATGGCTTGTATAGTGTCGGGAGCTTTTAAGTGTTTGAAAACTTGTGTGTATTTTATCTTCAAGTATTCAAATGGGTTGAAGGGTTCAATTCTTAGAACACCCTGATTCTCGAATATTTGAAACGTGTAATTTACTAAGATGGAAATTCAATCCTCAAGACATTTTCATTTATGCACATGTTTTGCTTGATGTTTATTTTTTATGCAAAGGAAGTGAACTAAATTTAGGGAGGATTGTTGGAAAATTTAGTGCACTTGTGGGAATAGTTCACACCTTGTAATGGGTTAGGAGGTACGGAGTGTACACCCATAAGGTCCATGAACACCTTGACTCTTGTAGTGGTTTTTATTGATAGTGCTTGGTGAAAATCTTGTTGTGGTTACCACTGATTATCAGTGTTTCCATGAAGCGATACTTCCACTGGATTAGTGTTTCCACTGAAGTGGTGTTTACAGAAGTAGTGTTTACACTGAAGCAGTGGTGTTTCCACTGAAGCAGTGTAACCACTGATAGCACTATGAAAGTACTTGATGAAAGTCTGAAGCTTGTAACGTCTTTGACCTATTCAAGTGGCAGTTTCAACTGCTTAATGACCACGTTTAATTGGTCATGTAACCACTAACGGCTATAATGGGGATAATTATGAGGCTATTAATGGGCGATTAATACTCATAATTCCATTGAATTAGCCAAGAGTATTATCCTATAAATAGGATATCTGATTATGCATGAAAGACACACAGAAAACAAAAACACTTATAAGCGAAAGGGTTATAGAATTGTGCCTAATTCTCAAACTGCATTTGGTCTTATCTCAAGTAGATATTCGTGATACCCAGGCATTAGGGTCGAATAGTTTACTTTGGAAAGTGATCACACGATTCCAAGTGATATCCGGTAACCACCAAGTGGTATTTGTTTCTGCTGAATTGTTGCTTGTTTCTGCTGAATTGATTATCTAACCCTGCTACTAGGCTCATAACCGCCAACAAATCTTTGTATTGAAATCACTAGAGAAATGATTCTTCCGGCACTCTTTATCCTGACCTTTTATTCAATGCTTCTTCAGCTCTTACGGTTTCAGCTAGCGTCTAAGAAACTTCTAGAACTGAAATACCGAGAGATATGCACACAAGATAGTCTGTACGTATCAGTAACAATTCTGAGCATACAAGAAAGGAAACGATAGAACCTACAAGACGATATCACCAAGTGGGATCTCATAGCATACAATTTCGTGATGGATAGTTCTGAGGCCTGCTGTGTCTGTGGGGCAATTTGGGTCATGATCAATGTTTTTCTAATATCGTCTACACAAACGACACTCAGCTATGATAATGTTCACAGCTGTAATTCAGTTTATAAGGGGTCCAACATTCGTGATTTTATTGTTCAGTCATAAGTCATAACCTTCATTGAAATGGTGTACCCAGCATCAAAGAAGATGTCGCTAATAACTTAACTAGACAGTGTTAAAAAAGGCTTCTCGTATGTAAAACACGTGGTAAAAACCTTGGATTGCAAGGGTGATTTAGTGGTCATTAGGAAAGCAAGTGATATACTCTGCGCAGTTCTTATGCTTCAATTCATTTTAGTAAAGAACATAGGGGTTGAAGTATAAGATATTAATATTAAGGAGGTTAAGTGTAATATTTTACAATAATGTTGGTTATGCTAGAATACATAAAGATAAGCACATAACCTTTTCCTGATAAAAGTTAAGAAAAGAAACTTATAATATGATTTTATATGTATGATCATATATTTAAAAAGTCAACAGTCAAGAACCAAGATATTAAAAGTCCAACCATAATTGAATAACAACAATTTAAAATAGAAAGGAAAGACCAACAGAAGAGAAGATGGTTAATGGTGGCTGCAAGGCAGATGGCTCTATGAATGAGTCAAGGTTCGATGAGCCGATGCCATGGATCGGCATATACGTGGCAGGAGCAGCTTTGGCCTGTGGCATAGCCATGACCATAGATGCCTTACATGGCTTTAGATACAAAAAGTTCTGGTTCCCTTGCAAATTCTTTGCTCTTAATGCTACAATCCTAACACTTATAGCTATAGCAATAAAATTCTCTATGGACTTGAATGCCACCATGCCTCACCGTCAAGATCAGCTAGCAAAAGTAAGCAGTTCTGCTTTCATATGTGCTGTAATGGGTAACTTATTGCCTTCTCTAGGAACCATGAAGAATACTGAACTCTTTGTAAATGTTGTAGCTTTGGCAATTCTTGTTATCACTGCAGTCGCCAACATCTGCATCCAAATGAGCACCGGAGTTATTTTTGTATTTTGGATAGAACATGCTTTCATTATGCTTCTAATGCTAATTTTACTTGCAATTGCATGCTCTTTATCTTTGGCTATTCCGACCACTAAGTATTACTTGGATATAAAATATAGCGAGAAACTAAAACTGACAAATATTGAGTGCTCAAGAAAGAAACATTTATCAGTAGCTGAAGGACTCAGGGAAGATTTAAAAAAGTATTGGATACTGGCATATTCATCCGGTCCTCAATTTGTAATAGGACGCTCAGCACCGTGCACAGCCTCAGGGGCATTCTGTCTTCTGAACACTCTGGTCTTAGTAGAGGCAATACTCAGAACCTACTTGATGCCTTGGTCTCTCAAATTTTGCAAAGGAAAATCTGATTATAAATGGTCAACTACCATGGTGCTCATAAGTCAAACCATAGCGGTAGGGATAGGCACAATTTCACCTACAGTTAGATGGTTCATGGCTATCAATTTCAGCTGTCCAAAGAAAGCTAAAAAGGCCCGTGGTAGAGAGATAGGTGTGGAAAAGTACTGGATAAAGAAGCTACTTCTGTGGCAAATGAAGCCGTTAGACTTAAACATTTGTAGTCGGCACGGCAGAAAGTTAGCTCACAGAACAAAGTATCAAATCTTTAGGTTGCTTATTATAGTACAGCAAGGGATTGTTTTGTCATGCCAAAGTATTAGGTTCGCTTCAATTGTCCTTGTAGGCAGGTTCTTGGATTTTAAGAGGTTTATTAAAGGGAAAAATAATATTTCCAACAATGACTCGGAGTTGGGATCACAACACAGTCCAGATACGAATCTTAGTCGTTTTGTTATTCATCTTGATGGAGAAGACGAATTGGTGGACCTGATGATGAAAAACAATGGTGATGCTACCGCTCACTGGATAAAAATAGGTGAAAAGCAGAAGCCGAAGAATCTCATAGAATTTCTGGAAAAAGCTGATTCTTCGTTGGCATTTACAGGAGTGAAAGACTTTGACAGTGACAAAGTTCCGTCACTAGGTTTTTCAGAACCTCCAAATTGTTGGGCTCTCCCCGTCGTGACATTAACAAGCATAGCACTTGCAATTCCCTCCATTGAGAGAGAATTAATCGAGAAACTGGTTAGTAGTGTACATGAAGGCCTAAAGTATATTAGAGAGATCGAAGATAACCTGGATGCGAATAAAGACCTTAAAAATGTCAGGATAGCAGAAGAAATCGTTTGGTCAGGGGTTGAACTCGATGGCAGATGGTTAGAGGTAGATCTTAATGAGATGTCACTTCAAGGGAAGGGGATCAAAGAAACTATCAAAGCCCTTTCAGATATTTCAAAGGAAAAATTCATGGAATATGCGGAGACACATTATATCCATATGAATGAGTGGTTTTTAGAAGAGGACCCGTCTAGATGGTGCATCAGAATGCTGGCTGCAAATTCCATGTACAGGATATGTGAAAGTATTCTATTGGACACTGAATATGCTAGTAGCCAGAGATTATTTGAAAAGCTGTCCCTCATGATCTGCACTTTGTTTTCAGCTTGTTTTACGAACCTGCAGCATGTTATTGCCAAACAATGCCGGCAAAGTGGGATTGAGGAAAGAGAGCAGAATATCCGGTATGCGGTTCTTCTCTTTGGGAAAACAGAAGGGATTATAAGAATTCTCGACAAGAAAAAGATTCAAGAATCTAACCCCGGACAGTTGGTACACATTGATGACTGGCATTTATTGTGCAGGAAGACAGATACGCTAAGCTCCATTAGTTGTTCAACAGATAAGGAATCAGCTATGTCGAGTCTGTATATATCTATAGAGTAAATCTATGATTGTATAACATAGAGATACTATAACTTGTAGTCTGGCAAAGGTTTATGAAGTGTCACGATTATGCTGTTGTAGTTTAATATATGTTTGAGGTCACAATAAAGAAAAACCATTAAAGCAACTAGAATATAACACATACAGACACATCGCATTTCAACTATTCGTCATGCTCTCAGAATCAAAACACGTTTAAAGTTGTTCTATTGCTTACAATAATACAATTTAATGAAAGTTAGGACTTACGACGATTAAAATCATAAGAGTAAATAAATATCTGGAAATTGATGAAACATTCAAGCCATTGTTAGTGCTTGTTGAAGACGCATTAACTTCAACAAATGGGGGTCGTTGCTGCAGGAAGCCTTCAAAACGGACCTACCTGCCTTCTGGATACATAATACATTTTCCCGCCAATTCTCAAATCGCCGGGGCATTACAATATCCCAATAAACATCATTTCCACTAAACTTCTAGTTGTTAAAACGCTATTCACTTCAATGCACAAAGTTTTTCCACAATAAAGTGAGTGGTTAAAATAATACTTTGAGTTTAAATGAGGGTGGTTCATCACTTTGGACTTATTAAACTAATA